>CM064490.1:29285261-29602570 GCA_032716605.1 Paralithodes platypus
ACAGTCTCCTTTAGTGTGAGATTATCTCGCTTCAGTTCGTCAACCTGTGCCTTGTGTGCTTCTAATGTGCACTCCAAGAGCAAAAAGTTTTCACCAGTTAAACACATAAAACACTTGGCATTTGGATACCCATGACGCGGATACCATTCCTTGTAGTAGTTCTTGTTACAGGATGGGCATTTAATTCTGATCGGTGCCATGATTTGGGGTTAGTGAGGGAGAATTTGCAAAAACGAAAGGTACAAAATGTTGGAGTGGTCACTTCCCTTAAAAGTTGTTCCGATGTTGATGATGCAGGTTGCAAGGTGTTGGTGGGGGTTGAGGATAGTGTCTGTTACGTCGGCACTTTAGAAATAAATTTGGGACGGGTTTTGGGGGTGGGGGGGGATGGTCCTATGGCCCTTATTTTATACCCCTATTTCCCCTCATAAACCGTGGTTTGAAGGGGGAGGGGGGCCCGGTGGTACTTGTTGACACTTGGCGGTAGCTCCGGAAGCGGTGCAGCCCGGTGGGGGGGGGGGGGGGGGGGGGGGAACGAACTAGGGATGAGAGGAAAAGAAAGAAAGAAAGAGTGGGGGGGGGGGAAATTTATTGGGATGAGAGGAAAAGAGAAAGAGAGAGAGAGAGGGGAGGGGTGAGAATGAGAGAGAACGAAAGGGAGAGAGATGGAGGGAGAGAGAGAGATATATATATATTAGCGAGAGAGAGAGAGAGATATGAGCGAGAGAGAGAGAGAGAGAGAGAGATATGAGCGAGAGAGAGAGATGGAGAGATATGAACGAGAGAGAGAGAGAGAGAGAGAGAGAGAGAGAGAGAAAAGGGCGGGGGTGAGAGTGAGAAAATGGAAGTGAGAGAATGAGAGAGAGAGAACGAAAGGGAGAGAGAGAGAGAGAGAGAGAGAGAGAGAGGGGATTAATTTATGAGGAGCTGTATTCACCCTGTTGGGGCACTCCAGGGGAGAGAGGCGGGGGGGGGGGGGTAGTTGGGAAGAGAGAGAGAGAGAATTAGTTTATTGGGGGCTGTATTCACCCGGGTGGGGCACTCCTCGTAAAGCGGATGTTGTTGTCGGGGTGGCGGTGCCTTTTGTTGGGGGGGAGTTGGGAGGAGAGGGCGAGAGAGAGAGTGATAGAGTGAGAGGGAGTTATTGAAAACTAGGAATTA
The DNA here is from genome assembly GCA_032716605.1 of Paralithodes platypus. NCBI lineage: Eukaryota > Metazoa > Arthropoda > Malacostraca > Decapoda > Lithodidae > Paralithodes > Paralithodes platypus. The sequence continues at coordinate 29,286,423 of CM064490.1, forward strand.
CAATGGATAGGCAGCTGGGAGATGGTGTGGGACTAATCAAAGGAGGTATTTAGACAAGGAGGAGATATTTAAGCTTATAGAGGGATTTTTCTATAGCTTGAGTGTGGCAGACCAAGATTTTTGCAAGAAGGATTTAAATAATGGGATGTGGGGATTGTAATTCGGGATGTTCTATATAGTGAGAGTTAGTGAGAGAGACAAGTATGTATATAAGAGAGATTTATATGTAAAAATAGGTTAGGTAGTTTATAAGGGATATTGGTAAAACTAAGTTACAAGATACTGGTGAGGGCAGAGGGGAAAGGCAGCATGCACGGTGTGGTGGGGCAGGAGGCGGCGCTGGGAGCTCGGAAAGACACTTCCTTCTTGTTCGACCACTACTGACAGACTGATTCGACCACTACTGACAGACTGATAGAGAGAGAGAGAGAGAGAGAGAGAGAGAGGCTTAACTGATTTTACATTTATTTGCGACAGCTATATACCAGGTATATGCATATGATGTTCATGTTTAAGTTACAGTACATTAATCATACTGTCTAACAAATGCTTTATTTGATAAAATTACTAGTTATTTTATCGAGCTAGTTATCAAACTATTTCATCGTGGCCATTCGCCCGCGGGAAAGAAGAGGAGAGTCTTGATCGCTATTGCCAATGTTGCAATAGGAGGAATTAATGTCTGAAGACTTCCCGCGGGGTGTTCTCGACTCAATCTTTTAATTGGTACCTGTTTTTATTTCGGTCAAGGCTACGGCTATGGGGATAGGATGACATATATAGCGAGAAAACCCCCACCTGGGCGTATTCTTTAACTCACTGCAACGAAAGGGTAGGTCAGGCACAAGTTTGCACCCATTTTGGATATCTTAGTTGATGCCACTTATGATTCATGAAAATCAGCTTACAAACGAGCACAGGTAGATGTGGTGGGGCCACTGGCAAAGGTAGAACTGTTCTGGTCAATTAACATGGACCTCTTTGTATAGTGTTCTGAAGCAAAAGTCGTGCTTCGCCTTGGTATTCTGTGGGATTGTGTAGATGGTTCTTTTAAGTTCCAAGCTCATCTTTATTGCTCTGTAGGTTGTCACAGATCTCTATGAAATGTCAACCATCAAATTCTGCGACAGATAGCAATGTTCCTCAGTGATCCATAACTGCTCATTTCACAACTACTCTGTAACACCTCTGTCAGACAAAAAATGGGTTCATTATCTCAGGATTCATCAAGATTTTCAGATCTTGGGAAGTCGGCAAGTAATTTTTGTAGGTGGGAAATGGGCTTTACAATACCCCACACAAATATATTTACTTTTGTCACTGTTGTGTTGCCAATGTTAATAGAATCTGGATCAAGTATATGCTTTCATTAATTTCATTGGAGGTGTTTGGTGTTGTGGTGAAATTAATAACTAATAGATTATCAGCAGGTTCAGGGATATTTGGTAGCGAGGCAGTTCTATAATTATGTTCTGTGCCCCATGAATATTCTTTCCTCTCACTTAAACACTACGCTACCATAGTGCGGAGGGAATATGAACATGATTAGATAAATATCCAGTATTCGAGAATGGATAATAAATCGTATGCGTGTGCATAAACCTTTAACCGTCTTGGTGGTGTACTGGTTAAAGTGTCTAAACATCTGTGTGTGATAACCCGGGTTCGAATCCAGGTGCATCACATATATGCTTTCATTAATTTCATTGGAGGTGTTTGGTATTGTGGTGAAATTAATACAAAATATATTTCAATGGAAGGGTACATGTGTCAAAGAATGGGAATGTGGAATAGGTATAAGTGCTGGAGTGAATGAGAATGAGAGAGCGAAAGAAGGTGCATGTTTGTTTGTAAGTAACAAGTGGAACGAGCGTGTAAGGGACTATGGTTCTGCGGGTGCAAGGATTGTGTTGGTAAGAATGAAAGTAGGAATACAAACGTGGGTGGTTGTGTATGTGTTTGCTCTGACAGAGGATAAACCTGAAAGAAAGAAAGAAGAGTTCTGGGTGAATGTTGAGGCGTGCCTGGATAAGTGTGGTAAGAGCGAAAGAATATTTATGAGTGGGGATATGAATGGGAAGGTGGGTGATAGTAAAGTATATGGGGTGGTGAAAGGGTGGGGTATACCGTCAGAGGTAGATGGGAATGGCAGTGCACTTGTGGACGTATGTGTGGGGAGGAGGCTGTTGATAGCCAACACCTTCTTCCAACACCGAATGATACACAGGCACACATGGAAAGTGGACTGGAGGGGGGAGACAGAAGCAGTGGAACGAAAAGCACTAATTGATTATACAGTATATGTGTGGATGAACAAGCACATAATGATGTGCTAGATGCTAGGGTATATAGGGGTATGGGGGGGAGGGGGGTTGTCTGACCATTATGTAGCAGTAGGTAAAATTAGGATACAGAAGAAGTAGGTGAAGAAAGCTAGAGGAAGGCGGGAGGGAGGTGGAGTGATAAAGAGGGTGGAGAGGTTACAGGAGTAGGAGATCAGGGAAGAGTTCAAGAGAGCAGTAGAAAGACCACTAGGTATGTTTAACTTTGAGGGTATGGCGGAAGTGGAAGAGGTAAGCAAAGTGTTTAAGGAAGAGATGTGTGCAACATGTGAGGAGCTATGTGGAGTTAGGAGAAGAGGGAGGGGAGTGAAGGGTACAGCATGGTGGACTGAAGAGGTAAAACTAGCTGTTGAAAATAAGAAGAAAGCATATAGAGAGTGGTTGGGTAGTAAAGGGAATGCAGATTTGGAGAGACAGAAAAGAGAGTGGTTAAGAGAGTAGTGAAGGAAAGTAAGAGAAGAGTAGATGAGGAATTTGGAAGGAATTTATATGTAACATGGAGGGAGTGTAAGAAACTGTTCTGGAAAGAGGTCAAGAAAGTTCCGGAGGGTAGCAAGGGAAGTAGTAGGGGTGTGAAAGATACGAATGGGCGAGTGTTAGCCGAAAAGCAAGAGAGTCGAGAGATGGAGGGATCACTTCAACAAATTACTGAATGTAAGGAATGAAACGCCAGCAAACATAGTTGGATGGGGTATGGGAGGGAGAAGAAGAGAAGTAGTGGAGGAGGAGGTGGGGATCAGGAGGTCAGAATTGTGTGAAGCCTTGAAAACAGTGAAGATGGGGAAAGCATCAGAAATAATTTGAGTGTGTGGGGAAATGCTGAGATATAGTGGTGAGATAGTGATCGAATGGGTATGGAAAATGAGTGAACTAGCATGGAAGAAGGAAAGTGTGCTTGATTACTGGAAGACAGGCATAATAGTCCCCCTATATAAGGGTAAAGGGGAAAGAGGAGTGTGTGATAATCACAGGGGGATACGTCTTCTAAGCTAATTAGGGGAGGTGTACAGTAGAGTAGTGATCGAGAGAGTGAGAGCGAGAACGGAGAAATGGGTAGGTGACGAGCAGGGCGGGTTTAGGAAGGGAAGAGGATGTGTAGACCAGATTTCTGCCTTGAAATGTGTTGTGGAGAAATATCTAGAGAAGGGACAAAAGCTTTGTGCTGCCTTTATGGAATTGGAGAAGGCCTATGCAGAGTTGATAGAGAAGGTATGTGGAAAGTACGGAGATTATACGGAGTAGATGACAAGCTGCTAAAAACAGTGAAGAGCATGTATGAGGGTGCACATGTGTCAGTACGTGTGGAGAATGAACAGAGTGAGTTTTTGTATCTGAATGTTGGGTTAAAGCTAGGGTTTGTGATGTCCTCATGGTTTTGGAGAAAAAATCCGTTAACTCCTACAGCAGTGCCACGGCGCTGGTCTAGGACAGGCCTAGGGCAGGCCCATAAGGCGGGTGGAAAGAAGAAGGGAAAGAAAAAACCGTTACGTCCCAAAGCAAAGTGTTAGCTATATAGGCCTATGAAATCAATCAGAGCTATGGGAAAATAGGAAGCCTAAGTTAAAAGTGATAGTGAACATCGTATATCACGTAAATAAACTAGGAAAGTATAATACAGAGTATTAAAGTCAGGGGAACTTTTAACTTTTAGCTTGGGAACAGGACGTATGCTGTAAACAAAATACCCTCGGTGACCGCAAAGACCATAAACACATATATCCCCTCGCTCTCCTGGACACGTCCCCTCCCCTCCCCCTATACGATTTTACCAAAAGCGAAACTTAACCTCGACACTCACTCACTCAACCCCACAATTTGCCGGAGGATAACAGGTTTTTCACAATACGTAGACGGAGGTCTTTTTTGAAAAAAAAAGAAAAAGGAAAAACCTCGACAGGAAAGGGTGCCGACAAAACAAAAATCGTAAATAATAGCAAACAGAGAAAAACAATATATAAATAAACAAATTAAATCAGTGCAGATTATTTCTCGACCATATCGCAGGTTAGTAGTGACGTTATTGGAGAGAAAGATCTCCCACGCAACCAAATGTGGTGAAAATTCGAACCTGAGCAGTGTTGAATCAAGTTGATAGGTAAAATATGAAAATTATAATAAATACTATATATAGGTAGCCTGGAAAGTTCGTTATTTTCCTAGAGTGGCGTATATTCCGCTAAACAGTCGACCAAAAAACGGGAAAAGTGGTTAGGGCAGTGAGAATTCTGTTTCATAAGATAAATATTGAAAGTGTTACTTAAAGTTACTTAAAGTTTAAACATAACGAGTGTAAACGAGTGGCACTCACCCCCCCCCCCCCACCCCCACACTCCCCACAAACCGCGTAACAAACACCTCCTTGTCCTCCAAGCCCCCCCCCCCCCCCCCCCCCCTCTCTCTCTCTCTCTCTCCCTCCCCCATGTAAGGGCGGGTGGAAAAACAAAAACAAAAAAAAAACAAAAAACAAACAAAAATTGTTTACCAGAGACAACTGTACGAGTTGTAAGATGAATATACACATGCATAAAGGCACCGCATGTCGGATATGCAAGCAACCATACCACTGGATTTGCATAGGATTGACACCAATAAATGAGGCGTACAATACAAGAGGGAAGAACCTCCATTTCTGCGATAGTTGTTTCGATATCACATGGCAAGTCATACAGACTGTAGAAAATACAGAAGTACAAGATAGACTGAAATATAGCCAAGACATAGCTACCTTTCACAGAAAATGGGGAACTATTGGGGCCTCAGGGCCCATACAAATATCACAACCCACACACGCACACCTTCCCATGATAATGCCCACATTGCCTCCTGCACATCAACACACATCGCCTGCCGAACTACAACCTTTCGCACCCTACATATCCACAAACCCTGCCGCACATCTCCCCACACCTCCCCAGACCCAGAAAACACCCACATTAATCCCATCTATGGCCATTGACCACCCTACTGCTATTGATCAAATACAATTGCAGGATGAACGTAAGATGCAACAAGCCCCCATATCAGGCTCCCCTTCCACATCGTCTCCCCCCTCACCACTGCCACCTGCCCACCTACAACCGACCCGTAACTCCACCCCCTTGCAGGCCTCACCCACCCATACACCAAGCCCACTATCACCCACAACCACACTTAGCTCACCACATAACCCTTTGCAGCCCCAGCCACACCTACTGGGGTTGTCTACACCAGTGTGCAGATATTATCTGGAAAGAAGGTGCTACTTTGGTCAAAAGGGCGAATATAATGGGAATTCATGTAGATTTGCTCATCCCAAAATTTGCAACAACATAACCAGTCATGGAAAATGTAGATTTGGTGAAACCTGCAAATACCACCACCCATCCCTTTGCAAGACATCACTTGAGAACAAGACCTGCTACAATATGAAATGCCCAGCTTTTCATATTAAAGGGACTTGGAGATATGCTAGACCTAACACGAATGGTAGCCCAACAAACTATCTAGCTATGCGAGGACGAGACAGAGGAAAAAGGCAAGGAGGGAAAGGGCAGATGAAGATGAAGAGACTGAGGGAGATGGAAGAGCACATAGAACACCTCGAGCACCTCCTGGCCTCCCAAGAGTGGCCAATACATCCCGAAGACTATTAGGTACACATAGTACTCCAAACAATCCCTCCCCAATCTTGTTTGCAAATATCCAAGGCCTAAAAAATAGAACCACGAACAAAGTACCATTTATTAGGGGCCTGCTTGAAGAAAGAAACGCTATATTTGCGGCTCTCACAGAAACTCACATTAAAGATCAGGAAGATAGTGAGGTATGGATTCCTGGTTACAACCTACATAGGGCGGACAGAATGCATAGATCACATGGAGGTGTAGCCTTGTACATACATGACTCACTGATATGTACTGAATTCCTAAATAACAGTAATGAAGTGGTGGAAATACTTGGAGTTAAAATAGAATCCCTAAATTTAGCAGTTATTGTTACATACAGGCCTCCAGACTCATCCCGAGAAGAATTCAAAACCCAGCTCAACAAAATAAAATCAGAAGTGGAAACCCTGGGGAACCCAACACCAAATATTATATGGCTAGGAGACTTTAACCTGCCAAACATTAAATGGAGACAACTAGAAAACCAGTTGGTGGCAAATAACACCGGAGAAGCAAATACTAATACGAGAGAGCTTTTTGAACTTTGTGATTTTTTTAGTCTTACCCAACATATTGCTGAACCCAGACGGGAAAACAATATCTTAGACCTGGTCTTCACTAACAACGACTCGCTAGTACACAGCATTAACATATCGGACACAACATACTCAGATCATAAATTAATTGAGATCAAAACAACCTTAGAAAGTGTACAGACAACCTCAGAATCGAGAACAAAAACCAGTAAATTTAACTTCAATAACAAAAACATTAGGTGGGAAGAGGTAAATCAAGAAATGGAGGAAATAGACTGGGAAGATTTAATGGATAACCTGACACCAGCAGAATGTATAGTCTTAATAACAGAAACCATGACCCAAATCTGTAGCCACCATAATTATACCTGCAAGACAAACAAAACGAATAAGCAAACAAGATCGGGAAAGGAGGAGGCTGTACAGAAGAAGAAAATTACTCACACAAAGATGCACACATCAAAATCTACAGGATAGGCAAAAGGTCGAAATAGATAGAGAAATTGTGGAAATTGAACAAAGGCTAAGAATATCATATGAACTACAACATATGGAAGAGGAGAGGAAAGCTATTGCAGGCATAAAGGAAAATTCCAAATACTTCTTTTCATACGCCAAACAAAAGGCTAAAACAATATCAAACATCGGCCCACTGAGCAAAGGGGACGGCTCTTTCACAGGGGACAAAAAGGAAATGAGCGAACTCTTAACCCGTTGAGACCCAGCGTCGCACGTGTTGCGTCGGCAGTCTTTGATCACCAACTCCCAGCGACGCATCACGTGCGTCCGACATATAAAAAACACTTACGTGGCTCGTAAGGTAGGAAATGGAGGGAGAATAGGAGGGGGAGGTACCGTAGTGTGTGTGGGAGCCGGGCCAGTAGGTGTGAGCGGGCCGAGACAGCCGCGCGGCTGGTGGTGGTGGGCTTAGTGGGGATAGTTTACACCCCTAGTTCACCGCCACTTTGAACCTTCATTACTCCGGTCGTATGGGAGCTAGAGGCTTGAGATTTATGTGAGATACTCCTTAGGATGTATGCCGTACAATGCCATACTCAGTTTTTACCCTAGTGCTCCCGGGCGGGTGGTCATGCGGGGGAGACGAACTATTAAACCCCCCCCCCCCCCCCCCCCCCCCCGCCCCCCCAAAGGACCGAAATGATTTTTTTTTTTTTTTATTGTGTTCATTTTCTCACCATTCTCTTCCATTTTGGCTCAACAAATTTTTTTGAGGCTCCCCCCCCCCCCCCCCCCCAAAAAAAATGTCAGAGGTGATTTTTTTTTTTTTCTTTTTTTTTCCGTTTCTCATCCTTGTCTTCCATTTTAGCAAACAAAAAAAATAAGTGAAAATGGCTTGGGACTGGGGTGAACAAAATATTATAACTAGCGGGCTCTTAAGCAGGCAGTATGAAATGGCATTCAGTGAGCCTGATGAAACAAAAGTCATCAGAGACCAAAATATATTTTTCATGGAAACCTCCCCCACGGAAACCCCTCAGATGCTGGATATTGATTTCGGTCCAAAAGACATAGAAGAGGCCATTTCCAACATGCCATCCCACTCGGCACCAGGCCCGGACTCATGGAATTCGATCCTAATGAAAAAATGTAAGGAAAACCTCTCAAAACCCCTGGCTATAATGTGGAGAAGGAGTCTAGACACTGGTGACATACCAGATAGCTTGAAAAACGCAATAATTGCCCCACTGCATAAAGGAGGGAGTAAAGCACTACCAAAAAACTACCGCCCGGTAGCTCTAACCTCTCACATCATTAAAGTTTTCGAGCGAGTCCTGCGAAGCAAAATTTCAACATTCATGGAGACAAATGAACTACACAACACCGGTCAACATGGGTTCAGAGCGGGAAGATCATGTCTCTCACAACTTTTGGAACACTATGACAAAATTCTTAAAGCGTTAGAAAAAAAGAAAAACGTGGATGTCATTTACACCGATTTTGCTAAGGCATTTGATAAATGTGACCATGGTATAATAGCCCACAAACTGAAAGCAAAAGGTATAACTGGGAAAATCGGACGGTGGATATACAATTTCCTCGTAAACCGAAAACAATCGGTTGCAGTAAACCAAGTCACTTCTGAGCCTTCGGATGTCAAAAGCTCAGTGCCCCAATGAACAGTGCTAGCGCCCCTTCTGTTCCTCATACTAATTTGCGACATAGATACCAACACCAGACACAGTACGGTGTCGTCATTTGCTGATGACACAAAATTAAGCAAGATAGTAAACACACAAGAGGACACGGGCCGACTGCAGGAAGACATGAATGTAGTGTTCCAGTGGACCAGGGAAAACAACATGCAATTCAATGAGGAAAAATTCCAATTAATACGGTACGGAGATAATAATGGTGTTAAAGAAATTACAAATTACTTAACAGAATCTAACCACATAATAGAACGGAAAGACAGTGTGAAAGACCTTGGGGTATTAATGTCTGAAAATATGGGTTTCAAAGTACATAACCACGTCAAAGTGGCGGCTGCGAAACGTCTAACGGGTTGGATTCTGCGTACTTTTAAAACATGCGGTGAATTGCCTATGATAACGCTCTTCAAATCTCTAGTGCTACCGCGGCTTGAATACTGTAGCGTATTAACATCCCCATACAAAGCAGGTGAAATAAATGACGTAGAGAGTGTACAAAGAAATTTCACTTCGCATATAAGTTCGATAAAACATCTACACTATTGGGAGCGTTTAAGAGCACTGAATCTGTACTCACTGGAATGTAGAAGAGAACGTTACCTAATAATATACACGTGGAAAATCGCAGAGGGTTTAGTACCAAACCTACATACTCCGATAGTCATGAAATTCAGTGATAGGAGAAGCTGGGAATGCGAAATCCCCCGGATGAATAACAGGGGTGCTATGGGCTCTCTGCGAGAGGGCTGGTTATCACACAGAGGCCCACGTCTCTTCAACAAACTCCCACGGCGAGTAAGAGACATGAGGGACATCTCGTTAGACAACTTCAAGAGAGCCCTAGATGTCGAACTGCAAAAAGTGCCAGACGAGCCCATCTTCGCAAGGGAGCGAGCTGTCGCTTCAAACAGTCTACTGCACCAAATCACCACCCATAACGAGGGGCGTCGCGCTCCTTGGTGCCGCTAGAAGAGCGGCGAACACATCCAAAGGTATCCAAAGGTAAGGTATTCAATATATATATATGGATGGAGTCATGAAAGAAATACAAAGAAGAGCAGTGTATGTTAGTGTACCACTGATAAGGAAAGGAAACAAGTGGAAGTTGCCTGTATTGCTATTTGCAGACGATACAGTTCTGACGAGCGATAGTGAATGGAAGTTGCAGGGTCTGGTATTTATGTTTGAAAACATTGTGTGAAAAACGGAATCTGAAGGTAAATGCGGGGAAGAGTAAGGTTATGGTCTTTGAAAGGGGTGCAGTCACAGAGTGCGAGGTGAGGTTGCACAGTCAGGCTATGGAGATTGTCTACTCATTTATGTGTTTGGGCAGTTTGTTGAGTAAAGATGGGAGTTTGGATGATGAAGTGCGGGAGAGGGTGCAACAGGGGAAGAGGGTTGTAGGAAACCTGCAACCAGTAACAAGAAATAGGGTGGTCAGCATGGAAGTAAAGAAGTCCTTGCATGATAGTGTGGTAGTTATATATATGGTAAATTGATGATTTTAGTCAGGAATTAATCAGAATACCTTTGCACGGCGGGCACTTTCAAATACCATAGCTGTGCAGCTTAGAGGTTAATATCAACAATTAAGCACCAACAGTTCATTGTATTCCACATTATAGACTCTAACCGTGTTTCCTCCATTTGCATAGTAATTTAAGCGTCATTGTTAAATCATAAGCAACTAGACAGGCACTCGTTAGAGCGCATACCTCCGCCTATGATGGCTGGTTCTTTAGCATTAGTGTCATAAATTTTTTAACCCATCAAATTTCGTAAAAGCCACCAGATGGGCTCTTAAATTGAATCGCTTCTTCCTTGGCGCATACATTATATGCTTACCAATGTTCGCAAAAATCTCTGGATCATTTCCTAAATTTCAATGACTTCTACATTGGCGCAAATCCTATCTGCCCACCAATTTGATTGAAAATCGGTTCACAACTTTGTGAAATACTATGTTTACAGACAGACAGACACACACACGGAGCCGCAAACATAATCTGAGTCCAATTTCGTTGAATGAGGTAAAATTACAATATTCTCACCATGTATCCAATTATGTATGCTTCAGTTTCACAAGGCTTTCTTTGATATTTGAGCGTTTGCCGTTGTTCTCCTTTCCCTTCACTGCCCCCCTCCCCACACCTGTTACTGACATATGGTACTCGCTGACTCTCAATATTTTCAGAATGTTCTAAACGGTGTGCTGCCAAATTCTATTTCCTCAACCTATATTCCCCTTTCTCAGATAGTGCCAGAAAGTGTCGACCATGCAAACTTTCGAATGTGTATGCATCAAAACATCCCGGGTTGTCTTTGTTAAATGTATAGTGAAACTTAGGCTACTTACTTCAGCCCCCTTGAAAATTTACAAGAGGAGGCATTTGTGACATCATATATTTCGGTCATGATCTTTCAATTTCGACGCCGCAGATATTATTCAGTGACGATGACTCTTTCTTTCTTCTCATGCCTTCCTCTAACACCTTTCTTTTTGCTCTGATATTGTTTAGTGCTTTGCGATCTGTTGTGATAACATTGTGCACATTAGCCTACGGGTGTGTCCTTCAAATTCTTATGAATAATCATGAGTGAGTTAGCACTGGAATTCCTTGTTTATAAAAAATATACTGTGGAGACAGAAACTACAGACTAATATGTATTGTTATGCCGTTCACGTAAAGCATACTACATTAAATAATTGTAGTGTAAATTTATATAAATGTATATAAATCGATAGGATGCTTGTTATGGGCCGGGCAGATGCCTGGAGTTTCGCTGGGGGAATCTCCAGGAGTGGGGTCAGAGGGTGAGTGCAGCTTTGCACTGTCACTATGTATGCACCCATTGGTTGTCAGTCACCATAGAAACACAATATCACTTCACTACAAAGTGACATGGTCCCATAAAACTAAAGTCAAGTGCGTTAAGTTCGTCCATTATCAAGTCGTTAGTATCAAGAGGTTCCACAACTCAGAGTCATATGCCATTGCCAGAATAGATCACAACACAACATTCATTGGCCAAGTTAGAGTTATACTGTATGGCAATATTGTGCAAACGATGAATAATTATCATCTCGAAAGTTAATACCAAATCGTTTAATTTATTAGACGGAATAACAAATAAACTATATTTACTTTGAGTTACGGTAAAACAAACACACATAAACATTGTATTTTATTGATTCCACTCCTAACACCAAATACCTACTAATTAAATTAATGAAAGCATGTGATCGTCTCGGGATTCGAATCTGGGTTACCACATACAGATCTTAAACACTGTAATCATTACACAATTACATGAGCTCATATTTGGAGACAATTGTATCGGGTAAATAGGCAAACAGAACAAAGGGAAACAATAAAAGTAGTGAACCATTTTGGACTGCCGACGATTCAACTTTTATTATCCAACTTTGAGCATTACCAGCAGCAGCCACCACCATTCTCGGCACCAGGGTTCACAATCATCACAGTGCATAAGGTATACCATAGTATAATTTATATAAATACCAGTATAATAGGGTTATATAATATAATCTTGTTGTTTGTCGTAGACTTAATGTCATATTTTTATACTCGAGACAAATGTCGTTATATTGTCATTTTACTTAGTAGCCATACAGTAAATCCTACAAACTTTCAACGGTTGGTCAAGAAGGATATATATAAATACCTTTATTTGTCTTGTGTATGTTTGACATGTATTAGGATTTGTTCTACATTATCTGTATGATATTAGTATCGTAGGGAATGGTTAGTTTATTTCTTACAATCTTACATTTCGAAACCCATTAAAGGCATCAGACAGTACACTAGGACCATATGGCTGGGAGAGTGTAGATAGCAGAGAATGGGGCCCTACAAACTACTTCGATGACCCGACGTTATGACGATGATCGACGCCATGAGACTCCATTGGACCACGCACCTATTACGCAACTAGAGGAGCTGTGATTGGGGCGTGCACCATCCCCCGCCTCCTGATTCGTTCCTACACCATCATTGCATAGTATATAAGACCCGAGTAGTGGGCATTCAAATCAGTCTCATTTGGAGTTGGGAAGGTGAACTTGCAGCTGGAGGAAGACGGGGTGAAGTATTATAATGGGATTGTGACTGTCAGTCAGATTATATAAGTGTGTGTTAAGTGTGTTCGGTGTAAACACTTACGTTATGTTGGTTAGTGACATATGTGATTGGGAATTAACGTTAACGATACTATTATGTACTTAACTATTTTAGTTGACTGACTTGTGGACTAAAGCAACTCTTCAAGTAATTGGGTTATGATAAAAGTAATACTATTGTTTTATATTAATACTTACGAGTTCTTTCATTTTCTTTTAATTAAGCTTACATTGCTGTTAAGAACAAGAACGGTGATACTATTGTCTCATTTAGTAATATCGCCGTTGTAGATAGAGGAAACTGTTGGAATCGTCTCCGTCATATGAGGGGCCCCGTGGGGATTGGGTTAATGAGTGTGGTTGTTTTGATTGTGGCCTTTTAGGAGTGTGACAATAAGGGTTATGAAGTGTGGTTTTTTTTTATTTATTTTTTTTCTGTTCAGAAGCTTGGCCTTTTTGGTTGGGTCTTTTTAGGAATGCGACCTTTTTTGGTAGCCATGTAGAAACTACAGAAGATACAAATTATTATAAGCAACTTCATGTTCAAAATATCTTTTATATTTTGTTTAGCTTTCCTTGGTATTCCTCTTCCTCTATGTAGGCTATCTAGCAATTTAACCACCTCAAACTCTTTATGACGTGATAGTGTGGTTATTGCCAAAAAGCTTTAAACTGCGATCGCGTGATAAGTCAGGTGCGCTTGAAATACGCAGGCCAAAAAAATCACGGGTAAACTCTGTTGTTTGCCAGATCGTCCTAAGATTTTGCCTGGTGAAAGGGTGACCATTTAGTACATGCTGCTATGTCACATTTTTGGCTGTCGTGGAAAATTCATATAGATTTTGGCCAATGTGTTTTTTTTTGTTAGCCTAGAGTACTAGGAGCCTGAAAAATGTGTTTGGCATTTTTTCTGAGGTCATCTTGAATTTTTTTTAGCTAGCCTGTTAAAGAAGATCGGGTAGTATCGCCAAAAACGGATTTTTTTTGCCGCCAATTGCACAAGTCTCGAACTGTTTGACTGTCTATGGGGGTGTGAAGTGTGATGTACCCTATATTTGTGCATATCAATGCAATGAGTAAAGCAGTATTTTTTTATTATTTTATCATAAGTCAAATTCTGTGAGAAGAAATGATTGTAAAATACATTTATATAATACTTTACTTGCCATCAGATTTAGAAATGTTTTGGTATTTTTTTATCAAATGACAGTATGACAGTTAACCTCTTTGCAAAAATGAGACACTTTGATTGTTTAAATAAAAGAACAGTTACTATGTTATGTTCCTGAGACAGGTTCATGTCAAGTCTGATACTCATTCAGTGTCAGATTCGTCACTAGCTTCGCCCACATCAGCCAAGTTTTTACATCCATCTGGATCACACTTGCACAACTCTGTGCAGGGCATTTGGTTTTCGCGGCAGGAACATCGCCCACTACATTGACTCTTTGTGCATTTACACCGACCCAACTGTAAGATGGAATCTGGAGCCAGAGGTATTCTGCTTAACTTGGGAACGAAATGTCCCGAAGTGTCACTGATGGACCATCCCAATTCAGTTGGTGCTGGAATGGTTGGTTGTGGAATTAAGGCCTGCCTCCAGATTAAGCACTGGTAATGTGCCCGTCGAATGTGCTCATGCAATGATCCTTGTGTTGGGGGCAGCTTCTCGATTCCTTGTTTGGTGTTGAGTCCACGAAAATGAAACCATCTGAGTGCCGCAGCTTGACTAATACCTGCGTTCTTTGGACCGAGTAACTTGCAGATGAATGCTTCACAAAGACCCAGCACTTCACAGGATGGTTCACTCTCCTGTCCCAGACGAGCAAGTGCACCAACAATGTCATCACCACAGTCCATAAACACCTTCCACCATGAAGTTTTGCTCTTGCCGAATATCCTTCCAGTTGTGTCACACCCGCTTCTGGTATGAAATCCCATCAAGGCTTGAGCACGTTCCTCACCAAGTGCATTTTGGATAGGCAACAAAGGCAGTACACGTCGATTGGTTCCAGTGCCCATTATCATAGCTGCATCCTCGCCTAAGACTGCCAAATTGTGTATGGCAAGTACCAGCACATCTGTGTCCTGGGAGTAGATGTGAACAGTAAGTCCAAGTTTGCGTGCTTCACTGGCGTAGTATATCAGCAACGTATCTGCCTCGTCATGCTTGGCAGCATGACAACTGCCAGATGTATTGGACTGGACACCTTGACAAGTGATAGTGGTTACGTCTGCTGTGCAGTTGACAACAATCTGTTGGGCCAAGAATATTGTCAGAAGCTCCTTCGTCTTGGTACTACTGAGGAACTTGTTGAGATCTTTAATACGCGTGTTTCTGTCGACTTTGTATTCTGTTCCCCTGGAAAGCATGGCTCCACTGCGACGCTGTCTTGTTATCTCTTTCAATGAGGACTGGCAGTATTGGTCAAACACCACGTAGCACTTCGAGTAAGAGCGACTTTTGGAGTTGATGGCATTGACGAAATGCTCTGCCAGGTCTCCACATGATGATATGTTGTCCTTGAAAACGGCCATCTCATGAACTACTGCTATGGCATCGATGATTATAGAAGCTCTATCAAGTGGTAAGTCATCCAGTAAAGGTGCATCAGCTTGGCCATTTTCAGCTGATCCATGGTTCTCCAGATGGTGAATGAGCTGTGATTTGTCGTTGCATGGATGCAACAAGCCATCTGGTGTCATCAGCATGTGATTGATTTGGGAAAACTTGTATGTGCTGAGAGCTTCCTTCAAGTCAACATCTCTGGATGATCGGGTCAGGATTAGAAGCCTTGACATCAACAAGTTTGAAGCTTTCAAAGTAACTTGTTCTCCTCCAATCTTTGTGCGAGTGGATTTGTTGTTTTCGTTCCAGCCTAGATGTTTCACTTTCGTCATCTTTCCCCAGAGGTTCTGATCACCGCAAATTCGTTCGTCCACAAACTTCTGATATGCAGATGAACCACGTTCCACCGTGCCAAGAATATTTTCCTGCACATCTTCCTTGATGATGATGTTTTTAGTGAGGTGTACAAGCTTAACTCTGTGCCATAACTTGTTTCTCCTACCTTAAAAGGATTTGATTTGCGCAGAACTTCCTTCAGGCAGTGTACTTGTTTCTCCTGCTGCTGAAGTTTTCTCTGTGACAGATCATGGTGCCGAGTTGGAACATCAGATGCCAAACCAAGCATTTCTTTAGTTTCCTTGGACAAACGTGAAAGCTCAGTTGTACTCAGGCAATACTTGAGCAGGGTTTCTGGACTGGTGGTGATCCCGTCGATTCCTCCATCTGCTTTGTGTGTTTTGTTAACATGCTCTTGGGCCTGGTCAACTGCGATGGCTGTAAAATTCACTCCACTCTTTTGGACCACAAAGCCGCCATTCACAAACTCTTCCCAGATGTCAGGGTGAGTATCCTTTAGGCTGTACATACGGGCAATATATTCAGGAATGTGCATCGCATAGTCCATTCTATTGTATGCGAAAAACCAAACACATATTTTCCAGTGATCCCAATTGGACGTCCCACATGCCACGTCGTGTGCTCCTTTGGAACCGCAAGAGATTCTCAACTTGCTGAATATACATCCGGACCCACCTAAACATTGGGTACTTCTGGCATTTTGAGTCAAAATCACGCATCAGTTTTGGTAGCTCGAGCTCCTGAATCTTTTGCACTAAGGCATGTTGACATTTGCCAATATCACTGTGCGTTTTGCATGCATTTGAGAGGATCACAGCTGCATCTTTCATTGCAGGGTAGATTTCCGGATGTTCCTCGAAGAATGCCTCAAAGTACAGATCTGAAAATATCTGCAAGGTAATTTGGTGACATCTAACTGCTCGACTGAAGTGATTCCCGCTCAGTATCTGACTGACAACAGCTGTGCCATACAAGCCACTTTCGACCCACAACTCATCAAGGCCACTTCCTTCGACTGTTTTCCCAAGACAACGCAAGGCACATAATTCAATATGGAATTGACCCGGAGAAAGGATCCACTTGTCAGCATAGGTGTCTGGCTGTAGGTTAGCCAGATTAAAGGCACGTTTGTAGAGATCCATATCAAGCCATACACACACAGGTTGTGGACGATTATCACCTACTACCATCTGGTTGAGTTTGTTAAGTCCAACCAATGCTGTAACCAAGGTGTCCCAGTCCTGTGGTGGAGCATTTATCAGCGGGAGTGCATGGATGTTATCTATCTTTTTGGTTGACACGGATGCGGACCACAGTGGGACTTGCTGAGTATTTGCGTCTTCACTTGGATCAGTAGATTCTGATACATTTGATCTGTTGATATATCGAGCCAATAGCCAAGCAGTGTCCTGCACTGATGAGTCCGCCAAGCAGTCCTGGTGCTGTAGCGACTCAAACTCCACGTAATGGGGGCTCAATGTTGGCTTTGGAGTCCCTGTTATGGTGCAAGGGCTCAAGGCCACTCCAGTCTTTGGTACATCTTTCAGTGTACTAGAGGCGCCATGAGGTTTCAGATGCAAAGGCTTTGAGATTTAGGCAGCTTCACCATTGTCAACGTGAGTTTGATAGACAGCTGAAGCAAGCGCATGAATCGAATTCTTTCCATCTGTAGTATCTACTTGTGCGTCGATGTTGTCTATTGATGCCCTGAGTGGCTGCCCAACAAAAAGGTTAGGGGGTACATAGACACCTTGGTTGTCCGCCATGTTTTCCTGGACAGCAGCTGCAAGCTGACCAACACGTTCTGTAGCATGATGATATGATACTCCAGCTCCAGTATTTGACAATATGTCTATCGTTTTCTTGCTTCTTTTGGCATGATAGAAGTGCAGTGATAGCCCTAAAGTGAGGGGAGTCTCTTTTCTGCTTCGAAATGAGCTTGCACAAGACTTAGGTTGGTGCCTGATCTGCCTCTTGGTTGTGTGGCTCTGAATTATCATTAGAGCCAAGTTTGTGCATCTAGATTCCTAGAATGTACTTCTTGACTTCAGACTTCTGAAACAACTGCTGTGTCACCCTGAACGATCCATTTCAAGAGCCAGATCAACTCATTTGTTCACTGTGCAACTCTCCAACCCAAGAGTGAAACGTTACTCTCAAACTTTCTTCTACTCAACAGTGAGCTCTGGAACTCTCTCCCAGAATCAGTCTTTCCCTCTTCCTATGACTTAAATTGCTTCAAACTCCGTGTATCCAGGTATTTTGGCTCGAACGTCCCTTGATTTTGGCCCTGTCACTCTTTCAACTATGGGGGAGGCACTCGCTATAGGCAGTTATGCCTTTTGCCTCCCTCAATCACATAGAAAACAAAAAAACAAAATTTTGGGATGAATATTTCTTGGTTGCTGATTGAGCCCTCAAACTCCCATGGCTTGGATTGGTCATTAGCTGTGCGGACTATTTTTGCGCATTTGAGTATTGTAGTCATCTCTTCTTTGTCATTCAAAGTTGAAGTTGTTAGCTTCTGCCTTTCAATGGTCATACATGACTTATGATACAGTAAGTCTCTCGACAAAGCATCTTTCTCATTCAGCAGTTCCGAATAGTTTATTTTCCAGGTTGTGTTGTCACTTTCTTTTACCACAGCTGCTATTTGCTCCCCAATGTATTCGGTTTGGCACATGTGAGTATTTTCGGCTGTCGCTCTTTGACAGAAGAAACACAATTCTTTTCGCACCTTTGGAATGGACGAACGTGTTACTTTCCGTTGTGATCCTGTATGTGACGTAGATGGAACACTTGGTGTACGACTGCTCGGTGGCCGACCTTTTCGTCTGATCAGTACTGTGGTATCACCCTTCTCGAGGGCTTTGCTGTGGCGGGTCTTGGCTCGCTGTATGTCTGTTTTGTTCGTGGCCTCAGCATAGCATTTCTGGTGCCACACTGCACTGTTAGTTTGAAAATCTTGCGGCTCCAGATTAACCGGACGTTGCGACATAGATATGTATTTTTGTTCTCCATAGTCTGACCTTTCTCTGACACACTCCAGGAAACGAATATAGCTGTCTAGCTTTGGTGTACTGACTGTTTCATTTGTATTTTCTTGACATACGATGCACTGTCTGTAGTTGTTTTCTATCTTGCGTCGCTTGGTTTCCATGTTCTGTGAACAAAGAAAAACAATTAGAAAAAACAAAAAAGCAAATGAACAAATTCTCGTAAAATTAGCCGCCATCTTGGATTTAGAGGTCTGTATATGTCCTGTCATTCAAAATATTGAATGCCATGACTTTATTTCATGATACAAACATCTTAGTCATCATTTGTGTTAATAATTAAACAAAATATAATGTATAAAGGGCTTAGAATTTGCACAGATGGGCAAAATATCCATATTTTATGCCGAAAATTCAAGATGGCCACCATTATTCCAAGATGGAATCCAAAAAAATGCCAAACACGATTTTTGTAGATAATGGGTCATAATCATTAACAAAAAAACACATTGGCAAAAATCTATATGAAATTTCCACGAAATTACATAACACCATATACTAATTTGTGCGTGAGTGGGCATATGTTGCGGCAACACTGTAGGGAGGTGTGGCGGGCTGACCGACAAGAGGGTTCTGCAAATAGTGCATGCCTGCATGATGGTAATTATGCATTTTTACCTATTTCTTGATATACAATTGAGTCCTTTGATTGAGTGTGGGGTGTGTGTGCCATAGAGGGATCACTGGGCATGCACCATGAGGGAGCTAATCCAGTATATTTCTACTCAATCTACACAATATACTATTACGAACTACAAAAGGAAATACTAAGTCTATGACTAACTTATTGTGTATGTGTATATCAAATATTAGGTTTTAGTAGCGAGAAAACGTGGACATGCTACCATTTTCGGTAATTTTTTTCCAATTTTGAGGTATTCCAGTATACTTCCACTCAATCTACATAATATTATCTACCATTACGAACTAGAAAAGGGAATACTAAGTATGTGAGTAACTTATTGTGTATGTGTAGAAGAAAAAAATATGCACGTGGATGTGCTACCTTTTCCGGCAATTTTTTGCCATTTTTTGGGGAGACTGGAATATTCCTATCATTGTGAATGTTTCTTGCATGAATTGAATATTTTACGTATTAAGGGTGTCTGATCATTATGAAGTAGTAGCTAAGGTTATGATACAAAAGAAGTGGGCGAGGAGAGCTGGAGGGAGGTGAGAGGAAGGTGGAATGGCGAGGAGGGTGGAGAGGCTACAGGAGGAGGAAATCATGGAAGAGTAGAGGAGAGCAGTAGAAAGACGACTAGGTGGGTTCGACCTGGAAGATATGGAGGAAGTGGAGGAGATAAGCAAGGTGTTTAAGGAAGAGATCTGTGCAGCATGTGAGGAGTTGTGTGGAATGAGGAGAAGAGGGAGGGGAGTGAAAGGGACAAAAGAGGTAAAAATAGCTGTGAAAGACAAGAAGAAAGCGTATAGAGAGTGGTTGGGTAGTAGAGGGAATGAAGATTTGGAGAGGCAGAAACGAGTGAGGTACGTGGAGAGAAAGAGAGTGGTGAAGAGAGTAGTGAAGGAAAGTAAGAGAAGAGTAGATGAGGAATTTGGAAGGAATCTTAGTGTAAAATGGAGGGAGTGTAAGAAACTGTTCTGGAAATAAGTCAAGAAAGTTAGGGAAGGTAGTAAGGGAAACAGTAAGGGTGTGAAAGATAAGAATGGGAGAATGCTAGCCGAGAAGCAAGAGAGAGTCGAAAGATGGAGGGAGCACTTCAACGAGTTGCTAAATGTAAGGAATGAAGAGCCAGCAAACATAGTTGGATGGGGTATGGGAGGGATAAGAGGAGAAGTAGAGGAGGAGGAGGTGGGGATCAGGAGGTCAGAAGTATGGGAAGCCATGAAAAGAGTGAAGTGGGGGAAAAGCACCAGGAACAGATGGAGTGTGTGGGGAAATGTTGAGGTATGGTGGTGAAATAGTGATTGAATGGGTATGGGAAATGTGCAAACTAGCATGGGAGAAGGGGAATGCACCCGATGACTGGAAGACTGGCATAATAGTCCCCCTATATAAGGGCAAAGGGGAAAGAAGAGTGTGTGGTAACCACCGAGGAATATGTCTGTTAAGCGTAGTAGGGAAGGTGTACAGTAGGGTAGTGATAGTGAGAGTGAGAATGGAGAAATGGATAGGCGACGAGCAGGGAGGTTTTAGGAGGGGAAGAGGATGTGTAGATCAGATTTTTACCCGGAATTGTGTTGTGGAGAAATATCTGGTGAAGCAACAAAAGGTGTATGTTGCCTTTATGGACTTGGAGAAGTCCTATGACAGAGTGGATAGAGAAGGCATGTGGAAAGTACTTAGAATATACGGAGTAGATGGCAAATTGCTGAAAGCAGTGAAGAGCATGTATGAGGGTGCAAAGGCAGCAGTACGTGTGGAGAATGAGCAGAGAGAGTTCTTTGACCTGAGTGTTGGGTTGAAACAGGGGTGTGTGATGTCCCCGTGGTTGTTTACAGTATATATGGATGGAGTCATGAAAGAAATACTAGGAAGAGCAGTGGTTGTTGGTGTATCACTGAAAAGGGAGGGAAATGAGTGGAAGATGCCTATACTGCTGTTTGCGGATGATACAGTTCTGATGAGCGATAATGAATGGGAGTTGCAGGGTCTGGTAAATGAGTTTGGAACAGTGTGCGAAAAACGGAATTTGAAGGTAAATGCGGGGAAGAGCAAGGTTATGGTCTTCGAAATGGGTGAAGTCATAGAGTGTGAGGTGAAGTTGAACGGTCAGCATATGGAGATCGGCAGCTCTTTTAAGTATCTGGGCAGTGTGTTGAGTAAAGATGGGACTATGGATGAGGAAGTGCGGGAGAGGGTACAACAGGGGAAGAGGGTTGTAGGAACGTTGAAAGCAGTAACAAGAAATAGAGTGGTCAGTATGGAAGTGAAGAAGCCCTTGCATGACGGTGTGGTAATCCCAACACTAACTTATGGAAGCGAAGCATGGATGTTCGGGAAGAGAGTCAGACCAAGAGCGAGAGCGGTGGAAATGAGTTACTTAAGAAGTGCGTGCGGAGTTACATGGAGGGATAGACAGACGAATGAGGAAGTAAGAAGGAGGTGTGGTGTGGAGGTAGATGTGCTGGAAAGTGTGAAAAGGAACAACTTGAGATGGATCGTATGGAAAGCGAGAGATTGACTAAAAGGGTGTACGAGAGCGAGGTGGAAGGACAGAGATAGAGAGGTGGAAGGTTGGAGTGAGGAAGTATATGAATGAAGGCGGTGCTGGTTGGGAGGAGGGGCGTCGACTGACTGGGGACAGAGGTGCATGGGGGTGGTTCGTTCGTGGCCACCCCTTTGGGGATCACAGCGTCAGGCAATAGATAGATAGATAGTATGAAAATTTGACTCGTGTAGTGCCAAAATTCTGCAAGTTAGTGAGTGAACAGCTACCAGAAGCACGATTCGCTTTAGAAACACCTATGTGTTTCATAAGGCGCTTCTTCTTCCTACAAATTCCACCTGAAACAAATTGCAAATGTCTTTCTCTAAAATCTGACAACGCTTCAATGAAATTATCATTAACACATACACAGTTCAATTCTGGTATAACAAAAAAAAATCTTTCCTTCGTCATCCTAATCCCCCTTTCCCACATGTGCGATTTCTTACGATTTTCACCGGCGACACCCATATTCGTGACATGTCGGACAACAAACTTATACCCTCGCATAATAATCGTATGCTTCGGCCGGCCTCGCGTGGACCCTCGCAGGTAGTCGCAAATGTTCGGTTTGTTCTAAATTTGGGACGAGGACTCACGAGGGTTCATTGCCCTCGCAAGCATCGTCGAACAATGCAGAATGATCTGAGAGGCCCTCGGGGATCATCGACGACATCGGCGAGACATCGTGGAGGGTTTCTCACCAAAAAAAACTTTGCAACGCTGCATGGCAGCTTGCCGATGCTCTCAGATGGTCCGAGAACATAGACGATGCACAAGAGTCATCGGCGGTTTCCTCGTCGATTAGTCGTCGACGTGCGCACAAGTACTCGCCGAGAGTATACCCGCCAGGGGTATGCTCCGCACGAGGCATGCGAAGGGCCTTGCGATGTCGACGTCACGGAATGCTCAAGACACACCTGCCTAGGCCAAAGAGCACCTTCGGCGAGGTGGGTAAAAAAAAATGATTAGGCCTATAGAGAACCTGTCAACCCTTTTTTCTATGCACCTCTCGTGGGGGTTCACCTGCTTTGTTTTTCTCTTTCTCTCCTTTTCTCTCTTTCTCTCGTTTGTATCCATTCAGCCCCATTCAGCCAACTGGTTTAAGACATTTATCTCCATCCATGTATCGATATCTTCCTGGCAAGCGATAGCGAACCAGCATTATATCCCCCTGAGTGCCAGGTCCGTATATATTCGGACTAGGGTCTTGTCACGCCCAGTGCCAGGTCCGTATATATACGGACTCGCCGGGCTATGAAATTTCATGGCGATAAAACTTAATTTAGAGGTCGACCCATCATCTCGCTTTCTATCATAGGATTTAACCCGGAAAATATCACATACCCGAATTGGAGCACTTCCCGACATCACAGACCCAAATGGTGTTGATTTCTGAATTCTCCGGGGTTGGTAACCCCATAGACACATTTTATCAACTAACAACTGATATACAGCTGTCTGAATGCTGATTTTCATTATTTGGTTTTCATACCGTAAATTAGGGGTAGGCCATACCCTGGTTAGGGTACTTCTAATAGAGATAGAACAAAATGGTTTGTATTTTTGAACTCAGAAGGGTCGATTTACACATAGAAATGCTTTCATATTTCATTTATTTACTAAAACCTGCAAAATATGACAGAAAATTTCAATTTCTCTATTTTCCTATAGAAAAATGATTTTTTGGCAATATTTTGTGAATTGTCAATAAATCAGCGTCGATGAAACCACTTCTATGACCCTTCTGAGTTCAAAAATGCGAACCATTTTGCTTTATCTCTACTAGAAGTACACTAACCAGGGTATGGCCTACCCCTAAAATTTACTGTGAAAACCAAATAATGAAATTCAGCATTCAGACAGCTGTATATCAGTTTTTAGTTGATAAAATGTGGTCTATGGGGATATCAACCCCGGAGAATTCAGAAATCAACACTATTTGGGCCTGTGATGTCGGGATGTGCTCCAATTCCGGTATGTGATATTTTCCGGGTTAAATCCTATGATAGAAAGCGAGATGATGGGTCGACCTCTAAATATCATTGTATCGCGATTAAATTTTGCACACAAGGAGAGGAATGCAACATGAAAAAAAGCAGCGGTGTGGAGAAAGGACCAGTGCACTTTGAAATTTTACCCCCTCTTCTTGGACCACCCTGCCTAGCTATAGGCAGGCAATTATGGATTATTTCATCTACCCAGTGAAAGTGTTTAGTGAATAATTCGAACTATATATGTATATAAGATGTTACTTGTGACTTTTGGTGACTGAGGGGAGTGAATCTTGGTTAACCCCTAAAGTATTGATGCAGTTTTGTCTAGGTATCATTGATGACTTTCCATTATTTTTTGCTTGAAGGACAAATATATTTATCAATAAAACTGCCTACGAAATAAATGCATTATAATCACGAAGATGTCACAGGAATGCTTACAGGAAGTATGGTAAGGACTCTATGGAATTTTAGTTAAATTACAGTATATATTATATATATATATATATTATATATAGCCTATATACAGAATATACCAGCCCCAAGGTCCCGAGCAAGCCCAAGGCCCATAATCGAGTATTTATATTATTATTATATTTTGTATTTTATTTAAATATTTATTTATTTGATTTATTATTGTTTCTATTTATTTTATTTTATTTATTTCATTTTATTTATGTTTATTTTATTTATTTTATATATATATATATATATATATATATATATATACTGTATATACCGTATATATTTGTTTTGATATTCCTGTTCCACAGGGTGTCTGGCGGATCAGCCCCAAGGTCCCGAGCAAGCCCAAGGCCCATAATCGAGTATTTATATTATTTTTATATTTGTTATTTTATTTATTTTATATATATATATATATACAGGTATATATATATATATATATATAT
Source organism: Paralithodes platypus (assembly GCA_032716605.1). NCBI lineage: Eukaryota > Metazoa > Arthropoda > Malacostraca > Decapoda > Lithodidae > Paralithodes > Paralithodes platypus. The sequence continues at coordinate 29,311,317 of CM064490.1, forward strand.
ATATATATATATATATATATATATATGTATATATATATATATGTTTCTAGTCTCTCAGTGGGGATCAAACCATTGACCATCAGGATGATAGCCGACGCTTTAGTCAATTACACCACGGCAGTCTAAAAGACACTCAGCCTTCTATCCTATTTATGTTAGGGAGAAGGGAAACCCACTAGGTGAATATATTTCAATTCAAACCTAGTTGTAGGATCCATATTTCCAGAATACCATACACGGATTTTTGAGTGTCCCGACGCAACTCGGGTAGAAATTGATTTCATTTAATTCTAACCCACAAAGCATGAGAGTTACAAATATTGAGAATATATCACGTGTATTTGTGATATATTCTCAATATTTGTAACTCTCATAATAAATAGGATAGAAGGCTGAGCGTCTTTTAGACTGCCGTGGTGTAATTGACTAAAGCGTCGGCTATCATCCTGATGGTCGATGGTTCGATCCCCACTGAGAGACTAGAAACATTTAGTGGCTCACGTGTATTTGTGATATATTCTCAATATTTGTAACTCTCATGCTTTGTGGGTTAGAATTAAATTAAATCAATTTCTACCCGAGTTGCGTCGGGACACTCAAAAATCTGTGTATGGTATTCTGGAAATATGGATCCTACAACTAGGTTTGAATTGAAATATATTCGCCTAGTGAGTTTCCCTTCTCCCTAACATAAATAGGATAGAAGGCTGAGTGTCTTTTAGACTGCCGTGGTGTAATTGACTAAAGCGTCGGCTATCATCCTGATGGTCGATGGTTCGATCCCCACTGAGAGACTAGAAACATTTAGTGGCTCACGTGTATTTGTGATATATTCTCAATATTTGTAACTCTCATGCTTTGTGGGTTAGAATTAAATTAAATCAATTTCTATCCGAGTTGCGTCGGGACACTCAAAAATCTGTGTATGGTATTCTGGAAATATGGATCCTACAACTAGGTTTGAATTGAAATATATTCGCCTAGTGGGTTTCCCTTCTCCCTAAAATAAATAGGATAGAAGGCTGAGTGTCTTTTAGACAGCCGTGGTGTAATTGACTAAAGCGTCGGCTATCATCCTGATGGTCGATGGTTCTATCCCCACTGAGAGACTAGAAACATTTAGTGGCTCACGTGTATTTGTGATATATTCTCAATATATATATATATATATATATAAGAACATAAGAACATAAGAAAATGGGAGTCTGCAGAAAGCCGATTGGCCTAAGCAAGGCAGATCCCTGTCCCACACAACCCCAATTACAAAGCCCAATTATAGGCTCAACACTCTAATACCCTGAGGATCATCTTACCAAACCGGTTAGAGATTAACGCAGGATTACGGGGGTCTGCAGAGCGCTGATTGGCCCAACCCGGCTGATCCCCCTTCACACCCAACCCTTCTCGTCCATATGCTTATCCAATTTTTTCTTAAAGCTCCCTATCGTTCTTGATCCCACTATATCACTTGGTAGCCTATTCCACCCATCTACAACTCTGTTACCAAACCAATATTTGCCTATATCTTTTCTGAAACGAAATTTATCTAATTTGAAACCATTGGTACGAGTTCTTTCGCTATCACTGAGCTTTAGTATATATATATATATTTTTTTTTTTTTTATTATTCCTGTTCCCCAGGGTGTCTAGCGGATCAGCCCCAAGGTCCCGAGCAAGCCCAAGGCCCATAATCGAGTATTTATATTATTATTACATTTTTTATTTTATTTATTTTATTTATATATATATATATATATATATATATATATACCCGGTATATATATTTTTCTGTTTTGTTTCTTCTATTCTAGTCCTGTTCCCCAGGGTGTCTAGCGGATCAGCCCCAAGGTCCCGAGCAAGCCCAAGGCCCATAATCGAGTATTTATATTATTATTAAATTTTTATTTTATTTATTTATTTTATTTATTTATTTTATTATATTTATATATTTATTTTATAGTATATATATATATATATATATATATAATATATATATATCGTATATATATATATATATATATATATATATACTATATATATATATATTCTGTATATATTCTGTATATACCGGTATATATATATATATATATATATATATATATATATATAATATATATATTGTTACGACTGGGGTTCAAAATATATCAGGGCTCTTATTCATTGGACTAGTAATGGCATAAATGCTACAACGGAAAGCGCTAGCTCCAACCTCTGATGTATATTCCCAGTGAACAAAGAACACAAATACTCTACAGAGTTCTATATGCAATAATAGGCTATCAAACTCTCAATAAATGTGCGTGTACTCTAGGCTTAATGTTATGTGAAAACAGCCTATTACTACCTATAACCGAAGGTGCTTGGTTATGATATGCAAAGTAAGGTGGTAAGAGAAGTTACAGCTTACGTTACTTTAATCAATAAATGTCAGGCACTCCTGCATGAAAGAAAGTGCACTAAAGTCCTCCAACACTAACAAGGAATCTTCTTTAAATGTTAGATGCTATAAAGATGCTCGTATCGGAAATGGAACCCAAAAAGGCAGGCAGCGGAACAATGCTCGTGCAGGCTATGCACACAAAAAGGCAGACTATATAATGCCGTCGGAGCCAAGAATATCCTAAACAACAACAATAATAATAATCGCCACGACAATGCAGTATTCCTATCAACAAAAAGAGCCTAAGTCGTTTGGGTCTCAATACATCAAACTAGGCTGAGAAATGCTTGTGTAATAATAAATGGGTATGCATAAAAAGAGTAATTAGGTTAATATACTTAATGTCTACTATGATTGATAAAGTCTAGCTAGTGTCAATGATACGAGATACTGGTGCGCATGGCATGCTGCATAGCCTAGTGCAAATCTCAAGTCTGTGCGTCAAATATTACGTTATAGGGAAGGGTAGCTCTCTTGAGAAACCTTAATACCGAAGTATTAAGCGTTCTCCTGGCGTACCTCAAAGACAAACAATCGAGACTAGAACAGTGCAGAATGGTATAGGCAAAAAGCCCTCATTCGTGCATGCTCTACTCTCAATGGCACACAGACTAGAATTTACTCAATCAACTCCAGTTCTCAGGTATGTCGTGCAGCTTTTAACTAAAGCCAGCACTCATAGTGTCGGGAATAGGGTAATGATCCCGACAGGGTTTGGTCCAATAGGACATTTGAATTTGGAGGTAGCGTATCGCTTGTACGATTTCGGCTGGTTCTTTGTGTATTGGAGTTTATTCTTAAGTTAGGTTAAATATTAACTGTAATGTATAAATATCTACATCAGCTCTAGATGTATTATGAAACCAAGTTATGGGTTATAATTATTATGAGCCGGCAGCCATATGTAATTTCGCGAAGCGATCGGACGCCGGCCCTTTAGTCTCTCAATCAACACCGTACAGTCAACATCTCCTCCCCCGGCCCTGACTCAACCCACAGTTCACCATGTGCTACAACTAATAACAATATTAACAACAGTCCTACATCACCAGTCCTCACTCCTCTAAGCTAAGTTCATTGTATCGATATTGTATTATGTGAACATTCCTACATGTCATGCAATTGAATTAGCCGCGTGTGGGGGACTGGATTACACCCATCGAATACCTCGTTGGTAATTATATTATAACTATTTGTTGGGATATTTCATGTACCAGTGATATATAATTTAACAGTTATCTAAATTCCCGATAAATAATGGTCCTTCGTGCCCTAAAGCTTCCTTACTGTAGTACCGTTTTGTTTGCTTCCTTGACGCTTGTGGGCTTACAAATGGCTGCCGCCTCGCGCGTTGTTGGCCGCCTGCCATTTCCCTAGTTTAGGTCCAGCTTCTTCCCTCGTGTTTTTTACCGTCTAGGCGCCGTCTCTATCTTTTTTGGGACTAGTTTCCAGGGTTTTTTTTGGGCGTGTGTTCCTTGGCGTTTTTTGGTGGGTTAGCTGGGCTGGAAATTGGGGTAGGGGTAGTTTCGTCGGTCCCCATTTTGCGCTCTTAGGCTAGGCTAGGCAGTCTAGGCCTGCAGGTGTCTGTGGTGGCTATTCCTTCGCTTTGGTGGTGTGCCTGTGGTGTTAGTTGTGTTGTGTCATTGTGGGACTCGTTCTTAATTTTGCTAGTGGGGAGGGTTCTCATGTGACCTTTTATCTTTAAATTTCATAATAGCCTAGGCCTAGTTGCTTAAAGTGGTGGTCATGAGTGTCGGTCTTTGTTAATTCCTAAGCGATTGACGGTTAATAGTCAGACCTCATGATTGTAGCTTAACCAACTAGGCTTACCTATAAAGGGCTTACAATAATTAGTGCTTCACCTTACCCTTTCTTTTAATGGATTTAGTATTTAATTCTTTTGTCTAGTTGGATCATTTCCTTTCGATAGTTTATATTAAGGGGGATGTAAGTATTATGTAATTCTTTTTGAGTAAATTTCTTGAAGTAATGGGAGTTTGCCGCTGTTGATTCCTAAGCGATTAACGGTTAGTAGTCTGACCTCATTGTAGTTTAAGTTGCTTAAAATTAAACCTTAACGATGACAGATTTGAAGAAACTTAAGATTCTTAAGGGAGGGATGAAGGGAAGTTTGAATAGATGTTTAAGAGATCTTGACGAATTTTTAATAAGTGCCACGGCTGATCAGATAAAAGGTAAAATTGCTACTGTTACTAAATCGCTAGCTACTTATGATAGTTATTCTCAGCAGGTATATGGTTTATTAACAGTTACTGACGATGTGGAAGAAGAAATGTCGGCAGATTTTGAGTACTTTGAGGACGTTAATACAGCCTTAGCCAGACTATCTTCCACCCAAGAATCAACCTCTGTTAAGGATACCGGTACACCAAAGGCGACTGGTTTTAACCTGCCGAAGCTTACTTTGCCTACCTTTTCCGGGGATTTGGCTACCTGGACTGGATTTTGGGATATTTTTGAGTGTTCCATCCATCATCATAAAACACTCACATCCATCCAAAGGTTCACATATCTCCGTGGTCAATTGAAAGGGGAGGCATTGAAGCTAATCGATGGGTACAAGCTAGAAGCTACCAGCTACGAGTCTGCAGTGGAGTTGCTGAAGAGAACTTACGGGAGAGTGGAAGTCATCAAGACCGCGTTAATTACTAAGTTCTTCACGCTAGATCCTCCATCCTATGATGTGACGGCCCTAAAGGAGTACTACGCCTCCTTTGAGAGCCTACTCCGATCTATGGAGACAATGGCCATCACCAAGGAGGAGATATTTAGTGTGAATATCTTGAATAAAATACCCTCTCCCCTAAGGGAAATCTTAAGACGACAACTAAGCGACTCTCCACTAAACTTGGAAGCGTTGGTGCAGGTGTACCAGACTGAAGTCTTCAATATGGAGAGTACTGGACACTACCGACAAGTGGAGATGTCGCCATCTACTGCAGCTTTCCCGGTACAGACTTCTCCTAAACAGAAAAGGCCAATTTCATTAGGTTGTAAGTTGTGCAGTGTCCACGGTCATCTGTGGTATCAGTGTCCTAAGTATCCTAAGGCTACACAGAAGATTAGCAAGGCTAAATCGCTTAAGTTATGTACCAGCTGTCTGGCAAGAGACCACTTCAACAGTACCTGCACCAATTCCTACATCAAACCTTGTAAGTATTGCAAGGGGAAACATTGGTTTTCCCTTTGCACCCAGTCTGATCGGCACGACGGCAAAGAAAAGGGGAAAACCCCCAAAGAGTCACATGAGAAAAGTAAGAGCGAGGGTGATAAAGTATCTGCCATGTCCATTGCTTCTCGAGAATGTCAATTGCTTCCTACTATGATGCTGCCAGTAGTGGGGAGTAATAATAGTACTATAATGACGCGCACCTTACTTGACCAGTGCTCACAGAGGTCATTCGTTCTGCGGTCATCAATACCCCAGCTCAAGTGTACCAGCAAGGGTCAAGAGAATTTGCGTCTCCATGGTTTTACTGGTGAAATAGATTCCAGTGACTATGATATTGTGGAGATTTCATATGTTTATAGAAAAAAGGTATGTCCCATCAAGGCTGTTGTGGTCGACACACTACCCAGTTTCTATATAGCATCAGAGATTCAACCACATTTGAAATATCTCAGAAGCAAGGGGTATAAACTGGCTGATGATCAACTCTCTGCTAACAATGGTATTATGCTACTGGTCGGAGCTGATTATTACTACGACCTGGTTCACCCTGGATATCGGCGGGTAGATAAGCTAATAATGCTCCCCACGATCCAAGGTTATGCCATTTCTGGATCCTATGCCACTTCCTCTCAAGACACACAGGTGGAGGTGGTTACGGTCCTCAAGGTAGCAGTAAGCCCCATAGATAAATATTAGGCCAAATGTGCCTGATAATACATGTACTGATATAGATAAGCTATGGGACTTGGACAATATTGGAATTGACCCACATGAACTTGATCGTGAGTCCAAGCTAGCATTAAGCTCGTATGAAGAGACTGTAACGTATGACTCTGGCAGAGGTCAGTATGTGGTAAGGCTCCCTTGGAATGATAACAAGAGTAAATTACCTACTAATTTCCATCTAGCACTTGGTAGGTTACGTGGCCTTCAGAAGCAGTTTGTCAAGGATCCAAGTTATTGCGAGACTTATGCAGCAGTTTTAGCCGAGCAGGTACAACGTGGATTTGTGGAGAGAGTAGATCTCAGTGAGTATGGGGATAACATCCATTACCTTGCTCACCATGGGATTAAAAAGGACAGTTCCACCACTCCTGTTCGTATTGTGTATGACTGCTCTGCTAAATCCAGTGTTCGCTCCTATAGCCTGAATGATTGTCTGTACACGGGTCCGTCCCTGGTCTCTGATCTAGCGCAAATTATGTTGCGCTTCAGATGTCATAAGTTTGCATGGGTCGCCGATATTGAGAAGGCCTTCCTGATGCTTCAACTCCATCGTGAAGACAGGGACTCGACAAGATTTTTATGGCCACGGGACCCAATGGATCTAGATTCAGAGTATCTGGTCTACAGGTTCAGAGTCGTCTTATTCGGGGCGACCTGTTCCCAGTTCCTTCTCAACGCTACTATCTTGCGTCATCTTGAGGAGGCTGGACTAGATCCTGACTTCAAGAATGAGATCAAGCAGGGGATCTATGTGGACAATCTTCAAGGCACCGGAGACAATGAAGATTTATTGCTCAAGAGATGCTGGGAGATCCGTGATATATTTGCCAAGGCTCATTTATACTTAAAAGAATGGGCCACTAATAGTGATCTTTTGAAAGGTCAATTTGCTTCTGACGGTGTAGCTACTGAGAATAGTGAGGTGAAGTTTTTAGGCCACAAATGGGACACTACCACAGATTGTATATCCTTCTGTCACATCCCATGCGGCAGTGAGCTTATGACCAAGCGAAACTGCTTAAGCTTGTCAGCGAGGTTGTTTGATCCCCTAGGTTTTTTGCTGCCTGTTACAATCCGTGCTCGTATGTTTTTACAGCAACTGTGGCGGCTAAAACTAGGTTGGGACACGCCCCTCCCGATTGAGTTACAGGATACTTGGCGGTTGATTCGGTCGGACCTTTCCGCATGTTGCAAGGTCCAACTTCCTCGTCAGGTTATTAGAGGTCACCAGGTGGATCTACATGCCTTTTCTGATGCTAGTAATAGTGCGTACGGTACTGCCATATACATATGTAATGGTAGTGAAGCGACACTGGCTATAGCGAAGGCTAAAGTAGCCCCTATAAAGAAGATTACAGTTCCTAAATTAGAACTTACTGCATTGCTTCTGTCTGCTCGTCTAATAAAGTTTACACTGGATGCTTATACAGACATACTACAGATTAATAACGTCTATGTCTGGAGCGACAGTCAAATAGCGCTTTCATGGGTACACAGCCAGAAAGTGTTACCTGTTTATGTTTCTAATCGCACTGATGAGATTCATAACTTAGTTCCTACAGCTACATTTCGCTATGTGAGCACCAGGGATAACCCCAGTGACATAATATCCCGGGGGATCTCGGCGCAGCAGTTTATGTCGTCCTCTATTTGGTGGCATGGACCTCCATGGCTTACGTCTCCAACTGAATGGCCTCAGGATTTCAGGGAATCCATATCTGATCCTTCATGTCGGCCCCAAGATGATGTGTTAAGTAGTTCGAATGTGAGTACTACACATCAGGATAACAAGTTGGTAGAGTGGGAACGTTACGGCAGCTATGATCAAGTAATACGGGTATTTGCATGGATATACCGTTTCATTAACAACATGAGAAGTCGGGCTCACGGGTCTTTCCTTAGTGAAGATTCGAAGCATATCAGACGCCATGAATTGAGATCAGCAGAAGCAAAACTAATATGTTTAGTACAAAAGGAATCTTATCCTACTGAACATCAAATCCTGAGCAAGGAGTCAAAGGCCAAACCCTCAAACTTAATGAGGCAGCTAGGATTATATATGGAAGGAGGCATAATTAAGTGTAGAGGCAGGATACAAAAGGCGGACATTATTGATTCTGCAAAATATCCTGTCCTCCTTAGCTCCTCTCATTTGATTACCAAAATGTTGATTCGCCAATGCCATCGGACCTGCCTACATTTTGGCGTAAATTATGTTCTGGCGTATATGTGACAACGTTGGTGGATCCCTAAGATGCGACAAGCAATTAAAGGGATCCACAATAGCTGTACTATCTGTAAAAGATTACAGGGTAAGCCTTACTCCCCAGTAGATCTACCTCCCTTGCCTGAGTTCAGGGTACAAAGGACTGAACCATTTCAGGTAACCGGGGTAGACTACACCGGAGCGATTCATGTTAGAGAATCGCCCGGTAATATCATAAAGGTATATGCCGTCCTATTCACATGTGCGGTAACCAGAGCGATTCATATTGAATTGATTGACGACCTATCCAGTGAGGGGTTTTTGCATACTCTAAGACGCTTTGCAGGCCGCAAAGGTTTCCCTCAAATTATTATGAGCGATAATGCGACTTGTTTTGTCGGGACCTCTAAATATCTCCAGAGTTTAATGGATGACCCGCAGGTTGTGGCTACCCTCACTGGAAAGGGTTGTGGAGATTTATACCAGCACGTGCACCATGGTTCGGGGCGATTTGGGAGAGAACAATCGGTATCGTCAAATCTGCCTTGAAGAAGGTATTAGGAAGGGCACTGGTGACCAGACGGGAGTTGCAAACCATCTTAATAGAGATTGAGATGTTAGTCAACGACAGGCCCTTGACCTATACCTCGGCAGATGTTGATGACCTCTTACCCATTTCGTCTTCCATGATGACACTTGGACGAACCCTTAATACCTTTCCTAGATCGTCCGTCAATGACGAAGATCTGCATGACCCTACGTTCGGCAATGCTGACGCCACACGTCGTCGCTTCCAGTATGTAAACAAGGTGTCCGACGATCTATGGAAACGGTGGACCCAAGAATATTTGCTGTCTCTTCGCGAGCGTCACTCTCATAAGATCAAAGGGACGAATCAACGATGGCCTCGTATCGGGGATATCATCCTGATTCATGATGAGCGTCCTAGGTTATTTTGGAAGCTTGGGAGGATTATCGATTTGTTCCAGGGCATTGATGGTCTTATAAGGGTTGCTAAAATACGAACTTCGACTGGGGTTACTACTCGCCCAGTCGTAAGGTTATATCCCTTGGAGCAGGATGTAGAACTGCCGGATGATCCTGTCGTCTCTACTGATACCCCTCCGCGGGAGAGTGCTGGTGACAGTGCTCCTCGAGGTGGGGCAGCTGATGATGAGAAGGATGATCCTCCTCAGGCTTCAGGTGGCGCTCGTCCCAAAAGGAGGGCGGCTATGAGTTCCGTGGATCTTTGGAGATCAAAGATCACACAAGGTGATCTTTGACTTCGATGTCCTTTTTTTGTTCTCTGTATATAGCTCCTGTATATCCTTTTTGGTGGCGGGCAATATGTCGGGAATAGGGTAATGATCCCGACAGGGTTTGGTCCAATAGGACATTTGAATTTGGCGGTATCGTATCGCTTGTACGATTTCGGCTGGTTCTTTGTGTATTGGAGTTTATTCTTAAGTTAGGTTAAATATTAACTGTAATGTATAAATATCTACATCAGCTCTAGATGTATTATGAAACCAAGTTATGGGTTATAATTATTATGAGCCGGCAGCCATATGTAATTTCGCGAAGCGATCGGACGCCGGCCCTTTAGTCTCTCAATCAACACCGTACAGTCAACATCTCCTCCCCCGGCCCTGACTCAACCCACAGTTCACCATGTGCTACAACTAATAACAATATTAACAACAGTCCTACATCACCAGTCCTCACTCCTCTAAGCTAAGTTCATTGTATCGATATTGTATTATGTGAACATTCCTACATGTCATGCAATTGAATTAGCCGCGTGTGGGGGACTGGATTACACCCATCGAATACCTCGTTGGTAATTATATTATAACTATTTGTTGGGATATTTCATGTACCAGTGATATATAATTTAACAGTTATCTAAATTCCCGATACATAGGAAACAATACCTTATAATATCAGACTCCTAGTCTAGCATTATCTAATCCAGCAGAACACTAATAATTAAAGGATGCAGTACTTAAACAATATAAATGCCAACCAATGCTTCGTGATCCACTTATCTTAACAACTAACATACATGGGTTATATCAGACCTTAACGCACAATACAACTGGCCAGCATGAAGCTGATTTTGCAGAGTTAACCAGAGGGGGTATAATATTAATAAAAGGTGGTGAAAGATATGGAAAATGAGAGAGATAGGCAGAGGAAAAGATTCTCAGGTGCAGAGCGGGGTACAGGTAGCAAGGGAAAAAGATGGGTGCATTCTAGAAACCAGATCTGAGGGAGAGAGTGGCGAGGAACTGTATATATACTCGCACCAGCTCGAGCCGCGTGGGAAAAAAGCGGTTACAAGTCCTCTAGCCACTACCAAAGTAGCTAGCAAAACATTACGTCACCAAGCATGGTAAAGAACTCCCTCAACCAATCCCCACGAGGCCAGCCAGCTGTGACGTCATCGAGCGGGGCAAAAACACTACGCGCCCCCTCTCACTCTGTTCTACTCTCTCTCTCTCTCTGATCTTATCATTACTAGTTAAGGATAAAACATATACTTTACAATTAAATATATAAAGCCTTGACATGGGCGAAAACAAAGAGCCTTTCTGGACTGCCCATGACACAAGCTTTCATATGAAATAAAGCACACTCTAATACACAAACTGTAGCCCCATCCACTGCCCTGGCGATCCTAGCGAGTCACTGTAGGACAAGCCATGCGGTTCTAATGGAGTGGTTAACGTCACAACCCCCCCAAGATTTTTCTCAGAGGCCCCAAGGCTCACAAAAATCTGATGGTTAGAACCCATGCTATATCTCCACTTCCTATCACCCAGCGGCAGGAAAATATCTGGCACAGTTCTTCAACAAAACCTTTTTCAAAATTATAACCCTCCCCAACACCATAGGTTAAATTATATGTAGTTATGCTCCTCAAGAGCGAGCTTCTCTAGCCCAGCATTTTGAGAGGAGTGCAACTCAGAATTACTGCTATAACATACTAAACAAATTCAACTATCAAAGAAAGAGTTTTTATTTGATTTTTTTGTTTATAATTTGTTTATTTCGGCTGCACTATAGGGGCAAGCCTAGTTTTTTCTTCTATACCATACGCTCAACTCCTGCTTTACGACCCAATACGCTGGGCTACAACCGCGAGCCAACAAGCACCAAGCGCAAAATACTATTCAAACTAAAGCAGGAGGCTACCCGTGTGTCAATCTACCCAGGATCATATACCCTTGAACGACCATCTGCAACCACGTTGTCACAACCGGCAATATGGCGTATGTCCAGGTTATATACCAGTAACCTTAGTGACCACCTGGTCAGCCTCATATTCCGATTGTGAAACTGGTCCAAGAACTTGAGAGGGTGATGATCTGGGTAAACTACAACGACTGGACCATAGGCTGGAACATAGACCTCGAAATGCCCCAGCGCAAGCACAACCGCCAGCAGCTCCTCCTCGACAACAGAGCAGCTCTCCTGGGCCGAATTGTACTTCTCCGAGCAGAAACTAACAGGATGCTCCAGCCCATCATCGTCCTTTTCCACAAGGACGGCACCAGCCCCCACACCACTAGCCTCCGTTGCTAGTTGGAAAGGTAGGCTAAAGTCAGGGGCCCTAAGGATCGGGTGAGTGCACAACAGGTGTTTTACTTCTCTAAACACCTTCTCACACTCAGGCGCCCAATTGAACTTCTTATCCTTCCAGTTATCCTCCACCTGAGCTTGACTGTCCCGTTCTCCTTCTCCACCTTGACTGCTAAACGTCATCACAGGCACAGTGAGAGGCTCAGGGGGGTGCCTCCCATACTCCTTCACGGGATTATCATGACATAACTGATTGCGCTTCCGTCTGTCTGGAGTGGCTACCAAGTAAACCAGGTCCGATAGCTCCTCCACCACCCTATAAGGACCAGCGTACTTCGCGGATAAGGGGTGACCTACAAGGGGCAGTAGAATCAACACCTCCTGACCCACGTGAAACTCCCTGAGTTCAACCTTAAGGTCGTACCTGTCCTTCCTGAGGGCCTGAGAGCTAGTCAAATTACGGCCAGCCAACTCCAGACTGCGCAACATCCGTTCTCGACTGTTGAGGACACACTTGAGCATAGAACAAGGATTTTCTGCGCCCTCCCATACTTCTTCAACCATATGGAGAGGCCCTCTGACACGGTGTCCAAAGACGAGCTCATTAGGGCTGAATCCCAAACTCTCCCCAGGTACCTCCCACACAGCAAACAAAACACATGGCAGGCCAAGATCCCAATCCCTCCCACTCTCAAAGCAACAACAAGGAAGGACAGATTTCAAGGCTGAGTGCCATCGCTCTAACACACCCTGGCTCTCCGGATGATATGCAGATGACACAACCCCAACAATCCCATGCTGCGGCATTGCTTGTACAAAGAGGCTAGAAGTGAAGTTGGGTCCCCGGACTGACTGAATCCCCTGCGGGTAACCATACCGGGAAAAATACACTAGCAAGCTTTGGACCACCGTTTTCGCCGACCCATTTCTCATAGGGTACGCGTCAGGGTACCTTGTTGCTACATCTCCCGACTGTGCATCACTGTCCTTCTTCAACTCTTTCGTCTTTTTAAGCCCATCCTCTGCCCCTTCAGGAACAGTTACTGGGTCTTCTCCAGACTCGAAATGTGGTCCTAATAATGAGTCCCCGAGAAGGTCCGTTGACACTAAACTCTCAACCGCATCAACTTCCAACCCCTTCTCGGTACCCTTCCTCCGCTGATCTAAAGATTGTTGACCAGAATGTGACTCCCTGGATGCAGAATCTCCGGTGACAACACACACCATAGGCTGCCCCGGACACTTCCCAACCCACTCCTGCTCCTCCCTACTCACGTCGGCCGGCTTCTCGACAACGACTAAGGGTGGAGCCTCAGAAGTAGGCCCCGCAAAGTCGTTGCCAAGAAGGAGGTCGACGCCCCCAACAGGTAACTTCTCCACAATTCCTACATCCAGGTCACGAGTCACACCATCAACTTCCACCTTCATTCTTACAAGCGGGTATGACCTTGTCGCATTAACTCCCTGAACCACAACCACCCGCGCCGTATTGACAGGTTTACCAGTGAAATTTCTCAACAGTGTTTGCGATGCCCCAGTGTCACGCAAAATTCTCACCTCATGTCTTCTACACTCCACACAACCGAGTCCCCTGTGGTCACTAAAGGCATCACGGACAGGGAATAAGCCTTCCGGATCCTTCTGCACTGGCAGTGTATTTACCTCGGAAGAAATGCCTCTAACAAACTCCGATGTCCTCTTGAACACTCCAATGCCGTGAGCAAAAGACACGGCTGCCGGAGGAGGTCGACTAGGGCACTCATTTGCCTTATGACCCTCCTGGTGGCACCTAAAACACATAAATTTCGGTTTCGGCTTATACTGTGATGTAAAAGGCCCCTGACTTTTCACATACGGTGTGGTGGTAGGTTTGGCTTCAGTTTTAGTTTCATTGCTCTTTGGTTTAAATGTGTCATTGCTACGGGGAGGGGGAGGATAACGGTCCCTAGCACTTGCATCGTACTTCTGTGAGGACCCGCAACCCCGAATCAACGACAGCCGTAGATCAGCCATTTCTGCTGCTTCTACTAGAGTTCTTGGGTTTTTCTCCTTTAAGTTCAAAGTTAGATCACCGCCCGTGCTCTTAAAGAACTGCTCCAACATCATTAACTGCTTAACTCCATCAAACGTTGTTACCTTCTCAGATCGGAGCCAGTTCCCCATAGCATCGGACAAGTCCCGGGCGTGTTCCAAAAAGGTGCTATCTCTTCCCTTAGTTACACCCCGGAACTTCAAACGGTACGTTTCTGGTTGCAGTTCGTAAGCCCTCAGGACAGCCTCCTTGAGATCCTCGTACACAATACATAACTCCAAAGGTAACGCATCGTAGGCTTTAAGACCCTTGCCTATTAATCTAGAGGATACAAGTGCTGCCCATTTATTCTCTGGCCACTGGTGTTCCTGGCACTTCTTCTCAAAGCGTGTGAAAAATTCTGTTACACCACTCTCATCAAACACCGGAACCAGTTTCAATAAGTGCGAGAGAGACTGCTCATGAACACGGTTACCAGCCCCAAGTCGCTGTCCCGTTGTCTCTACTCGCGACTTCTCTACGTCCATGTCGGCACAGTACCTAGTCGACTCAGCTTGGATTTTTGCTAGCTCTATTTGCTGCTGACTGATAGTTTTTCTCTCTTCTATCTTGGCTCTCTCTTCTATCTTGGCTAATTCTATTTGCTGCTCACCTGCCCTGATAGCCTTTCTCTCTTCGATCGTAGCTAATTCGAGCTGAAGCAATAATTCTGGAGATAACCCTTGAGGAGGTGAAGGTGCTACAATGTTTGAAATTACCGGTGGTCCCCCCAGGGGCAACCCACCCTGCCAGTCACCACCCACCTGTGGAAGCGTACCCGGGGTCAGCAAACCACTGGGATGGCTGGGAGTCGAGTGTTGGGGAAGCATGGCCGAAGGGCTCTGAGAACTCAACCCATCTCGCTCACCAGTCACCCTGCCCAGTACACACGTTATCAAGTTATCCTTGGTCATGCTGCTAGTAACCGCATGACCGATAGCTGTGGCCAGGCATTGAAGACCGTACCGATCCATACCCTCCAACCGCTCGGCAGTAACAGGCCATTGCAAAAATATCCTAGCATCCTCCTCACAGTTCACCCGATTAACCCTTTCATCATGCTGCTGTTCCTCAGTTTCGACATTACGTACTGTGTCTCCATTCTCCTCTGATCCGGTATAAGACATGATGCTCACAAAAATTTCTCACCACAATATTCAGAAAAGAAGCACCCCAAACTCTTATACCTCGATATACACACAAAAATTCTCGGAAATACTCAAGGGCTATACTATGTTGCAAAAAAAAATTATTCTTGCTGATCCCCGCAAAATATTCTCCAAAACAACAAATGTTCCCTGCTAATAAATGTAGGTTCACCAAATCCTAGGTAAGGTCGCCATTTGTTACGACTGGGGTTCAAATATATCAGGACTCTTATTCATTGGACTAGTAATGGCATAAATGCTACAACGGAAAGCGCTAGCTCCAACCTCTGATGTATATTCCCAGTGAACAAAGAACACAAATACTCTACAGAGTTCTATATGCAATAATAGGCTATCAAACTCTCAATAAATGTGCGTGTACTCTAGGCTTAATGTTATGTGAAAACAGCCTATTACTACCTATAACCGAAGGTGCTTGGTTATGGTATGCAAAGTAAGGTGGTAAGAGAAGTTACAGCTTACGTTACTTTAATCAATAAATGTCAGGCACTCCTGCATGAAAGAAAGTGCACTAAAGTCCTCCAACACTAACAAGGAATCTTCTTTAAATGTTAGATGCTATAAAGATGCTCGTATCGGAAATGGAACCCAAAAAGGCAGGCAGCGGAACAATGCTCGTGCAGGCTATGCACACAAAAAGGCAGAATATATAATGCCGTCGGAGCCAAGAATATCCTAAACACAACAACAATAATAATAATCGCCACGACAATGCAGTATTCCTATCAACAAAAAGAGCCTAAGTCGTTTGGGTCTCAATACATCAAACTAGGCTGCGAAATGCTTGTGTAATCATAAATGGGTATGCATAAAAAGAGTAATTAGGTTAATATACTTAATGTCTACTATGATTGATAAAGTCTAGCTAGAGTCAATGATACGAGATACTGGTGCGCATGGCATGCCGCATAGCCTAGTGCAAATCTTAAGTCTGTGCGTCAAATATTACGTTATAGGGAAGGGTAGCTCTCTTGAGAAACCTTAATACCGAAGTATTAAGCGTTCTCCTGGCGTACCTCAAAGACAAACAATCGAGACTAGAACAGTGCAGAATGGTATAGGCAAAAAGCCCTCATTCGTGCATGCTCTACTCTCAATGGCACACAAACTAGAATTTACTCAATCAACTCCAGTTCTCAGGTATGTCGTGCAGCTTTTAACTAAAGCCAGCACTCATAGGAAACAATACCTTATAATATCAGACTCCTAGTCTAGCATTATCTAATCCAGCAGAACACTAATAATTAAAGGATGCAGTACTTAAACAATATAAATGCCAACCAATGCTTCGTGATCCACTTATCTTGACAACTAACATACATGGGTTATATCAGACCTTAACGCACAATACAACTGGCCAGCATGAAGCTGATTTTGCAGAGTTAACCAGAGGGGGTATAATATTAATAAAAGGTGGTGAAAGATATGGAAAATGAGAGAGATAGGCAGAGGAAAAGATTCTCAGGTGCGAGCGGGGTACAGGTAGCAAGGGAAAAAGATGGGTGCGTTCTAGAAACCAGATCTGAGGGAGAGAGTGGCGAGGAACTGTATATATACTCGCACCAGCTCGAGGCGCGTGGGAAAAAAGCGGTTACAAGTCCTCTAGCCACTACCAAAGTAGCTAGCAAAACATTAAGTCACCAAGCATGGTAAAGAACTCCCTCAACCAATCCCCACGAGGCCAGCCAGCTGTGACGTCATCGAGTGGGGCAAAAACACTACGCGCCCCCTCTCACTCTGTTCTACTCTCTCTCTCTCTCTGATCTTATCATTACTAGTTAAGGATAAAACATATACTTTACAATTAAATATATAAAGCTTCTCTTTATGGGCGAAAACAAAGAGCCTTTCTGGACTGCCCATGACACAAGCTTTCATATGAAATAAAGCACACTCTAATACACAAACTGTAGCCCCATCCACTGCCCTGGCGATCCTAGCGAGTCACTGTAGGACAAGCCATGCGGTTCTAACGGAGTGGTTAATGTCACAATATATATATATACAGTATATATATTTTTGTTTTGTTTTGTTATTCCTGTTGCCCAGGGTATCTAGCGGATCAGCTCCAAGGTTCCGAGCAAGCCCATGGCCCATAATCGAGTATTTTATTATTATTATATTTTTATTTGATTTATATATTTATTTATTTGATTTATTACTGTTGTTATTTATTTTATTTTATTTATTTTATTTTATTTATTTTATATATATATACCACATAAATATATATATATATATATATATATATATATATATATATATATATATATATACAGTATACTGTATATAGATACCCACACACACATACACATATTTTTATTACCATTCATTATATATTGTTTGACGCCTTGTATATATATATATATATTTATATATTTATATGTGTTGTACATTGTGGCAAAGATATACAACTGTATAAACATTCTCATATATTTACATAACAATAACAATGCATGGAAACAATTGCGCATAGCTCGCGAACCAATTACGCTATTATTTTTTGTTTTCACCATTAGAAAGAGCATAATTTTCCGATGACGGTGATATAAACAGTTATATACGTATCCGAGCAAATAAACCAACGCCGAGGTGGGGAACAGCTCGGAACCCGGCTAGCATTGGCGGAACAGAGACGGGTGAAGCGTAAATATTCGCATTTTGGCTTTTCATTTCAAATATTAATAGCGCAAAAAGTATTTGTCGTAGGAACTTCTAGTTTGTTTTATACTCATCAGCATTATTTGCCGTATTCATACAGCATCAATTTAAAATCATACACTCCGTAGCAACGAAATAAATCAAAAATGTTATAAACCATATCAATCAAAATCATAGTTTTTTTTTCGGTCACTGCTTGAGAACTATTGAAGATAAACAATTTCTGTTTTCAGATTTGGAAAGAGGAGAACAAATACTATTATTTGAGAAAAACAAATATATGGTCATCACTCACAATTTAGAGATAAGACGGTGTGAAGACAATTGCATGGAAATAATTGTATTCCGGACTCATTTACAATTTCATATTTCGATTTATTTACATATTTTTTTTTGTTTTTATCATGTACTATAAATATTCCTCTTTCCATTGACATATGATACATCACAATAAACAGTATTCTGGTGGATGAAAATACAGAAAATCACAAGGCTTCCAAAACTCGCCCAGCCTGATATTTCATGGCAAATTAGAGAAGGCCTTACCATAAGTTACATATTTAAGTTACCGAATGCGGGAGGGTTAATTAACCGAGTTCTTATAAAAGTTCCAGTTTGGAGTTGCCTATAAAGGTTGAAGTAAAATAAAAGTTATACCGACATTAATGAATAGTGTATATTAGGTATCCTGTCTAGTAAGGGATATTGGCCACCTTATTCCTTGAACGCCCTTTTTATTTAATTGTCGATTACAAAGAAATTAGAAAAAACGAACAAAACATAATTATATAACCTGTAACAGTATTACCGAATGTTTATTGTAGGTATAGACATATTTGGGTGTAAAGAGAGGCACCAATATAGCGGTGGTTGGCCGATTAATATTACTATAGGATATCTAGTGTATTATGAGAGATAAAGGATATGAACACAAACAATACAATTAACACTTTAATTACATATATTTCACCCAAAACCATAAGACACTCATGACCTTACGCTATCATAAATATGAGTACAGTATGAACAGTGTCATTATAATGTCCATAATAATCTACCCTTATAAAGGTATATTGAGTACTCACAATAAACCTGTATAAGGTATAAACCTCGACCATACAGGTAAATAACTATAAACATACCTTTGTATATGCTTGGTATTTTAGAGAGTACATGAAGTGATTGCCCACCACCACCAAATCCGACACCAATAGACAAAATATAAACTAACGAAACTTTCAGTAACATGGCGGATTTTTCTAATTTAGTTTGGCTATCAGTAGACTATATATTTCGGTATAGAAGGGCTACATGAATGTCAAAGGCTCACTCTAAATAGTTTGTATCCTTTAAAACTCCCACAGGTCCTTCCAAAGCTTAGTAACTTCCTCTATGATACCAAAACATTACATGTTAATGGCATCAGCATACACTAAATTGGTTGCCCCTTATAATTCCGTCCAATTCTAATCCAACACGAAAACACACACTTTACCCTATATTCAATTATTTCAGTACATTGACTCTCCCTTTACTTTATTTTGGCTGAAAATAGACTGTTCTATTCAGCTTAGGGAGGACTTCAGGGGATCAAATAGGGCAGAACATATCACAATGATCACTTTATCGCTCACAGATCCTTCCTATCCCTAATATAATCACACAGCGTTAGCCAGAATAACATGAGGGAATGCATAATGTTATACAGAGAAAGCTAAATAAGTGCCACTAAATCAATATCCAAAGTACATTAAAAATCAACCTTACAATTATCTTTTACAATAGGCCACCGTTGCCAGGATTACCACTGTTGCCAGGATTACCAACGTTTCCAGGATTCCCACCTTTGCCAGGATTACCACCGTTGCCAGGATTACCACCTTTGCCAGGATTACCACCGTTGCCAGGATTACCACCGTTGCCAGGATTACCACCGTTGCCAGGATTACCACCGTTGCCAGGATTACCACTGTTTCCAGGAATACCACCTTTGCCAGGATTACCACCGTTGCCAGGATTACCACCGTTGCCAGGATTACCACCGTTGCCAGGATTACCACCTTTGCCAGGATTACCACCGTTGCCAGGATTACCACCTTTGCCAGGATTACCACCGAGCATTACCACCATTACCTGGATACAAAGAATACATGTGAATTCAATTAAAGGGAGATTTGGAAATGAAATGGTCGATAATTGGATTTTTGTTTGTATGGCTGACAGGCATCTTACAACTTTCCTGCATATGTTTATATGCATAATATATTATATTTTAACCTTTTTTTCCATATGAAAAACCCATTTTATATTGTGTGGCAACTACTCGCGAGTGCGACAAAACGTGGGGAAAAAACAAGAATTAAAAAAATTATTTTATTTATTAATAATTATGGTACGAATATATTACCTTAGAAACCCATCAGTGGTATTCTACATTTAATTCCGAGTTAAATGGTTTTTAAATGGCAAAAATTGGAGCATTTTAAGCGAAGTTATTACAATTTAAATTACAAGTATAAATTTTCAATTCGCGGAAAACATTTTATTTACTTTGTCGCTCTCTCCTATTTAGCCCCAGTCAAGGGCTCCTCATTCTCCCCACGAAATGCTCCACTAAAGTCGACACCACCTACAACTACAGCAGATGGGGAAGCAGTACTGAGGGCCAAGATCTTTGCCTGTATTCAGTCAGCCATGGCCATTGCTGGCTCAGACAAACTCCAACTCTGCCAGCTAATCCCCTGTCTGTTGTCACACAACAATCTACCCACCATCACAATACCTCAGAAGGCCTTCTCCACGACCCCTGTACACATCAAAAGGGCGTCAACAAAGAAGAAGCCCCCCAAGACACAAGATCATCGAGTTCCAGAACAACAGGAATCTCCAACTCTTCACATCTATGAACAACACCTAGAAGAGGACGAGACACCAATGGAACCCAAGGAAGCCATAGCATCACCACCATGGGGGGATAACAAAAGAGATCATTCCTGGTCAGCTGAGTGTGTTACAAGCAGCATTATCCAGAGCGAGGAGAATATCAACCGCTCAGCCTCTTTATAAATCCACCCGCAATATCCAGGAGTGTGTGCCCACATAGCACGCATACACACCACGTCCCAAGCTATCCAGAACAAGAACCGGGTGGTAAATGGAATAGAAGAATTTAGCAGAGTATAATGGCCGGCGCTGAGATGGTAGATGGTAGATGAATGAAGAAGGTGATCAAACACATAGACTTTTATTAATGGACCCTCATGGGCCCGAAAATATTTACTGAGAGAGAAAGAATGTTCTTGATTGAATGTCCTGAGTCTGCAAACAATAAATGGGCCTTATTGGGCAGACTTTTTCAAAGAAGCTTTAGACAATTGATGCAATAATCCTACTAAGAGTTGAAATATAGCTTTGTTTTGGTTAGAATAGCTAAAGCTATATAGGCTAACTTGAAATAGTGACAGGTTCTGATAGTAAGATAAACGGTAGTTAAACATAGGTAATCATTTACTAAGATGTTTTGAGAACTTGACTGTAGCTTATGTAATCGATAGATTTAGTCCATGAGCCAGGCCAGATATCGGTACCACCTGGGGTGACTAAACACGAATGGTACTAAAATGTTTATAGAGTGACTGTAAGTACATTAAGATATGATAGCCTTCTCGCACTGGTAGCTTAGTCTAATTTTTTTGATGCAATAGGGGCGCTACCCAAAAATAAAGATTTTTAGCGTGACGCTCGGCGTTTTCCTCATTTTCTTTAAAATCCATCACACAATCATCGCGAAACTTTGAACACCTATGTAGAATTATATTCTCTACCAGAGTTGTTCCTAGGTATTTTTCAAATTTCCTCATATTTCGGAATATACTCTATATTTTGGGTATTTTCCTCTAAATCTAGAATAAATCCTTAAATATGGGGAACATTGAAAAATATATTCTAACAGCTCTTGTAGCTTATTTGATTCTCTACAAGAATTATTCCGATGTGTATTTCAAGTTTCTCCATATTTAGGGGTTTATTTCATATTTGGGGATTTTTTGTTATATTTTGGGGATAATTTATTATTGGAAGGAGCAAACATATGTAGAGTGGTTTCCATGTAATGTGTTTGTTTGTTCATGGTTTAATGGTGATATTTTTTGCAGGTGTGTGTCGACTGTTTGACGGCAGGATGGAACCATCTGCGAGGAAGAGAGCACGGATCGACTGTATCATCCACTGCTCTGATGATGACAGCGATGCTCTGGTGTCACCACAGGATTTGGACTCCTGGAACACATTGCTCAGGGCTGCAGAAATCAGGCAGCATGATCCAGTCCTGGAAGCAGCCAAGGGCCTTGAAGAAGGAGGAATACCACACATACATTATCACCGTAAATGTCGTAGTCTCTTTACAATGAAGAAGTCACTGGATTCTATCCTTGCCAAGGGTGTCAAGATAGAATCAGCAAGCGTCGACCCCAGGAGGAGGGCATCAAGGGATGCCCCTAGTACTAGCAGGGTGTATGCCAAAGTATGTATCTTCTGCGAGAAGTCAAGCAAGTACATTTTACAGTTGCTCTCTGACCCCTGACCTGTGCGGACGTCCCCAGTGACCGCTAGTGAACCTGTTTACCCTTAGTGAGGTCCTAGTGAACTTTCGTAGTGATGGCTGTTGTTGATGAGTCTGCTGTCTCCTCCCATACTCTCCAGCTTTGTCTTGCTTTGCAAGAGAGACTGGAGAGTGTGGAGCAGGAGATTCAGTGTCTCAAAGATGAAAATTTGGCCTTGAGACTAGCTATGGCGGAGAAGAAGTGTGAGGCTACCGGAAGTGTTCCCAGGGATCGTGAAGCCCCTTGGAAAGTGGTGTCAACTAGTGCAACGGCCTGCAAGCTGAATAGGCAGCCAGTCAAGACCCACAACAACTTCAGCACCTTGGCTGATGAGAGTGATGGCGATGAAGTGGCGATCATCGAGGCAGTGAGAGGGGAGGGGGGGAAGTCTGCTGCTGTTGCTGCAACAACTGCTGCTACACGCCGACAAAAGGAAAAAGCTAAGTCTGTTTTTATTGTCGGTGATTCATTGGTTAGATACCTTGGCAGGGCAACAAACACTCAGGTTGGTAAAGTTGTCTGCGTGCCTGGTGCCGGAGTCGGGAGGGTGGCTGAGAAGATAGATGCTGTCATGGAAGTGAGTGGGGAGGACCCCATCATCTTCCTCAACGCAGGGAGCAACGACATATGGAGATGCAGGACTGAGGAGTTGCTCTCCAAGTATCAGGAAATGTTGGAGAGGATCAAGGAAAAAGGTGGAGTTCCTGTGGTAAAACAGTATCCTGCCTAGAAGAGGGGTAAGGAAGGAATGGTCCTCCAGGGCTATTGGTGTAAATAGCCGGCTGGAGAAGTATTGTAAGGCAAATACTATTCCATTCCTGGATAACTGGTCCCTCTTTTATGGTAAGGATGAACTGTATGCCCAGGATGGAGTACATCTCTCTCGACTAGGAGTTTCGACCTTGGCCAGCTCACTCGACAAGATTGTTGCGGGGTTTCGTTAAAAAAACCTGGGTGTGTAAGTAAAATACTGTCTCCATATGGAGCAGGTACTTCATGTGACAAACCATTGAGTAAATAGAAATAATCAGTCAAGATAGTGCGGATATAGTGATGTGTAATAGTAGTATCGATAACACTACACTTGTAACTGATAGTAAAGATGAGAATACTGATAGAGTAGAATTTCCGTCTAGAGCTAGTAGTTCAACAGGAAATAATAAGTTAGCTAAACACAATAGAAAATTAGTTGCAAATAAAAGTAATAGGTTGAGGGTATATTATACAAATTGTAGGAGTTTATGTAACAAAATGAACGAACTTAGAGCACTCGTTAGCACAGAAAATATAGACATAATAGCGCTAACTGAAACGTGGATTAATACAGAATCTAGGCATTTTTTAGCAGAATTTGATATTCCAGGATATAGTTTGTTTAAATATGACCGAACAAGTAGGAGGGGCGGGGGTATAGCAGTGTTTGTCAGGAGTACATTAAAAAGCTGTATTAAATCAGGTATTAGACTAAATAATGATAATGAAAGTGTTTGGGTAGAAGTTAACGAAGGTAGTGAGACCATAGTTATTGGAGTTATATATAGACCGCCTAATATGAGTAGAAATGGCGGAAAATCGTTATGGGAGGAAATTAAAATAGCATCAAGGTTTAGCAATGTGTGCATTATGGGGGATTTTAATTTTCCGAACATTGATTGGCAGCACCAAATAGGCGACTCCGATTCAGTAGAGTTTATAGAGGTAGTACAAGATAGTTTTTTATTTCAATTCATAGATACGCCGACTAGAGGTATTAATATTCTTGATTTAGTTTTCAGTAACAATGAACATATGATAAATAATGTAGAGATTGGTGACCACCTAGGAAATAGCGATCATAAATCTATTTATTTTAATATACAATGGACAGGGAATGCTAAAGAGAATACGACACTTATCCCAGATTTCAGAAAAGCCGATTATGGTGGGCTAAGAAGAGACTTAAGGGTGGACCCTATTGTTAAGCGATTAAGTCAGGATATGCCAGAGTTAAACTTGCCACCTACATATAACCAGTTTATTGCTTCACTCCACAATGCTCAAAATAAATATATCCCTAAAAGAACATTTAGATCGACGCAGAACCAACCAAAATGGATAACTAATAAGCTAATAGATCTTATAGGAAAAAAGAAAGGAATATATCGAAAAATAAAGAAAGGTGAAAATCATTTACATATATACTATCAGACTCTATCAAGACAGGTCAAAAAGGAAATCAGGAAAGCAAAAAGAAATTATGAAATAAGGATAGCCAGCGACTCTAAAAATAACCCTAAAGCTTTTTACCAACTATATAAATCTAAAGTTAGAGATGAAATAGGCCCCCTAAAAACTTCAATAGGAGAAATAACAGAAAATGATTTAGAAATGTGCAGTACATTAAATAGTCAGTTTCTTTCCGTTTTCACTAATGAAAATTTGGCACAGATTCCAGAAGTCAATATGGTATATAGTGATAGTATAGAAAATATGTTAAGTACAGTTAGTATAAGTAGAAATGATGTGCTTAAGGAAATTGACAGACTGAAACCTCAAAAATCGCCTGGTCCTGACGAGGTATATGCTAGAGTATTAAAAGAATGCAGAGATGAGTTAAGTAGTCCATTAGCATTTAAATTTAACAAGTCATTAGAAACAGGTTTAGTTCCAGAAGCTTGGAAGCTTGCAAATGTAGTTCCGATCTTCAAAAAAGGTGATAAATCGATAGCATCCAATTACCGTCCCATTAGTCTCACATCAATCATAGGAAAGTTGCTAGAGTCTATTATTGCTAGGAAAATTAGAAGCCACTTAGTAAAATTTAACTTAATAAATTCTTCTCAGCATGGATTCACTCAGGGACGTTCTTGCTTTACTAATTTGCTTAGCTTTTTCTCAGAGGTATATGAAGCAGTAGATAGTGACAAGTCATATGATATTATATATTTAGATTTCAGTAAAGCTTTCGACAGAGTCCCTCATGAGAGATTGATGAGAAAGGTTGAGGCACATGGAATAGGAGGGTCGTTGTTGGGATGGATTAGGTCATGGCTAATTGGTAGGAAACAGAGAGTCAGCATAAATGGTACCAAGTCAGAGTGGGGAGCAGTCAAAAGTGGTGTCCCCCAGGGATCGGTATTAGGTCCCCTGTTGTTTCTTATATACATAAATGACCTAGATTTAGGTATAACTAGTAGGATAAGTAAATTCGCAGACGATACTAAAATGGGGAGATCAATTGATTCAGATAGCGATATAGAGTGCCTCCAAAGGGATCTAGATACCTTACATGAATGGTCAGTAAATTGGCAGATGAAGTTTAACATTGACAAATGCAAGGTATTAAAGATAGGGAAGATGCAAACAAATGTTAAATATAAACTAGCTAATTTAGAATTAGAAAATTCAGACTGCGAGAAAGATCTAGGTGTGTTTGTTAGCAATGATTTGAAGCCTAGAAAACAGTGTATAAGCGTTCGTAATAAGGCAAACCGGATTCTCGGGTTCATCTCTAGGAGTGTGAGTAACAGAACTGCTGATGTTATCTTAAAACTTTACTTGTCATTAGTGAGACCCCATATGGATTATGCTGTCCAATTTTGGTGTCCTTATTACAGAATGGACATAGATTCATTGGAGAGAATTCAGCGTAGAATGACAAAAATGATCCATAATATTAGAAATTTTCCGTATGAAGAAAGGTTGAAGAAATTAGGTTTACATTCGTTAGAGAGACGCAGAGTTAGAGGGGATATGATAGAGGTGTTCAAGTGGGTTAGTGGGATTAACATAGGGGACATGACAAATGTACTAAAGCTCAGTGATAGCGAAAGAACTCGTACCAATGGTTTCAAATTAGATAAATTTCGTTTCAGAAAAGATATAGGCAAATATTGGTTTGGTAACAGAGTTGTAGATGGGTGGAATAGGCTACCAAGTGATATAGTGGGATCAAGAACGATAGGGAGCTTTAAGAAAAAATTGGATAAGCATATGGACGAGAAGGGTTGGGTGTGAAGGGGGATCAGCCGGGTTGGGCCAATCAGCGCTCTGCAGACCCCCGTAATCCTGCGTAAATCTCTAACCGGTTTGGTAAGATGATCCTCAGGGTATTAGAGTGTTGAGCCTATAATTGGGCTTTGTAATTGGGGTTGTGTGGGACAGGGATCTGCCTTGCTTAGGCCAATCGGCTTTCTGCAGATTCCCATTTTCTTATGTTCTTATGTTCTTACTTAAAAACAACAAAGACAAGGGAGCCACTCATACAGTGTGTTGAGCTACGAGCAGATGAGAAGATTCGCAGAGCAGCAATAAGGAAACTCAACCAGAGAATCCTTGGTTTAGTTAGCAGAGACCTTGTTGCTGCAGAGGGTCACTACCACAAGTCGTGCTACAAACTCTTCACAAAAGATGATTTCCCAGCGGCCGCCAGGTCGGGTGCAGGTGAAAATCAGGAAGAAAGCGAGGAAGCACGCTACGAAGAGGTTGAGACAGAAGCCCTCGAGGAACTCTGCTTGTATATAAGGACCAAATTATTCCCCAACCCAGAGGTACTGCCTATGACAAACCTCACATCTAGGCTTGAGAGATCCATGATGTCCCGTGGTATTATCCAACTGAAACCAGCGACAAAGAAACATGTTCGCCGAAAGATTGAAACCGAGTTTGGAGAATCACTACGCTTTGTCCCAGATGAGAAAGGAAAGCTTCTAATCTATCCACGCAGCCTCTCAATGGACGACCTTGCCCGGCAAGCACACAAAATGGCAAAAGACCTGCAAGAAGCAAGAGCAGCTAACTCTGAAGATGTCTTAACCAAAGCAGGAATGCAGCTGAGGAATGAGATCAATAAACAAGATGTGAGTCAGCCATGGCCTCCCGATACAGATCAGAATGTCATTCCTGCAGCAGTCACTCAATTCCTGCACACCCTGCTGACAGGAGAGTGTGAGTGTGAAACTCCCTCTGAAAGAGCTCAACGTCTTGCCACTTCCTTTGGCAGTGACTTGGTCTTTGCTGTTACCAGTGGCAAGACAAAACCACCCAAGCACGTACTGCTGACCAATGCTGTAAAGTCTTTGACAGGAAACACAGAACTGATCCGAACTCTGAATCGTCTTGGTCACTGTGTGTCTTACTCAATGTTTGAGGAGATCGATACAGCCCTTTGTATCCAGAAGCTGGAATGCTCAAAGGATGACATTCCACTGCCAGCAAACATCTACCCTGGTGTGTTCACAACCCTGGCCTGGGATAACATTGACCGACTTGAAGAGACCCTAAGTGGAGCAGGTACTTCTCATAGAGTCAATGGCATTGCTGTCCAGTCCAAGGTTGCAGGCTCTGTGCCAGAGAAAGTCCTGCCAGAGATTACCAAGTCCAAGATAAGAAGCATCACTCAGACATCATCAATGCTGCCAATATACAATGTTGGGCGGCGGGCAGGGCCACCTAGGATTGAGACTGCGTATGTCGACACTACCAAGGAAGTCCAGGATTCAAAGACAAAGAACCATATCTGGCTTCTTACTCGAATGTCAGACCATGAGGACCAGTCCATCAGCAGTTGGACTGGGTTCAACATCAAAATGCGCAGAGACATTGCAGTGGTTCAGGACACTGTAAGCTACCTGCCCACTATCAATGCTCCCGCAACAGAAATGTCCACCGTTAATGAAATCTTGGAACAAACGCATGCTATCATGCAGTCCTTACAGCTTAACAAGATTGTGTGCGTGTTTGATCAAGCACTCTATGCCAAAGCTGCCGAAGTTATCTGGAAACAAGAGAAGTTCAAGAACATTATCATCAGGATGGGCGTCTTCCACACAATCTGTAATCTCATCTCCACCATAGGAAAGAGGTTTCAAGATGCAGGTCTTAGAGATCTGTGTGTGGAATCAGGTATCATCGCAGAAGGATCAGTGTCAGGAGTGATGAACGGCAAGAGGTACAACAGAGCAGTGAGACTACACAAGCTCGTGTATGAAGCACTGATGAGGCTTGCATGGAAAGGCTTCCTTTCATGGCTAGAAGAAAACCATTCAAGGGACATACACCATCTAGATGAAACACTGAAGGACATCAACAGCTTTCACAGCAATGTGTCTCAGGGACTCTTTCAAGAGCTGATGGAGAGTGAATCATGCACACATATCATGAAGCTTTTCCAAGTTTATCTTGAGACCCTCAGAGATGAACACAACCTCTCAGCATTCTGGATGTCATACCTGGACATGGTTGAGATCATGCTGGACTTAATTCGAGCCTCCAGAGAAGGCAACTGGATGCTCCACCTAGGAGCAATCCGACAGATGATACCGTGGTGTTTTGCCTATGACAAAGTGAACTATGCCCGGTTCCTAACCTACTACTATGCCTTGATGTCTCGACTGCCCATTGAACACCCAGAGGTCCATGAACACTTCATGCAAGGTGGCTTTTCGGTCCAGATCGGTAGCAAGAATCCCTTTGGACGGATCCCTGTGGACCAGACAATCGAAGAGACGATCAACAAAGACACCCAGACACCAGGGGGCACAAAAGGCTTCAGCCTGAAAGGCGGAGCTGTCGCCAGGTACTACCTGACATCGGAGTATCGCAGCAGGTACTTAAGGCAGCTCAGGACTATGGTAGTAGGCCAAAAGTATACTGACTTCAGCCACCCAGACCTACAGATGCCCAGGATTAGAAGAGATGAGGCCGATGTCCAATCTTTAGTTCAACTGATGGAGACCAGCTGGTTGAACCCCTTCAACGCAGAGCAAGAAGATCTTGTCAGTTTGTCAACTGCGACTATGGCACCACCAGAAGTTGTCAAAGACCTTCTAGGGGCCTACAGAATAGGAGAGGATGCATATCAAGCCTTCAAGGAAGAGCGCCTGGAGATCGATACGCCAACTATACAGTTTCATGACACGATGACGAAGACGAAACTGAGAACGTTCACTAACATCAGAATGAAGCCACGCTCACAAGACCATGCCAAGGAGGTTATCTTAAAGGCTGACAGGAACCTATTTGGCCAGATGATCCTTGTTGCCGAGAACAGAAAGCTCAAAATGAGTGATGTCTTGGCTCATCCCCTGGGGCCTTTGCCTTGGGCACTTGCCAGCGGTGATGGGTCTCTCCGCAAGACCAACAAGGCTGCCCTCGCAAAGGAGTTAGAGAGGAATGTTTCTCCTGCAGAAGTGATACCCGAGCCCTCTGCTACCATAATTGATGGGATGAGCCTGGTCCACAAACTGAAGGGAAACGACAAAACTTTTTCACAGCTTGCAGGTACAGCACTGAGTCACGCTGTTCATGAAGGTGCTAAGAGCAGGCGCATTGATGTTGTGTTTGATATCTACAAGGAGACATCCATCAAGGATGCAGAACGAGCCAAAAGAAGTGCAGGCACAGGAATTCATTTCAAGAACATTCAACCTGGGCACAACATCCAGCAGTGGAGAAAGTTACTCGGTAGTTCCTCCAACAAGGCAAGTCTTATCAAGTTCTTGGTAGAAGAATGGAAGGCACCACAGCACAGGGAGAAGCTCAAGGACAAGGAGCTGTATGTCACATGTGAGCAGCGCTGCTTCAAGATCACCAAAGAGCAGTGGGAAGAGGCTCCTGAGCTTAAGTCAACTCAAGAAGAAGCAGACACACGCCTTCTTCTCCATGCACTTCATGCAGCAGAATCTGGGAACAAGTCTGTCATCATCACTGCAGAAGATACAGACGTCATGGTGTTGTGTCTTGGCATGTGCCACAAGATCCCATCCCATGTGTTCCAGAAGTGCGGGATGAAGAACCGGACAAGATTCCTGGATATCACCACACTGAGCCGCACACTGGGAGGCAGCGTGTGTGATTCATTGATTGGTATGCATGCCTTTACAGGCTGTGATACCGTCAGTGCATTCGCTGGCCGAGGGAAGATGACGACACTCAAGCAGGTGAAGATGGACAAGACATACCAGCATGCTTTTCACGAACTTGGACGCTCATGGGAAGTGTCTCCTGAACTCTTTGAGAAGCTACAGGAAATCACCTGCCACATGTACCTACCATCTACCCACACAACTAAGGTAAACAAGCTTCGGTATGAGCTGTTCTGTGCAAGACGTGGAGAGGTAGAGTCAAGTCAACTCCCTCCTTGTGAGGACTGCCTCTTCATGCATGCACTGCGTGCAAACTACCAGGCTGCGATCTGGAGGAGAAGTCTTCAGAGCCAGCCATTTGTTGCGAACCCAACAGACTGCGGTTGGATGACAGATGAGGACGGTAAGCTTGCCGTCAACTGGATGCGAGGCTCACCAGCACCAGATGCTGTTATGCAGCTACTGTCTTGCAAGTGTGTGCGGTCATGCGAACTCCCTAAGTGTACTTGCCTCAGCAATGGTCTAAAATGCACGGACATGTGCAGGTTACAGACATGTCAGAACAAGGCTATTGAAGAAGAGCCGGTGGCACAACAGTCAGATTCCGAGTCTGACGTAGATGATATTTAGGAGTAGTAATTTGCCATAATAGTATGTACAAGCCCATGGCATGCTTAGTGTGTATTTACAGGACTTGTATTAAATGTGACAATTACTATATGCATTTTGTTGACATTTAGGCATTCCTGTCCCCAAATTTGACATTTTAAAAAATTTCGGAATTTTCGGTAGGGTATGTCTATTCAAGAAGTGATAACGACCATTAAGCTACCAATGTGCAAGGGCTATCATATCAAAACATAAACTAGAGACATGTAGCAAGCTAAAAACACCTAAGAGAATTAGTCACCCCGGGTGGTACCGATATCCCAAAATTCGGGTCTTGGCTCATGGACTAATTAGGGACGTACTGTATATGACCAGCTATCAAATGAGACTAGGTGAATCAGTTGAGTAGACTTTTAAGATTGTCTAATTCGAACTGAGGAGTAGGAATTAACGTACAAATACCCGCAATATATGCGGGCTTGACAATTAGGGTTGTGTTAGTTAAGTTTAACTGGAGTAATAGTTACGAAAGACAGTCAAGCTCCTCATTTAGAAACTTTTGTTTTTTTCTGTTAAAAGGAAGCTACAATGCCAGTTATAGATATAACCTCATCGTAAGCATGTTATCGATTGCTCGTAATATCTATCTTAAGACATAAGGACGTATCATATTGAATGCATAGTTTTCCTTTTTGGTTAATAGTTATCATGCCTTGAGACCGAAGTCGAAGTAAGTCAAACTCTTGTTAGCGATCGTACAGATAGGTTGTAATGGGAATATATACTTCCAAAGGACAAGTTATACTATAATGTAGATATTCAACCCCTTCTAGTTTGAATGTATTTCGACCCGGATCGAAAACCATTAACTATGAAGGATATTGATTGTCTTTGAGTTTAATTAATAAAGTTCATACTTCCGAACAACTATCAAATCATGCCAACTCTATTAGTATAAGTAATTTATAGATTATATACTACAATAATCAAATAGTAATAATAATATTAATAAATTCATATTTGTTTTCACAAACTCACCAATTAATTTACAAATAAACCTGACTAAAGTGAAATCAATGAAAGTAATGAATACATGTGGTATTCCAAGGAGTCGAACCTAGGATACTCGCACCGAAATTCCGCACACTAAGCAGTAGGCTATCAAGACAGACACATATTTTTTGGAATAACATACTACTATATCACACCTTCACACTCATAGTTTGTTTTCATAGTTGACAATGTATTACATAATTCAAATCAAGTCACAATTCAGTAAGTGAGATGGGGACAAAACAATATTTCATCCGGTTAATATATGCATCATTTTGCCAGGAACTACTCACCATTTTGAGGCACCACACAACAGACGCCTAGTGATCCACATGAGTACTTTTTCTCCTCCTGTTTAGAGTTACAGAACTTCTTGCACATTCCTCCTTGTCCTTTGCATCTCTCCTCAGGTGTGATGACTAAAAGGAATTACATGCAAATGTCTCAATAACTGTATAATGTATATATATATATATATATATATATATATATATATATATATATATATATATATGCAATATTTTGCCAATATAAAGTTGCCGATCAAAGATAGCCAGAACAATATAATAGTATAATTTAGCTACCAATACTGATGTTCCCCAAATATTTACAGATAAATATATTCTCCCCGGTTACATGTCTTTTATAATATACATTTTTTCGTTAACGATTAATATAATGCATGATTATTAGCGAACAGGGTTGGTGTCAATTCATATTCATCTTTTCAAATCAATTCCAATGCCGACATATTATTTATTCAATAATGTGTGTTGTCAAATTAAACAAGTGCAATTAATTAGTAAGACACACTACCTCCTCCTTCACTCTCACTAATTCCTCCCCCCCCCCCTTTCTCTCTTACTACTACTTCCTCTCTCTCTCTCTCTCTCTCTCTCTCTCTCTCTCTCTCCACTACTTCCCCCATATCTCTTTCGGTCTCCTCTACTTCCCCCCATCTCTCTCCACTACCTCCCCTCTCCCTTCTCTGTCTTTCTCACCACTACCTTTCCTCCCTCTCTCACCAATATCATCCCCCTCCCCCTCTCTCTCACCATTACCATCCCCCCTCTCTCACCACTACCACCCCCTCTCTGTCTCTCTCACCATTACCATCCCACCTCTCTCACCACTACCACCCATCCCTCTATGTCTCTCTCAACATTACCATCACTCTCTCCACTACCCCCTCTCTGTCTCTCTCACCATTACCATCCCCCTCTCACCACCACCTCTCTGTCTCTCTCACCATTACCATCCCACCTCTCTCACCCTACCACCCCCTCTATGTCTCTCTCAACATTACCATCCCCCCTCTCTCACCACTACCACCCCCTCTCTGTCTCTCTCACCATTACCATCCCCCCCTCTCTCACCACTACCACCCCCCTCTCTGTCTCTCTCACCATTACCATCCCCCCTCTCTCACCACTACCACCCACCCCTCTATGTCTCTCTCAACATTACCATCCCCACCTCTCTCACCACTACCACCCCCCCTCTCTGTCTCTCTCACCATTACCATCCCCTCTCTCTCAACACTACCACCCACCCTCTCTCTCTCTCTCAACATTACCATCACCTCTCACACTACCACCCACCCTCTGTCTCTCTCACCATTACCATCCCCCCTCTCTCACCACTACCACCCACCCCTCTAGGTCTCTCTCAACATTACCATCCCCACCTCTCTCACCACTACCACCCCCTCTGTCTCTGTCTCTCACCATTACCATACCCTCTCTCTCAACACTACCATCCACCCTCTCTGTCTCTCTCACAATAATTACCATCCCGGCTCTCACTACTACCACCCCCCTTCTCTGTCTCTCTCACCATTACCCCCTTCTCTGTCTCTCTCACCATTACCATCCCCTCTCTCTCACCACTACCACCCACCCTCTCTCTCTCTCTCACCATTACCATTCCCCCTCTCTCACCACTACTACCCCCCTCTGTCTCTCACCATTACCATCCCCTCTGTGTCACCACTACCACCCATCCTCTCTCTCTCTCACCATTACCATCCCCCCTTTCTCACCACTACTACCCTCCTCTGTCTCTCACCATTACCATCCCCTGTCTCACCACTACCACCCACCCTCTCTCACCACAACTACCCCCTCTGTCTCTCACCATTAGCATCCCCTCTCTCTCACCACTACTACCCCCTCTGTCTCTCACCATTACCATCCCCTGTCTCACCACTACCACCCACCCTCTCTCACCACAACTACCCCCTCTGTCTCTCACCATTAGCATCCCCTCTCTCTCACCACTACTACCCCCCTCTGTCTCTCACCATTACCATCCCCCCTCTCTCTCTCTCTCACCATTACCATCCCCCCTCTCTCTCACCATTACCATCCCCTGTCTCTCCACTACCACCCACCCTCTCTCTCTCTCACCATTACCATCCCCCCTCTATCACTACTACTACCCCCCTCTGTCTCTCACCATTACCATCCCCCACTCTCTCACCACTACCACCCCCTCATGCCTCTCATACCATTTCCACCCCCTCCTCTGTCACCACTACCTTTCCCCTCTCTCACCATTACTACCCCCCTCTCTCTCTCACCAGTACTACCCCCCTCTCTCTCTCACCATTACCATCCCCCCCCCCCCTCTCTCACCACTACCACCCCCCTCTCTGTCTCTCTTACCATTACATCCCCTCCTCTCTCACCACTACCTTTCCCCTCTCTCACCACTATCTCCCCCCCCCCCCCCCTCCACTCACTCTCACTCTCTCTCTCTCTCTCTCACACACCACTGATGATGGCAACAAATAAGAATCGCTCATTAATTTTTGGGTCTAAATCTAATAGCTTGATGATCGTTTGGAGCCAATAGTGTCAACAACTCGCATTAGGAAGTGTAGCCCTACTGTTAATCAATGTCGTATCACTCAACATAGTGAATTACTGTTACTCACCTTCACAACATACACAGTCCGTCCCACTACAGTCCCCTTTGATTTTGTTCTGACAGCTCCTGCTGTCCACACAAATACCTTGGCAGGAGGTCGAGTTGGTACACATGGCAGGTCGGGCGGTACAGCACTTACAGTTTATTGATCCACTACACCCATTTGGTTTCATTCGCTCCCAATCATAGCACTCACTACGACACATCCCAAAGTGGTCGTCGCAGGTTGGCAGTAGACGGCATTCTGGCAGAAATTAATTATGTGGATTTTAATTGAAAATAAGGTTTAATTTTGAGGGAACTGAATTAATTGTAAGGTCAGTATGTGGGACTATGGAACAATTGAATGGATAGAAAATTCCTAATTTTGTAGGAAATAAGTGAATAGAAGGTGATACTCGGCAAGAATTGAATAGAATTCAGAAATTTGTCTGAATACTGATCGGCCATATTTGCTTGATTACTATCATTCCCAGGGACTGCACTCACTGTGATAGTTACTCATCACAGAATGAAAGTAGTTAGCATTTCAAGTAAATTAGGTGGCATTGAGGGAAGCGAATGGAATGGAAAAACAAAACAATATCCAGACAATTATTTTTGGAATAAGTACAATATCTCACCTTCTGTATTCATAGTTGACAATGTTTTCCACAATTGACATCAAGTCACAGTTCAGTAAGTGAGATGGGGACTAAGCAATTTATCATGCGGTTAAATGTAATCCTTTTGCCAAGAACTACTCACCATCTTTTGGCACACAACAGACGCCGAGTGATCCACATGAGTACTTAGTATCCTCAGTTGCAGAGTTACATGACCCCATGCACATTCCTCCTTGTCCTCTGCATCTCTCCTCAGGTGTGGTGTCGGCTATAAGGAATAACATGCAAAAATTGTATTTTATATATATACTGTATATATATATATCCAATACTCAAGTATAAATTTGCCAATCAAAGATAGCCAACAGAAAACTACGTTTTGATAAACTCAAGGAAAATATATAACCTGGACCTGATACAATCTCACCTAAAGTTCATAAAGAGGCTAAATGTGTTAGGTCGGCATGTAAGTGTGGAAACAAAGGGTCAGGCTTGCTCACTAACTCCACTCGTGCACTTCGCCACCCTTTCCTGGCCACTTGAGGACTCTCTTCTCAAGTCCTCTTGCATTCCAAGCCATGCAGGAAACGAAGGTGAAAGACATGGGTCTTCAATACCTTCATCCTCATTTAATACTAGATCAAAGCAAGAAGGAGTAGAAGCTTGGGCTTGAAAGGTGAGGACATGGTACAACTCCAAGGTCGCTCGCCAGGGCAGTGAAATGGGCTATAATAATCGTAGAACGATGTTCTTTCTTTCTTAGTATTCATGTTGTCACAGCCAGATCAGTGGTGGTCTTTATTCTTGTCTCTGACACTTGGAAGTATTTTATATCAGTGATAGAGTATAAGATATGTAGTGTGAAGTTAAGGAGAGAGAGAACGAAGGAGGCAGCGTGGTGGTATTATGTGCGTGTGTATGTACGTGTGCCTTCCTCGCTCGGGCGGGGGTTCCCACGCTCTTGATTGGCCGGCGGGCCTGGCGCGTCCTATGACGCTTGCTCTTCATGACGTAGTGGTCTGTGATTGGGTGCCGCTGTCCTAGTGTTGGTGCTGGGGGGCTCCTACTCGTGTGTCTCCTTAGAGCTTGGCATGGTGTGCTTGGCCCTAGACGTCCCTTGCAATCTGTCCCCAATCTAACCCACTGTACTACTGTTTCTCTCTCTGAACTTCTCCTTTTCCAATACTTCTTATCTTTATTCAATTACTTATCCCTTCTGGTTCTGCATACGACTTCCATAGTTGGCCAGTCGTATTACCAGCACCAGTTCTCACATATATGTTTTGCACTAGCTTTAGGGATTATTAGACACATGAGTCATATTATCATTGGGTGCTTCTAATTATTGAGTTGTTCTTTGTTACTATTTAATGCTAGACAGTGGAGGGCATCTTTGGTCGTTGTCTGAGTTATGTACATGGCAAGTCAGAGCCTGTACGACTTCGACGGAGCTAGGTGCCTGTAACCCTTGTGCATATTTTTCCTTTGCGAGTGTAGCAGTATACAAGCGAAGGGCTTTTGCCTACACTTACTTGTATGCTTGCTACCTCATTTTGTTGACCTTTGTGGAGTGCCAGGGTAAGACCAGATACTTGAGATCTGGACTTACCAAGAGAGCCTCCTAGTCACTTAATGTAACATAAGGGAAATCTGTTCAAGGGGAGACAGTAGGCTACGAGCATGCTTGCGCTCTGCCTAGCCTCCTGGAGGCTAGGCAGCGAGTCTTTAGGCAATAAAGTCTAGCAGCGGCATAAAAGGTACTTTTATGCCGCTGCTAGACTTTATTAGTAATAAGGACAGCATTGTGTTTATTAACTTTAACTGCATATGCTTTAGGAATTATTCAGGTATTATTTTAGCCTAGGTTGATGCTTGGTGCACAACCCAGTATGGCTGTTACTTTGGCTAAGGAAGTTCTGTTTTGAGTGGCTATTATTAGTGCTGTCACAGAGTTGTTGCACTCCCTTGTTATATATAATTATGTATCGTACTTGTTGGTGTATTTAAGATACACGCTTCGGTGTCCTGCCCCTGCATTATTTCTGTTCTATATTTGACGAGCATCTTAGAGCATCAGACGTTGTCAGAAGATTCCATATCTGTTTGCTGTAGGACTAGACTTCCAGTGTTTTCATAGAGCATTGAAGAGTTTAGTGTTGAGTACAGACTCACTCTAAAGTTAACGTAAGCATATACTCCTTTATTAAATCTTGTTATAGTTTATTCAAGCATTGTTATTACTTAAGAGCATTTTATTAACGTAAAGTACTCCTGTTGTGAGTAGGCTTTGCCGTCACCGGAGAGCCTTGTAGAAGTGCACTAAAACCCAGTTAATTGATACCCCGTTATCCAGTAGATTAACTCTGGAGGGTTTAAGTGTTTTGTTCACCGGCGTAATAGTTCGAGGGTTTGGAATTAGCGAATTGCAGATATAGCCTATCATCTAGTCCATTATTAACCCTTATTTAGCGGCGAGCAACATAAGTCGAGTTAAAAAAAGCTGGACTATGTGGCGGCGCTCGACATAACTCGAGTGGCAATTTCAGCACGTAATGTGGCTGAGAGAGAGAGACAAGTGGTGGCAGGAGACTAGCGAGCGTATGACTGCTCCAGACCACCGCGGCGAACCTACTGACACAAATCTCAGCTCCCTCCTCCCTCTCACTCGCTACATACTCAATTATGTACTGAAAGTACCGAATTACCTGCTTTTTGCACTCGCGTTGCACGGTTATTGCAAGAAAACTATCCATCATACAAGGATCGTTATGGTGTCATTCGAAAGCTCTGTTTATGCCCTTTCAGGGATAGGTATTTGTTTTACGTTCTGGGTCTTATTTAGGCATGAAAATGATCACGTAAACAGCCCTATTTTGGCTAAAAACACCCCGCTGTGCGGTACACATAAATAAACCGCATAGGCCGCTCGTAAGGTGTTAAGTGCCCTTGTTTATTTCGTAGTGCCGGTCGTAACATATCGGATACAGAAAGACCGTAAACTTTCCCAGGCTCGAACTAAACGATGCTTTTGACCGCAGTCCAGGGTCCATTGGTTAATGTGACTCATATTTGAGGCAGAGGTCAGTTAGAGCTCTGGCCATGAGCCACCATTTTGTTTTTTACTAATATATTTTTTATTAATTTTACCGCACAACCAAACACCTCCAATGACATTAATGAAAGCATATATGTGATCCACCGGGATTCGAACCTGGGTTATCACACACACATTTGTAAACACCTTAACCATTACACCACCAAGACGGTTAAAGGTTTATGCACACGCCTACGACATATTATCCATTCTCGAATACTGGATATTAATCTAATCATGTTCATATTCCCACCGCACTATGGTAGCTTAATGTTTAAGTGAGAGGAGAGAATATTCATGGGGCACAGAACATTACATTTTAGAACGGCCTCACTACGAAATATCCCTGAACCTACTGATAATCTATTTTGTATTCAGTTCACCACACCACCAAACACTTCCAATGAAATTAATGAAAGCATATATGTGATCCACCGGGATTCGAACCTGAGTTATCACACACATATTTTTAGACACCTTAACCATTACACCACCAAGACGGTTAAAGGTTTATGCACTTATTTAGGCAATTTTCGATTTTTTTTTTCCAAGGACATACATAATATTTGTCCGCATTTGAAATATGGTGTCCAGTTTCTGTTGTCATACTATAAAAAGAAAATTGAAAAACTGGAGAGTACAATGGAGAATAACTAAAATGATTCCCATACACAGAAATAAACCATATGAGGAATCACTGAAAGAGTTAAACCTGTTTACCTTGACAAAAAGCAGAATAAGAGGGGATCTAATCAAAGTTTTGAAATTGATCAAAGGCCATGACAACATGGACGCATTTAAGTACTTCACACTAGCTAACACAAATTACACAAGCAGCAATGGTTACAAAATTGTCTGAAAGGCGCTTAATTCACATTAAACGAAGCACTTCTTTATCAACAGAGTGGTCAACTTATGAAATATATTACCTAGTAATGTTGTAGAGTGCCATAAAGTCTAGACACTTTAATGTCGCCTTCAGTGAATGAAGCAGATATTGAATTAGCCACATTTGAGCCAAACCAAAATTAATTTAGTATAGTTAGAGGGTTTGAGGGGGAGAGAAAGACAAATGAGAAAGTTGAGTGATGGCGTGAAAAAATGGTTTAAAGAACAGGGGCATCCAGGAGGATGAAAGGCATGCAACTGAGTTGAAGCACAGTGGTATATGGGGCTGGATGATGCATTGGGATAGGAACAGACCTAATATTTTGTCAGCGTGCGTATCACTATCGTCAACAAATAATGTACGTTTCAGATTAATAGCAATGTGTACTGAACATACTGTTTATATATTTTTGATAAGGGTATGTGATATTAAGAAATAAGTATTAATAATTTAGTATGATGTGTTATTCAGTACTGTTACATTATTATTTAACTCTAGTTCATTAGGGCTGAAAGAGGATGCATCTCAAGGTTGTTTTTTGTTTACCAGTTGCTTTATAAGACCAAAAAAAAATAGCCAGCGCAATCTATTCCATAACTTCTTCCTGTTAACATGTCTTCCTTAAGTTAATCGGTGCTAATCGCCCGTATCTATTCAACCATTTAATTAATGCATATAAATACTATATCTACCATATAGTCACTGTTATCCATAAACGTATACAGTATGTAGGACAAATATAAACATAGATATCTACATCAAAGGTAGAGTCCTTCATTTGGTTTCCTATAAAATTAATTTGGCCATCATTATTCAGTTTCTCTTTAATCAACCATAATCAATTAGGGGAGGTGTGGTGGAGTGGTCATGCCACTGGATTGGTAATTCAATGGACCCGGGTTCAAATCCCGATATGTCAATGGGAAGATATTATTGGGATTGAATTTGTGCTGTACCTAGTATCAGTGCATTACCACAAAGCCCACCGAAATGTCAAAAAAATACCCTCATTGTTCCCTGATTAAATAACACTGTATGAATATTCCCATATTCAAAATATGTTACAGGGGGACATTGCTTAGTGAGTTCACTGCTCAATAGGTGGCGTTCTGAGAGTGAGGGTCTGAGTCTGGAGGGTGAGACAGTGAAGCACTTGAACTAAGCAACCAGCCTCTTCAGAGATGGAGCTGCTTCGAGCCATGAATGGATGCTTCACATGTCTCACTCTCCAGACTGGAACAAGACCTCACGGTCTTCACAGTGTTGAGCGGTGGAATGTACAGGTTCTCAGCCTATGCCCGAGAGGGAGTAGTTGCAATATAGAAGACAAAAAAAAAAATCATTCTACTATCAATTCATGAATCTCTGCTGGTAACGAGCTACCAACTAACACCAACTGTCGGTTGCCCTCCACACTTTATTTCTTATTAGGTACTGAATCCATAGGCTACCCCAAAAATCTAGAAGGCAAACATATAAAACATAATATGTGACTTTATGATATTGTAAGCGATTATGTAATATGAAGCAGCAAGACTCACGAGCACAACAGACACAGTCCTTGGTTTCTGAACAATTTCCATCAGCTATGATGTTGTGACAGGCCCTGCTGTCCACACAGTAACCTGGACACGTGGAGGGACTGGTATCACACTTGGCAGGTCGGGAAGTACAACATCTGCACAGGGCATTATTATTATTAATATTAATATTATTAATATTAGTAGTAGTAGTAGGATTACAGAAAAAAGGGAGAGTCAAATCTTCAGATGGATAAGATTACTAAGCATACCAGGAAAAGTGAATGGGAGTATTGTGATAAATAGGCCACAGATTACGGAAACCCAACTAGAAAACCAACTGGGCAGTTTCAGGCATAGAGGGGCTGTCTGGACTAAGTATTTGTCATAAAAAATGCATATGGGAAATATATAGAAATTAATGGGACATAAATATGGCATATATGGATTTGGAGAACGGATATGACTGAGTTGAAAGAGATATAGTATGGCAGGTGTTGCAGACATGGATTGGAAGGATTATCACTGAGTGCAATGAAAATATTGTATCAAAGCAGTAAGGAAGCTGTGCTTATGAGTAGGGAAGAAGGTGATTTGTTCCAAGCGTGAGTAAGTTGAGGTAAGGGTAGTGTAATGTCACCATGGTTGTTTAACTTGTTCATTGATGGATTAGTGAAGGAAAAGAGAGTAAAGACATTGGAAAAGAAGGATTTGGAGTTAAGGATACAGAGGAGGGGCGGTGGTGGAGGCTGCACAAATGGAAAACAAGCCAGTTTTTGCTCGAAGATGATGTGACCATGATTGCAGACTCGAGGGTAAAGCTGCAAAGATTTGTGTCAGAGCTTGGTGTGGCATGTGGTAGGAGAAAGCTGAAAATGGAGTTAATTGAGCAAGGAGTAAATTAATAAGATGCAGTAGAAATGGAGACCAAGGATACATTGCAAATGTAGTTAAATATGGATGAATTGGAAGACTTAAACATTTCGATATTTGGGAGGAGACACAGCAGCAGTTGTGAACTTGACCATAGACTGGGAGAGGGACCAAAGGTACTGAGTCTTGAGCAATGTTTGGCAAAATAGGTATCTGTTGACACATTCTAAGATAGGAATGCTTGACGGAATAGAAGGACCAACAGTACTGCATGATTACGAAGCATGAGCTTTAAATGCTAGATGTAGTAGGTAGGTGAAAGTGTTGGATATTTAATGCTTGAGAACAATATGTTATGTTGGATGGTATGACTGGGTGTATAATACAGAAGGATGAAACGTGTAGATATGGTCGAAACAGTTTACTGGAGAGAGCTGATCAAGTATAACTAACATGGTTTAGGCATTTTGTAAAGAGTACTTCACATATGTACAACACCCATTGTGAGGGGCCACAACTTTCAAAATCGGTGTGAATCGGTGGAACATAGGGCATATATTTGTGCCTAAGGACCGTGGGCCAACGGTATACGGAAGGTAACGGATGGCATCACAATAGCACCACGAGTGTCACGACTGCTTGCCATTAACGAGTAAACCTGGAATGACGGTGCCACGGTGACAGACGACAGCGGTAGGAATGTAACACAAGTGTGTCATGACGGAAGGTCAAAGTCCATGCCACTCTGTGAGCATATATAAGTGAACAATTTTTTATGTGTGTGTGGTAATAGTTATTATCATTATTTTATAAAGCATTTAATTAATTGTGATTTGTATTCATATTCATGTTATTATCCATTGTGTTCTGTAATGATTGCTTCTATTGACTATGTTATTGGTTTCAATTGTGTTAATAATTAATTATGTTCTCTTTGCCAAATGTATTGTTATGATATTGTTTTATTATACTATATTAATATATGATACATTATATTATTGTAAATCAAATATATTAAATTAAAATTAAATTATTGTACATATGGTATATGTATATTATATACATTATCTTATTATATTAAATTGATTGTCATTATCCTCAAAGAGTTAGTATTACAATTAATGTAGGGGTAATTTGTCTTATTTTGTAGTTTATTCACTTATGTGTTTTTCATGCCATGATGGGAGGGGCCAGGGGAGTTTAGCAATATGTTGTGCTGTTTTGTCTGTTGCCTTGATGGTTAGGGGAGGGGGTTGGGGCTGCTAAGCATTCTATTATTAGTTTCCTTTTATATATTTATTATATTGAGCCGTAAGAGTGACGGGGAAATATGCATGTCACAGATGTATCTCAGTTTTAGTCTTGTTGCATTAATTTTTGCTAATTATGACGATTAAATAATTATTAA
The DNA here is from genome assembly GCA_032716605.1 of Paralithodes platypus. Taxonomy (NCBI): domain Eukaryota; kingdom Metazoa; phylum Arthropoda; class Malacostraca; order Decapoda; family Lithodidae; genus Paralithodes; species Paralithodes platypus. Next base: position 29,354,795 of record CM064490.1, read on the forward strand.
TCAAGTCCATCACATCAAAAGGTATTCACATATTCAATTTACACCAATCAAATAATATTTTATTAACCTATTTAGTAACGGTGAAATCTTTATCATCATATTCTGTACACTATTAGACAACTTTATTCAGCCTAGGAAGGATCTGTGGAACCTCAAAGTATTAAATGAGATAGGCTGTGGTCTTTTAATTGTTAAGAGGTCATTCCTAATCTGAATAAGATTATCAATTAGTTGCCAGAATATAATGCAGGGTACTGCGTAGGTTAACAATGCAGTAGTAAACTATTATTGAATTCTGTCATTTTGAAGGAATAGACTTTCCATATTTTGTGATTGGTATTATTTAAGGGAGAGACGAAGGTATTCATTGGGAGTAATGTTTGATTAACTGTGTTTATTTAGTTTGTAGCAAAGCGGAATCTATTTATCCATACTTTATGGATATGGACTGTTTTGGTGTTAATTTTAAAAGCTTAATTTCAAAGTTTGTGATTGGTAGATCTCGAACTTAAATATTCTCAAGCTTCATTTAGTATATGTGTTTACTTCACGTAATTCGGGGTATCTGGTGAATTGTTCAGCACTTCAATAGGTGATTCAAGTCATTAATATTTCGGTGATTCACTTTCTATTTCATCAAGGTTAGACTCTGGTAAATGTTTCATTTCGGGATTCGTCTATATAATCGTATTTTATGTGAGGGATTAAGCTAGACAGGACAGTCAGCCTTGACCATATCACCGTCTGAAGAGGTTTATTTCAGCCGTTTGTGACTAGTGAAGTTATAGTGATGACAATGCATTTGTGGTTATAGAGCAACTATCTATGACAAATTAGAATAGCAGTTTCACTTGTGATCCTTTACAGTTATTGTTCTTGGCTGTCTTTTACTTTGCATTCAGAAGATAGCTTCCTTGAATGATCTTTGCCGTGGTAAACTTTGTTGCTTTATCGTATTTCGCCTCGTAATGTGTTGTGATGGTCCTGTTAGAGCTCGGTCTCGAACCGTTCACCCCCATAACAAAAACAGCAACAAAGGAAAACTGGGGAAGGTGCCAGAGTATATACATACATACATAGTTAGTATTTAGTGAAAGAGGCTTATTGTTGCGAAGTTAATTTATATTTAATCCATTGCCTGATTCCCCTTTTGATCAGGTTGGAAAACTCGGGACCCTACCCATGTTAAGGGCTGGGCAGGGAGGCGTCCTATAATCAGAGAAGAGAGTGTCGCCGTCCTGCCAAACCTGTGTGAGAGGGGGATGGTTGGGGAGGCGACACCAGAGCTCCTTTATGCTGCTGCTGATACGACTTGGGTGACATGTGAAGTCACCACACCAGAAGAGGACTACAGAAGAGTTCACTTTTGCGCTGGTGTTTCCTCTTCCTATTATGTACATAATAAGACCATAAAATTCCCAATCCCCTGCTACTCTATCAATTCAATCACCAACTTAGTTATCCAAGACATGTTTCCATAATTTTATGGTCACTCTTATCAATAATATTTAACTATTATTGTGTTCTTTTATTTAATAATTTTCATTTTAGTAAGCGTTGTTTCCACATAGCGATTTTGATAATTTAATTTGACTTTATATTGTCCTTGTCCCAATTTTGGTTTGTTTAGTTTGGAAGTTTTACATTTTAATTCCTTCGTCTTTAAATAAATTATAGTGAGTACCATGTGTTTGCTTACCACCTGGGAATGATTAGGAATTCTGAAGAACCTTAATGAATACCATGTGTTTGCTTACCACCTTCTGGCAATTATTAGGAATTCTGAAGAACCTTTCCAGTCATGATTCCCGTTTCTCTGAACACTGGATAAATGGCAAACGACGATGATAGAATGATGATGCAACGGTAACGACGGTGCAAGGACGTATCGACAGTCCAACGCTGGTGCCATGAAGGCATAAGGACGGTGTACCGACGAAAAACGGCCACCGACCGTCGTGGTCAAATTTCAAATATTATAAAATAATTTAGTTCCGAAACGAACTGTGGGTCGTCGCGCTGAGACACCGCTAGGCCGCCACCACGCAGCCCTGGGACACCTATACGACGCCCCCGATTAGCCCTACAATTGAGCAACGTTTGCCCTCTCGGGGGCCATCGGGATCATAATCGTGCATGTGGGAAGTATTCTTAAAGAACGAAGAAGATCTAAAACCATTCATTAATTGCAATGAACACTAACCTGCATCCTTTGGATCCACCACACTCGCTGCCAGATAACTCTCTCTCCCAACTCTTACAAGTCGCCCGACACACTCCGTTTGTCTCGTCACACCGCGGCTCCAACTCGCACTCTGAGGATATACAAGTCACATTCTAAAATATATCCATAAATTAAAAGTACAACACCGTAAATCACCAGTATCGAAAACCCTCTTCAATATTATGGTATCTCAGGTGTATCATATCTTGATACTACTGTTCAGGCAATACAATATCCTTAAAAGATACAGTAAAACTCTATTCAATACTAAGAATTTTTAATTGTATGTTACCTTTTCAATATTTTGACACACTAAGAAAATATCCCTGAAAAATAGAAATTAATAGATAAAATAAAAGAAAATTACTACTATTAAAATCCCTATTCAAATATTAAGGATTCCTAGTTATAGTTATTTAATATTACGACATATATACCATAGTCTTCTCGTAACATCGACAGGTAATCAAAAGGTAAAACATTACGGCATTTAATGGAACCTGTTCTGAGACCATAAATATATATTAAAGAATCTGTTTAACCTTGGCAATAATATGATTTATCTCTCTCTCTCTCTCTCTCTATATATATATATATATATATGGATGAAACTAAGATGATATATTGGTCTATCTATCTATCTATTGCCTGACGCCGTGATCCCCGAAGTTGTGGCCACGAACGAACTGCCCCCATGCACCTCTGTCTCCAGTCAGTCGACGCCCCTCACCCCAACCAGCACCGCCTTCGTTCATATACTTCCTCACTCCATCCTTCCACCTCTCTTTCGGTCTACCTCTCCCTCTCTGTCCCTCCACCTCGCTCTCGTACACCCTCTTAGTCATTCTCTCGCTTTCCATACGTTCCATATGGCCGAACCATCTCAAGTTATTCCTTTTCACACTTTCCAGCACATCTACCTCCACACCACACCACCTTCTTACTTTCTCATTAGTCTGTCTATCCCTCCATGTAACTCTGCACGCACTTCTTAAGTAATTCATTTCCACTGCTCTCACTCTTGGTCTGAGTCTCTCAACCAACGTCCATGCTTCGCTTCCGTAAGTCAGTGTCGGGATTACCACACTGTCATGCAAGGACTTCTTTACTTCCATACTGACCACCCTATTTCTTGTTACTGCTTTCAGCGTTCCTACAACCCTCTTCCCCTGTTGTACCATCTCCCGCACTTCTTCATCCATAGTTCCATCTTTACTCAACACACTGCCCAGATACTTAAAAGAGTTGACGATCTCCATAGCCTGACCGTTCAGCTTCACCTCACACTCTGGGACTTCACCCCTTTCGAAGACCATAACCTTGCTCTTCCCCGCATTTACCTTTATATTCCGTTTTCGCACATTGTTCCAAACTTATTTACCAGACCCTGCAACTCCCATTCATTATCACTCATCAGAACTGTATCATCCGCAAACAGCAGTATAGGTAGCTTCCACTCAATTCCCTCCCTTTTCAGCGATACACCAACATCCACTGCTCTTGATAGTATTTCTTTCATGACTCCATCCATATATACAGTAAACAACCACGGGGACATCACACACCCCTGTTTCAAACCAACATTCAGGTCAAAGAACTCGCTCTGCTAACTATACACACGTACTGCCACCTTTGCACCCTCATACATTCTCTTCACTGCTTTCAGCAACTTGCCATCTACTCCGTATATTCTAAGTACTTTCCACATGCCTTCTCTATCCACTCTGCCATAGGCCTTCTCCAAGTCCATAAAGGTAACATACACCTTTTGTTTCTTCTCCAGATATTTCTCCACAACACAATTCAGGGTAAACATCTGGTCTACACATCCTCTTCCCTTTCTAAAAACCTCCCTGCTCGTCGCCTATCCATTTTTCCGTTCTCACTCTCACTCTCTCAATCACTACCCTACTGTATACCTTCCCTACTATGCTTAGAAGACATATTCCTGTTGGTCAGGCTGTTATTTAGAAAAACACTTATTGCTGAGTCCGCCTTGATCAGATCATATAACAAAACTATGAGTCTAAACGATGGACTGTACACCATACATAACATTATTTTAAATTTCCTAGAGAACATTATAAAATAAAACGATCAAGAAACATTTGTCCAATAAATTAGTACTTCTGTTGCTGTCCTCTGACCTTTTGGTGAGGTCAATAAGTAAAGTAAGGTAAACCTCTCAGGTTGCATACGCGTGTTTTTAATTTTACCAGTGTACGATGTCGTGTTCCGATATTTAATGTATAGATCTATATAATATAAATATATTTATTTATTTAATGTATAAACAAAATTCACGCACATCATTGTATGCTTACTATTATATATATATTTTCATTAGTTCACTTGTGTTTGTACATAACTATTAGTTATATTATTCATATAGGCTTTTGTTGTAGACGACAATCTTATGAATGTTATATATTCTCAGATTATTGATTTGTTCAAATAATATATATGATTAATGATAACGGTGAACATTTTAGAAAATTACAATGTAAAGAATATAAAATTATATACATATAGGCTACAGTAAATGCTGTGTAATGTAATATACAAATACTCAGAAATGGCAGTAAGATGGCAACACTTTTTGTTTATATATGCTAGTTAGCATCTCCCAGATGATATAGAAGGGGTATTTAAGCCTGACTTCCACTATTCTTGTATTACCCTGAAGATGACTTGAGAGAATAGACGAAAGCTTGGTGTTCCAATGTTTAATTTTGTCTGCGAGTTATACTATATATAATATATATTATTATTATTATATATATATATATAATTATATATATAATCTCAATAACCTCCTGACGATTTTGTTCGAAGGACCTGTTGTTGTTGTTGTTCCCTATGCTGCCTGGCCGAACAGCCCCGAGTCCCTGAGGAAGGCCATGGCCACGATCGGGCTTTCCCACAGAACTCTCATTGAGTGTAGATTGTGTTGTTGGCGTAAGTGGTTGTGTGAAATGCAGTCTTCTATGATGTGTTTAATGGTATGGGGTGCTGTGTTACATCCCGGGCAGGCGTCGACAACGGAGTCATCCAGTCTCTTCTGATAGCTCAGGAGAGCTGGATGGTGTCCGCATCTCAGCCTGGCCAGGTGGACTCTGTCCTCGCGAGGAAGGGAGGATTCGGAAGGATGGATTTCGGGAGGTCGTGCATGCAGCTGCGTATTGTCTGTGAGCGAGTGGATGTATCGGCGAGAGATATGAGTATGGATGTGCTTCTGGAAGTTGGTCCGGGGTGGGCAGGGAGGGATAGAGGACAATAATTGTGTGTGATACCATGTGCTGGGTGTTGTTTTGATATTTCTTGGTGTCTGTGGGTGTGTTGCCATGTAGTTTAGTGGGTGGTCTTGGTTCGTGGAGACTGCTGCCAGGAATTGAGTGCCTCTCATGTCCAGATGGTCTTTGACTTTAAGGATTTTGGTTTCTTGATGTAGGTGATCTGTGGGTGCAGTAGCTGTGCAGCCTGTAATGATCTTCAGGGCTTTGTTTTGAATAGTCTGTAAGGTCTTATGATGTGTTTCAGCTAGGTTAGAAGCCCAGGCTGGGATTGCGTATTCCATCGAAGGACCTGTTAGAGCTAGAAGCTTACTTGAGTCTATAACCTTGATTAGGTTTTTCTAGGGCTGAGTACAATTATTTGGCAGTAAATATAGTGTAACTTTATCCTTATTACTCTATTGTAATTAATATACAGTAAAATATAATCAATCTGATAAAAGGGGTTCATAGTGTATAAAACAAGTAACATACTGTCTTTGGGTTGGCAGCAGACATAAGAAGACTCGCACTCTAGTATCTTCTTCTCAGAGTCACGGTTACACTCCAGTTTACATTTACCTCCCTTCCCTGTACACAGATCATCCAGGGTGTTTTCTGAAATGTGTGATAAGGCATTAGTCGGCATGTGGTGAATTATTAATACTCAAGCCTACAACGTCAGCATGCCATCAAGGGTTAACCTTTGAACAGCGATGCTATGGTATTTGAAACGTTCCGCCAGGTGAAGTTGTTTTGGTTCATTCCTGAAACAAAATTGTAATTTTACCATAAATATCGTTATTACTTATTCATATGCACCTATTTTACGTTTAATATGCAGATATTAACATGTAACAGCAATAAAACAAGTGGGAATAGTATTTGGGGGGTGAAAAGGACGTATTATTGCCGACCGGTCCATTCATAGAGGGATAGCCGGCGCGACGTATATCTTCTCTCTCTCACTTCCCGATCAATGCTGACACACTAACCATTACACCACCAAGACAGTTAAAGTTTTATGCACAAGCCTACGATTTATTATCCATTCTCGAATACTTGATATTAATTTAATCATATACATATTCCCAACTGTGCTATGGTAGCCTAATGTTTAAGTGAGATGAAAGAATATTCATGGGCCACAGATCATATAGACCGGCCTTGCTACGAAATATCCCTGAACCTACTGATAATAATATTATATTCTTTATTAATTTCACCCCAACACCAAATGCCTTCAATGAAATTAATTAAAGCATATATTAATCTTTCTTTAAAATATATACAATCACCAGACTCGGGCAGGAGATGGTTCACTCTATTGAGGTTACCCTATACACGGCTGTTGCTAGCTCTTTCCAGCTACCGGTGTAGTCAAAATATTTCTTACACGGCAGTTGATGTTTGGTTTTGTTGTTTTCCTGAAGGCTGTTGAAAACTCTAGAATAATCATAGGCCTAACTATTTTCGGTTCATGATATATTGATGAAGATTTGAAACAGATTTGTTGATATTTATAGACGAAAGAGCGGCCAAATTAAATCGATCACTCTGCCAAATCAACCGGTTGACCAAAACTGGCCACTCGACCCAACAAATCAATATAACCTGAGCGGTAATATTGACTGAATTATGATCGCTAGGCTCAACTGGAACACTTGAGCTCAACTGACCTCTCAGACTAATTTCAGCTCATCCCTAGAATTCCAACCTGTTGAAACAGAGTACAAAGGAGTACAAAGGAGTACAAAGGAAGGAGTGAGGGAGGGACTCGGTGGAAGGGGTGGCCGAAGCAGCTACTGCTTTGAAAAGCCCTTGATGCATGTTTTCATATAATTATTGCATATCTTGTTCAGCTGATGGCATCATTTCATGCACAGTGTGACGGTGGAGAGCTTCAGTTGCATTATTTGGAGTGTTTTGTTAACATCTCATTCAAGCTTTTCTTAGGTTTGTCCATATATGCCACATTCACCATTTACGTATTTTTGTTTTCAGAAAAGACCGAAAATGATCATTATTTAAAGCTACATTAATGATTCAGTTACTAACCTTTCCTGAATTTTACCTTGGCATCCTCAATAGATTGATAATATTTTTACATTGTGGATGTTAGAAACATGAAGTTGGCAAAACTGGTGCTAAATTGTGACCGAAACTATTTAATGAAGTGTATTGTAGTTGATATAAATACGATTGAGATTGGCTTACCTAAGTTTCATTTCCATCTTAAAGGCAATGTTTACAATTGAAGGCCGTATTTACTGTAATTATAGATTTACCTGATATTTGCATTTGGAAGGTTTGTTTAATTAATTCTTGGAGTCAAACTGTATCAACATTTATGAACACGAATTCACTTCCCTCGAGTTGCTTTCCACAAACTTATAATCTACAAAAGTATAAATCCAGTTGTTACAAACATTTTATGAATGGAGGATGCCTTTAGGCACATGGACCTTTTTGTTTTATCTGTGCTTTTCCTTCCTCCGTTCATTATCTCTTTAAAAAAAAAAAAAACAAAAAAAAAACTTACTCAAAATTCCTTATAGTGAACATATTTATTGACTGACCTATATTTACATGATTATGTACATATACATAATATATTAATTTGTTATTCTGCTGCCATACTTCAAATTCAATAAGGGGATCGTAAATTATGGATAGTGGCCAGGAGATGACCAAGGTATTTCCGTGAAGCACATGGAATGACCTTTCAAATATAAGTATATGTAAAGCTGATAATAAGAGCACACTATTATACTTACTGGCACAACACACGCAATCAGTGTCACTAGAACATGTGCCATTGATGGTGTTCTGACATCGTCTATAGTCCACACAGACCCCAGGGCAGGAGGAGATTTGTGGGCACACAGCAGGACGCCCTGTACAACATTTACACCCAGAGGACCCACCACAATCGTCAGTGTTCTTTAGATGGCGCTCCCATTCCCTGCAGCTGTTTCTGCATTGCCCAGCACCAGAGTCACAGCGTGGTAAAAGCTGGCAGTCTGGAGATGTAAATGACGTATAACAATGGTAGGCTATATCAGGGGTATCGGTGGATATATAGACGGTATAACACTGGTATATCAGGGGTATCGGTGGAGTATATAGATGGTATACCAATGCTCCCAGTCCCTGTAAGTAGCTCTGCACTGTCTGGAACTAGAGTAGCTGGCAGTGCGGGGTTACAACAGTTGGGTAAAGCAGTGGTATACAAAAGGCGTAACAGGTAGATGATGGGTTGTTTGAGCTTGGATAAGGATGGGTTTATGAGGTAAGGTTAAGGCAATCTCCCCTTCTACCACCAAGACTATAGTGCCAACATCCCCAACCTCTCCTACTGTGTACCTTACAAGGCAACTAAAAGCAGGAATGGAGGAAGTATAGACCAACCTTTGTCTGAATTGTAAGTACATTAAACTCTTGTCATGGTACTGGCTTCTTGTAGCACTGTTAAAGCTTGTGTGATTGAAGATCGCTCTAACTCCTTCAACTTTGGAGAAGACATTTGTTACAGGCATCTTTGCATTTTGTCTCTCATACACATAGACAAAAAACAAAAAAACAGCTACTGCAGGGCAGGTGATGAAGTGGGACTCTGTGGAGACTTGATTATCACTATACCAACATCAACCACAGTGATGACAACATGGGGCATTGTTATGGCAATAATTTTATGGTACTGCAGCTTACTGGTTCACAATTTGGTCCAGTTATTCATTTATTAATTATTTGTTCTAGTTTCCTCCCTAGACCTCCATTAAACTTAGACGAAAACAAACCATTAGATCCCCTTTCCAGATTAATTTGTAAATTTTTCGGTAGAAAATTTCCCAGCTGAAGGTCAGTTCTTCCAAAATTACAGGCTCACTATCGTTTGACAGGTCAAAAATTTACACTTAAATAGCATGAAAGGTCTATAAAATGACAGGGAAATGGGGCGGAAGGTCTTAACACTTAAGGTACGGGCATATTTCCGCTATATTAGGGCTCATTCAGGCACTCCTGAATGATTATGCAAGTGTCTGAATGAAATAAAATTTATTCGGCCAAAAACAAGAAGAAAATATCTTCAAAATTACACCAGAACGAGGTCCGCAGCGCTTGGGGTTCATCCGCAGCACTACCATAGACAAATATTCGCTAATAATGAGCAATGTCGCACTACATTTGCCTTTGGTAGTACTGCATTATGTCTAGCGAGACATGTCTAAGATCCCTTTGTGCCCCAGCCACCTGGCTTGAGAGCAGATGGGGGCCTGCCATGCTCCCATTCACTAGCACTTGCCTCCACAGGCTTTAAGTGCCTGTAAATTGCTATAAATTGCCATGGCGTTCCAGAACGTTCTCCGCAGCCAGTGGGTTAAAATCGACAAACTAATGGGGCACACAACTTAAAATCTGAAAACTAAAGGGGCTAAACATGAGGGAGAAGTGGATCTAGAACAAATACCTATCTCCCCTTAACTACTGAAAGGCAACTCTGTCTAAGACAATGCAATATACCACCGTTGATTTTTTTTTTTTTTTTTTTTACCCATGTAATGAGCAAGGAGCCTCGTGTGCATCAATACATTTGTTGTTGCGTGCTTTCCTTTGTATTACTATATATTTGTATCCTCAGCAGAAAATGTCATAGAGAAAAAATACATAGATAGACTGACAGAGCAACCAAACCATCATGACTCACTATATATAGGAATTGGAAAGCAAGAAATATAGAGAGAGAGACTCACTATCTTTAGGAAGACAGCAGACATAGTCATCTCCACAGGACATAACATAATCTTCAGTGGCGTTGTTACAACTCGCACGACATGTTCCTCCTTTGCCAGTACACTGTTCCATCGGGGTACGCTCTGAAACAGTATAATACAATGAATTAACATAACAGTTAATAGATACAAATATTGGCTACACAGAAACATACATTCATTAGAGTTGTAATAAATAGTTCAGAGAAAAAAACATTGAAATACAAATTTGAAATCTTGAGAGACTTCTATATACAGTAGGTGTCGAAATCAAATGCTGAAAGTAATTTACAATATATAATTGACGATCTCGATGCTCCATGTAGAATAGTTGTGTAAAAGTCGTACAAAAAAAACTATTCAATGTCGGTTTATGTGACAAATTTCAATTTTTTGTGAAAATGGTCGAAATAGCCTATAATGAAAATATCCTATTCGAACCAACAATTTTATGACGATGTTATTGGCGAATATTGCTTATGATTGCTGTATGCACGAACACACACACACACTGTTGCCTCATTGACTATACATCATAACAGAGTGGGCCTGGCACATTACTTGCCGGGTGTACGCTAAGAGACTTAACTAGGGAGATGGATAACAATCACTGCAATTAAAGAATTAGTATTGTTCATGTATTATAATTTGTGTTTAACCTACTTGCCCGGGCAGCATTTATAAATGTTGATAGCCCTATCCGGGCGATCTGGCCAAAAAACATTGTATGTAAACATAGGCCTATCTTTGTTAATTTAATAGCTAGAGAATTCAAACACATCTCAAAATGTAGCCCTTACTTGTATCTGCAGACTGGCATTGAGCTGTCTAGGTCAACTGGTTCAGGTGTGATGACGATTTCCGTGGAGATAACTTTTGCCGCGTGTTTATCTAGACGCGTCCGAATGCTCTACTGCGGCCCCGGCTACGACGCACTACTGCACTTATCGCACCACCCGCAATTATTCCGGGAAGCGATTTGAGTGTTTTATTGGGTTATTTTGCCATTATAATCATTATAATGTAATTTTCACTCAACGTTGTTATTAGGTAACTCATATTATTATATATTATTGGGTATTTTCATGATGTTATTGAGTTTTATTTATGTATACATTTGATGTGTCACTTTCACTTCCTGATATGTAATTATTTAATATAAATAAAGGTTTTACTGTAACTTTCTCTTTAATATTTATTGCAATAAAGTTACTTATAAAGATATTTTTGTCTCACTTGTAGCCTACTTTTATTGTTACATATTTTCAGTGTCACTTTCACTGGACTGATAATTTATAGTGTCATTTTCACTTGTATTTATTGTTAGGTAAGCTATACAGTATATAGATTTTAGTTTCACTTTCATTTGTTCATATTGTTATGAAGGCACTTATCATTACTGTTATTTGTGTCTCTTTCACTTTTACTCATTGTTTTATATTATATAGCCTTCAGTTTAGTGTCACTTTCACTTGTGCATATTGTTATGAAGACACTTATTATTACAGTACTGTTATTTGTGTCTCTTTCACTTTTACTTGTTGTTTTATATGATATAGCCTACATTTTAGTGTCACTTTCACTGTCATTGTCAAGGGCACTTCAAAAGTTTTGTAGAGTGTGAAAGTCATTGAAGCACTGTCCAGCACACAGTGCCACTTCACACTCGAGGCCTATCCATGTGGTTTTGGTAACTTTTTGGGGTCTGTGGGTTGAGTGTGCACAAACATGGCACCTCCTCTGATTCCTAGCAGTACCACCTGGTTGTTTGGGAGGAAGGGGGGTTAGCTGGTGCTTCCTAAATTAGTCTGCACATGCCACACGGTCCAGCTGGCCTGGTCCTGTTCTTGGTCTCCCGGCTACAGCATGCTTATCCAAGAGCTCTATTATCACCTGTTTGTGGAACTTGCGCAGTGATTTGTACTTCTTGGGTCCGGGAGTCCTCAGTCGGTAGATGTATGCGTTGAGGGCTGACTTGTCGACCGTGTGCAGAAAAAACTTTTTATACCACCTGCAGGATGTTCGCAGGCAGTTGATGAAGCTCATCGGCATATCGGAATTATCAATAAGACGCATGTTGAGATTATAATCCATGACAGCAGCTGGTTTGAGGATAGGAATTTTGGTCTTTCGATCCACTAGGCCACTTGGCTTTGTGGCATGTGGTGAGGAGGATCACTTTCCGCTGGTCATGCCAGTGGATAGAGAGGATGGAGCCACTCTTCTTGTGGAACACCTCTGTCTTCTTGGTCTTGGTTGGGTATACTAGTATGGCATGCCATTCCTCTTGGCCTTGACTGTGCCGACAGTTACGGTCTTGCGGTCATGGAGGTATTTGGTGAGGATGGGCGACGTATAGTAATTATCAGTGTAGAGGATGTGGTTCTTGTGGAAGTGTTTTCCATCATCTTCTGCACGACAGCACCGCCAAATCCTATGCTGGGGTCAGTAACTATCTCGCCACCACTGCCGCTGTAGACCACAAAGTCCAGAACATATCCCGTCTTGCAGTCGCAGAGGACAAAGAGCTTTATGCTGAAACGGTGTCTCTTCGACAGGATATATTGGCAGAAACGCAGGCTCCCCCGGAACAGGACCAGAGACTCGTCAAAGCTCATCTTCTGGTAAAGAATGAGGTAGGTGGTAAACCGATGGCGTATCAGGTCGTACAACTTCCTGATCTTCCAAAGCCGATCGGGAAGGTGGACTGCAATGTTGTTGGTCAGGTGCAGATAGGACAGAATATCAAATATCTGTCTCTGGACATATATTTCCTGAAGGCTGGGGTTGAGATGAGGTCGCCTGTTATCCAATAATATGCCAGTGCATATTTTCTGACGTGTGTCATCAGCATAGTAAGTGCTTAAAAAACATACAGTTCTGGCACAGTGACAGGTCGCCATCCCAACATCTTGGTAATTATTTTCCTGCCAAGAAAGTTTGCACCGATGCTGTGATGGATGTTGGTTTCCTCCACCAGGTACTCCATGACCTCGTTGTCATAAAACCCACCAAAAAATTCACTAGGGGTTGCATCTGGGCCACAGGGATACGCTGCCGTCACCCCTGAGCCAACCTGCTCCTCTTCAAAATCAGGCACATCTGGCTGAAAATCTGCCCCATCAGTCCAGACAAACAACTCTGATGAAGGCCTTTCCTGATGCCCACGGGCAGCGGCTTCGGCAGGCTGAGCCGCACGCCCACAACCGCAATGGCTTCACCCTCGCCCTCGAACTCGCCGTGTCGGTATCTCCTCTTCTTCCACTTCCTCCTGATCCTCAGGTGATGTCAGGTCATCTGGGGCAATGTCATGGTCGTCCACCTCGTCTTCGGGGGTTAGTTCCGTCAAAGAAGTGACCGGGTGTCCGCGGCGTGGGTGGTCGGAAGTTACGGGAGGTGAAACAATGGCCTGCTCAGCCTCAGGAGTTGAACTCCTTTTGTGGCGAGCTGAGGGCTTCTCCACTCCAAATAACGCTCACTGATGTGATGAGGACTGTGGTACACTGTGGCAGGACAATGCCGCACCACTAGTACCACTTGTAGAGGCCCTTTCCTCATCCTAAGGGAGAGATAAAGGTGTGGGCTGTGGGTGACCCGCGCGGCATCCCGAGTCAAGGCGACGAGACAAAGGAATGCGGCTTGCATTGGCAGGCTCAGCGTCATTGTCACTACCACTTATATTGCCTTCCCTTTTTTCTTCTGCCGCCCTGCGTGCTTTTTTGGCCGCACTTTTCACTAAAGTTTGTTTATAAAAGTATTTGCCACTTTTAAGGACTTACGAGCAGGCAAGGGGGAAGGTTTCGGGGAAGGCCTAGGCTGAGCAGGCTGCGAGGGCGACGGGGTAGGCCTAGGCTCAAGTACACTTGGAATTTCAGTTTCACCTTCCTTGAACACTTCAACAACAGGGTCTTCACTACTGTCTTCTAATCCATACAAATCCACTGCATCATCACCCTCAAAGCCCTCGAATTCAACTTCACTTACATCTTTTAGAGCGTCAATTTCGCTTCACCACTGCTTTCTTCAAAAGAACTTTCACTTTCTATGGCCAAAAGGTCTCTTTCAATGGCACTGTCACTCAACAAAACCTTCAATTTCTTTCGGTCAGGCTTTTTCTCACTCGCAGTAGGCGTCGACGTAGCTAGCGGGGTAGTGGTGAGGGCCGCAGGAGGTTACACAGAATTGGACGCGTCAGAAGGCATATTTTCACTATATCTCGCTATGGCGGACAATTATGGACTGATAAGATATGTAGTTGAGGCTTGGTGGCGCTACGATCGACCTTGTAAACAATATTTTCACCATGCGACTTTCAAAGCACGCTTTCAATCATACAGATTTTAAAATGCTACCCGGGCTCCGGCCCTTCTCAAGGTGCGTCATTTTAAAATGCTACTCGGGCTGGAAGGGTTAACAAACCTATTCAGTATGATTACTTTGGTTACAACTAGACCTACCCATACCCAGTTTGATATTTTGTGCACACTATTAACTTGGCTTAAGGGGAGATGGTTGCTTTATCTGGAACCCCTTCTCCCTCAGTAGTTTTCAGATTTGAAAATGTTTGGCCCATTAGTTTGGTGATTTTAAGATCTTTCATCTCATTTTTGTTGCCAATATAAAGACTTTTCGTACAATTTAGGTGTCCATTCTTATCCTGGTGAGCGATTGCGAGCCTGTAATACAGTATAATGGTAACCGGCCGAGACATAATTCTCTTGAAAAATTAACATATTTATCTTGAAAGAGGAGGTTTTGGGATATTTGTATAAGCTTGATGGAGGTCTTGGGAGGAAACTAAAGCAATAGTAATAAGATAGTTTAATGAGCAAATAAAAATGCCCATCCTCCCTTAACTCCTTAAAAGCGGGCATTCTTGTTGACATGACCGTGCTGCTGGGCGGGTATATTTACTGACAATGAGCTTCATTCCATGCTCTTGTTCATGCATAAACAAGATCCAGAGCGTAAAACAATTATATAACCGTGAAAGGGCGATAATAGAGCTTTCCAATGACACCTGAATCATTTTTGTACAACCACGGGAGATCTTGCAGTGATCCCGTAACCGGAGGTGAAAATACCCTAAAATAAGGTACTTTCCGTGGTTTTTCCTTGTCTCGCGAGGTACGGCGCTGGAGTCAAGCCATACTACGTGTCAGTGATGGCCCAGCTGTGGTACCGAGCGGTCGAAGCCCTTCTATCGTCCTTCCAAAGCGCGGACTCTCTCTCAGAGCTCATAACGTCCTCAAAGTGGCACCCGTCATATGATGGGCATCGCAGGGGTAGCCATTATTTTCTCTCCCATCATATGATGGGCACCGTCGGTTGAGGGTCAATTGAAGTAAATCTAGAATGTCTCTGGACTGCATTAACCCTTTGAGTACCAGTGACGTGTGTTAGCTGTATTTAGATGATATTATGGAGCTTAGGAAGGATCTGTGGTAGTTATAAGGGTTGGTCGTGATAGTTTGAAACCTTACGATTACTAGAGGTTCTTCCAAATCTGAATAAAACCGTCTAATAGTGACCAAAATATAATGAAAAGGATGTCACCGGTACTGTTGGGGTTAACCCTTACACCTGTATATTACACTCTAACCTTCTGGTAGTTTGCCTGGGTCGAATCCTACCCAGTTACAAAGTATGCGCTCAGGTTTAGGATATAATGGTATGATGTAGGAGGTCAATTGTCATGATCCAACACAAACTTAACTCTCTTCTGAAGGTTTATACACTGCCACAGCAACCCGAATCATTCTCTCTAGAGGCAAATTAGTAATTCAGTTATGTAAATGACAGGATCCACTATGCTGCCATACATAGCTGAACCCAATATGAGTAACACAATGCACTAGGAGTTAATGGGAGATTTGTATTTAGTTGTACATATTTGTTCATTAAGTAAATTATCATGAATTATTTTTAGTTTCCTCCCAAGACCTCCATCAAAATACTCCCAAGACCCCCCTTCGAAATAAATGTGTACATTATGTGGTAGAGAAATGTCCCGGTCGAAGGCATATCAGAGATTTCGGAACCGTAGAATATTTACGGATAAAAACTTACTGGCACAACAGACGCAATTACTATTGCCGTCTTGGTTACACGTGCCTCCCACCACCACGTTCTGGCAAGCCCTGTAATCCACACAGACCCCGGGGCAGGTGTCAGGTGAGACTGGACACTCATCAGGCCGGGCAGTACAACACTGACAGCCTAAGGCCCTTCTATGACGACCATAACCGCCGTCATCTTCGTGATCATTGCCACCACACTCAACACTCCCAACCGAATGTTCCCACTCCCTGCAGCTCAGCCGGCACTGTCCATCATTCTTGCTACAGCTTGGGAATATCTGGCACTCTGTTGTCAAGCAAAATAAATATTATCATCATAGGTTCAAATGAATGCATTAAATCAATATATCAGCTTTAAATTCCTTACATCACATAATTGAAAATAGCTAAGCAGATTATGGTTAGAGTTGGTATAAATTTGCTCAGTGTGTCAAGAAGTTGTTACCTTTGCATAGGTGCACTAATCTCAACACTTCCATGGTTGTCTAGAGTTCATGTCATCCTGCTGTTTACATAAACAATTGTATGTATTGCACTGTTGTTAGGTTTTGTGTCTAGTAAGTGTATAAAGGAGACAAACGGCAAAACCACCTGTAATAAGTGTCGCCCCTAAAGTTGAAAGAGTGATACAGAGCCAAACTCAAGATACATTAGAGTCCACATGTATGGACCCTCGAAACTTTAAGCAATTTCAGTCATAGGAATAGGGTAACACATGTTGTTGGGGGAGAGAGTCTCAGAGCTTACTTGTTGAGTAGACGAAAGACTGGTAAAATTGATACACTCTTGGATTAAATAATTGGATAGAATAGGGGTGGGAGTGTGTTGACAGGGAGGTGCCCAACACGCTCATTAAGGCAGGAGGTATAAACTAAGAAAGCTCTGAAGAACACTGATTATTGTAATAGTGGTAGAAAATTAAGAGAGATGCAACATTGTGGCATGTAGACAGAGATTGTAGGGAATTAGTAAGGGGAGGTGGGTTCATGAGGCGAAAATACTTTTCACTCTACCTTCTTGAAAAGTGGGGTAAGGGTGGAACCTCACCACACAAGTGAATAATACTCGATACATGGGTGCACTGTGCCCTGTACAGAGCTATAAGGTGTGAGGGGGTGAAGAAATCACAGAGACAGTTGAGCACACTTCACTTCTGGGAAGTTGTTATAGCAAGCATGTTAATATAACACCAGGAATACTGAGAGAAGATGAAGGGATGATAATATGATGTTCCCAAGAAAGGACCGGAGAAAATATAATACCAAGAATACTGAGAGAAGATAAAGGGATGATTTGTGAATTGTTGAAGAGTGAGAGGTAGTCGTGTGCAAGATTGTAAAGGCTACAGTAGATAGATGGAGAAATTAGGTTTTGGAAGCATTGAAAGTAACAAGAAGTTATCTGCTCCAATCGAAAATAGTTGATAGATCAGAAGATAGGCGTGCTATGAGTTTTGGAGAAACTGCATGGGGAGTCGTTGTTTGAAAGTAGTTGAATAGTGTTAGGTACAGTCATTAGCATTTGAGTGGATAATACTAGAGTCACAATTGAGAATATCCTTACTAAATAATAGAAAGAGAACTGGAAACGAGACAGAACCCTGAAAAACACTGGGGTTGATAGGTTGTTGTTGTTGTTGTTGTTGTTCCTCAGGCTACCTGGCCGAACAGCCCCAAGGCCCCGAGCAAGGCCAAGGCCATAACTGAGCGCCCCCACAGAACCCTCCCTGCCTACCACAATAAAGCCTGGGTGACCGAAGCCACTCCATGGCGGGAAGCTGAGGAGGGTGCGGAAAACGCCTGGGAAACCAAAGCCCCACCCAGGGCCCTGTGTCTCTCAGCAATTATAAAGAGAAAGTTGAGGGGCAAAAGGAAAATGTGACGCTTTGGCTTCCAATTTGCCAACCTCTAGATTGGCAGATTGGGAGGTCAATCCACGGAAGAGACAGACGGCGTCAATTTGGATCTAGAAAATATATAAATAAAAGGAACAGTCAGAGTAAGCTATGGGTATGGCAGAGATCGCTCAGTTCTCACTCTGATAGACCAGCCCATCACCACATGACTAGAACCCAATCCTCTCAGCATCAGCTAGGAAAGGCCCTAGAAAGCCACCTTTGGCGGGGGGATAGCTCCCCTATTTCAACCCCTTTCGGAGTTCGACACCCGCCTAGGGTTGGTGATAGGTTGGTGAAGTGGGCGATATCTGTCCACAACCGCAGCGATGGAATGGTTAAAGGTCTTTGTACAGCAAATAATGTATTCAAATTGCATAAATGAATTTATACAAAGTGACAATTATCTGCAACCGGACTACTGCCGAGGATAAAGTCCAAAATTGAGACATTATTATATGCAGTATGCTAGGGGGAGCTCGTGATAACTGACCTGCACGAAGGTGTCACATGTGCCAGAGTGTCGCTGGAGCGAGTGTATAAGTTTTGTTACATGATAAATATTATTTCTACCGATGGTGAGGGCGAATCTGCCAATTATCACCTGAGTCAGATGCAGTGGGGGTCAATTCATAGAACTGTTGACCTTGACCAGTGGAGGACTTCCAGTTCACTTGAAAAGAAAAGTTCATGTTTTGTGTATCGGAAGCACAATGAATTATGATCCAGAAACATTGGTCAGTCAGTGGATAATACTGTATTAACAGAATGGAATGGAACAGCAGTTAACAGTTCTGTCATTCCCAATAGTTGCATTAAACGTTCGTAACACAACTTTATTGTTTGTAACTGATTTGAGAGACAATACTCCTCAACATAACTGAACAAAGCCAATATAAAGCTTTTGTTTGCATAAGAATTGTTTAGCAGATACAACCAAAGTTTTAACCATGGAGGTAGGATGCGACCTATTTAATGTGACTATGATATAGCTTACAATGGAGTTCCTGCAGTAATACAGTAGCCATAGTTCCTTTGGAAATCTTTTTGGTGACTCTATGCCCTAATTATCGATCAATGAGGTAATGTTTGTATTAGATCGAAAGACCAATATCGTACTAGTATACCTAAATGTTTATTATGGTTATGGACATAATTGAGTATACAGAGATTAATGGCCCCAGTGGGACCAATATGACAAAGTTTAGCCGATATCTGTTACAATAGCGTCTCAGCCTACACTAAAACAACATAAATGACTCACGGTCGTTTGGTAGGCAGCACGTGTAGCCTGAACCGCAGTTGTTTTTTAGTGTAACTTCAATGTCGTTGTCACAGTCCATCTTGCACATCCCTCCTTTGGATCTACACATCTGGTCCACGGGTGGCCCTGGTCAAATACACATACACATATATTGGGTAAGAAATGTATAAAGATAATGTGTGGAATACCTCGTTCTTTATAAACACTGCACTCGATACATATAAGGTATTATATGAGTTATGTAATATTTAGCACATTATATTATTTGCTACACTGTCTTGATAAACAAAGGCTAAGGAATGGGTAATTATAGTGCCTGGAATACCTTACTCTATATACTGACATAAAGGAGGATGATAAAGAAACTAAATGTGTTACTGTCCGAATAAGCTTTCCGATTAATTTATATAGATTTGGGAACATGAAGAATCGTATATATAAGCTAAATTATATCACATAATAGCTCATAAACATAAACAACTGTTTTTGTTTTCATTTGGAATGTGCAGTGCGTCAGAAGTTGATATTTAACCCGCTCCCTTACGCCAGCCGATATTATTTACAGCTAAATGATAACTTTTACATCAAGACCAATAATCAATACATCACTGAAAATTATAGTTTAAAGATTCCTCTTGGTATTTGTTAGATCTCTCTACATTATAGTATATTATGAACAAAATGAAAACTGGGCAAAACATTATTTGTGATATACAAAGATATTAACCCCTGTCCAACGGAGATGTTTGTAACTTCTACTACCTGGCAGGCGGGCATCTTTACCCTAAACGAGCTTCATTCCATGCTCTTTTTCATGCATAAACAAGAGCCAGAGCGTGATACAATTATGTATCCGTGAAAGGGCGATAATAGAGCTTTCTAATGACACCTGAATCATCCTTGTATGACCACGGGTTATCCTGTAGCGATAGCGCAACACGAGGGGAAAATCCCTATAATACGGTAATTTCACGAGTTTTTTTCCTGGTCTCGCGAGGCCGTGGGTGTGGAATGGTGTGGAGGTAGGTTCAGTCACGGCACTGGGTCCGTGCCGAGTGGTCAGAGCCCGCCTATCGTCCTCCCAACGCGTGGACTCTCTCTCAGTGTCAATAATGTGCTCAACATCCCTTGCTACATTTGTCGGGCCCCGCAGGGGTGGCCATGATTCTCTCACTCGACATATGTCGGGGCCCCGCAGCTTGAGTGTTAAGGAACAAAAAAGTCTGGCCACCACTTGAGTTATGAACTTATACAGAAAACATGAGAAACTGAACGAGTCTTAATCCAGAAGCGAAGAAGGAAATAAGCAAATGGTCCGTCCATTTATTGGATATATAATTCCTTCATAGCAAGAGACCATCAAAAAGGGGGAGGGGAAGGGTTGAAGGGAGATAGGAAGTATGGAAGAGTTGGAGACAGAGGGAGAACTGAGGAAGTTCAATTTGTTTGTGATAGTGGATAGGAAGCGGCATATTAGCTATTGTGAGGAAGCTGGCGGTATCATTTTTGTGGAGTATAACATATTATGAAGAGGCTAGATTGGTTAATGAATAATCTGCTGTGTCTGACACAGTATCAGGGCGACCACGGACATCACAGAGTTGACCCAGTGCGCTCTCTAGTCAATAACTGTAGATAAGACTCACTAGCACAACAGACACAATCGTTGCCTTCAGAACAGGTGCCGTCATCAATAGGGTTGTGACAGGCCCGGCGGTCGACACAGTCACCGGTACAAGTGGTATTGACTGCAGGGCACTCAGCAGGTCGGGAAGTACAGCATCTGCATACAGCATTATATTAGCACTGACATTGTTGTAATGGTTTTAAGTTTATATCATTATTATGATGATTCTTTAACTATTTTTTTAAATAATTGTTCAAGTTAATTTGACTTTAGTTAGTATTATATTTGTTATATACATAGAGCAATTTTGTTTTACTAAACACTCGTATAACAAAATAAATTTTGTACAGTATACTGTATGTGTTAATAAAACGTATGACCCAGAGGAACTATTTATTTTATTGACTCTAATTGTTCCACTCCCTCCAGAAGTAAGGAAACTGACACGCATACATAACGGCAACACGAAGGTGAGCTGATTAGCTGCATGTACCCCTTAAGTGGGGATGGCCGTATTTATTTGCTCATTTATCTAGCTTTCCATTTTGTTTTTGTTTTGTGTTTTAGATTCCTCCCTAGCCCTCCATCAAGCTTAAGACCTCCTCTGCAGACCCTCTTTTAAGATACATTTTCTATACAAATAAATACAGGCTCGCTATCACTCGTCAGAAAAAAATTGCACCTATATAACGTAAAAAGTCTTAATAATGACAAAGAAATGGGCCGAACAATATTTAAATCGCCAATCTAATGTGCTGAACGTCTTAATATATCAAAACTATTGGGGCTAAACATGAGGGATAAGAGGGACAGGAATATGACCCATCTCCCCTTAAGCATTAACTTTGTTTCGTTCAGAGGTTGGTACTGCTAGGCTTTCTATGACAATTCTCATGGTTTTCTATACAGCCATAAGATCATATCACACTGGATGGTTGGCCAATAAAGTTGCCTTTTTTCTCTACAACCAAGTCAGCTGTTACTTGCATCACTTCAGCAGGGAGCCTATCATTTATTAGTACACAATTATTACATTGTATACATCACCAATAATGTTCTGTATGCTCTTTGTTCAGCAAACGTGAAACTCCTCCTTGAATCTGTATGGTTCGATCAAATGTAAAGCAAACACAAATTCTGGCCACTCCTTGGTGATGCAGCGAAATGTGCTATAAACAATAATATCCCACCTGCATCCTGTTGATCCTCCACACTCATCACCCTTCACCTCCAGCTCCCAGGTCTTACAGTTGGCCCGACACACTCCATCAGTATAGTCACACCGCGGCTCCAGCTCACATTCTGGGGAGCGCGGGTTAGAGAGGAGTCATATAACTCGAGAGGCACACAGACATTTCATTAAAAAGACACAAGTATATTTAATGAACAGTTCGTATATGATGTGAAGCTATGGATCTCATTCAGTCAACTGTACCCTCCCTACCCACAACATGAGTTCACTTTATCAATGAGGGTATGACTTACGATCTTTCGGAGAGCAACAGGAGTACCCGTTCTCACAGGGCTGGCTGGATACCTCGTCACCAGCACACTTAGTCTTGCACGAACCACCGCCAGCCAAACATTGCTGCTCGAGCGTGTTTTCTGTCAAGAAAAAGTGTTAATAGTAATAAAATACAATCTAATTTTCAGTACAAGTCTCTTAACCCCCTGAGCACCAGCTGATTTATAATAAATGTACAATTGACCGACAGGTTGTCAATTTTGTTTTCCTGAAAACACATGGGATGGGTTAGTAATGAAGGAAAAACAAAAAATTATTACCTAGGTCATTTAGGAGTTCTGTGGGGCGGCGGAAAGTCGCAATTAACATAGGGAAATGGGTAGGCAAAATACAGGAAAATCAATCACGGCTGGACTTGGAGAGTTTACCACCATCGGTACTGATGCGTGGTTATACTAAAGCAGTTCCCATTCAAATCTGAACCCTTTAGGTGCCATAGGACAATTAACGCGAACGCAACCATTGCGTCGCTGGGGTTTAGCGGTACATACATAGGTGACGCATAACGTGCATCGTTGGTACTCAAGGGGTTAAGGTGGATGCACACAAGCGCCTTTTGGCAATCTTTAATAATTGCAAACATTATGTTGGCTACATTTTATTGGTAGGTGGTCATTCTCGCCATCCACATTCTGTAGCCAGTGTTTTAGTGTCACAGACTCACAGAATGCTTCTTTGCTGGAAAATGTGTTAGATCAGTTGACAACTTGCACATTTTCTAGCATCATGTCAGGAGTAGGGCTAATTGACCTACAGCCAAAACCAATGGTGAGGGTATGTACTGTGAAACTGAGACGATTAATATGAAGGGTGTGCCTGGAACCTGTTCTTGCTCTGTCTTGAGTCGGCTACCCCCAAAATGGGGATTGGGCCTGAGCATATAGATAGATAGATAGATAGATAGATGTACTGTATATATATGAAAGATTCATATTGACAGGTAGATGGATAGGGTGGAGGAAAGACACCAATCCATATGTATATACATAGATTGTACAATATATATATATATGGAAAATAAAGAAATAAATATATATTGAAATAGTAGCCCCTGGAGCTGACAAAGTGGTGCTGGAACTTGAAACTCCCATATAACTGCTGTGCTTCAATTGAGGATTCCATTTTCTGTTTCCACTGAGAAAAGTTCCATTTCTGGGTGACATGTTTTTTGTTATACATGATTGAAGTCATTGTGGAATTTGAGCTGCCGCTCTGCTAACATGTGCTCTTCTAGTTAACTTCGGAAGTAGTCGTTAGACTTAGACACTAACCCATACATTTATGACTGGAAATGTATTATCATTGACAAAGAGCTAAATACATACATATATATATATTATAAGTAGGTACAAAGGTATTTTGGGATTGATCACCAATTAATCTGATTTTTCTTTTTTTTCTTAAATAGCTAAATTCACAATAAGAAACTGACTAACCTGAGATATAGTTCTCCTCCTCAAATTGTATTTCTATCAACACCAACCCAGTAGGTTATACTCACTGGCACAGCAGATACAGTCAGAGCCGTAGCAGGTCTGGCCGGGTAAAGGGTTTTGACAGAACCTGGCATCCACACAGACCCCGGGGCATTGAGAGTTGGCATCACAGGTGGCGGGACGGCCAGTACAACACTTACAGTCATGGACAGCACCACAACTACCATGCCCAGTCACCTCCCGCTCAAACTTGTAGCATTTGTCACGGCAGTGTCCATATCCACTGTCGCAGGCAGGTTGTTGGGAGCACGCTGAGGGTTACAAGATACAAGATGGCGTCACTCTGGCAGTCTTAAGGCAGTTTTAATAGCCAACTAGCAAGGATACCCGGCGTTGCCCGGGTTTAAATTCTACCATTTATTATGAACACATGTCAATATCGCTCTATATTATGACAGGCTTTGATATTTAATAATAATACTGTACCACCATAATCACCATTACTACTATGACCACTACTACTACCATAATCACCATCATCAATCACTACTACCATAATCATCACAATACTACTACTACCATAATCACCGGCCTCGACCTCCCTGTGCCTCCTTAAACGGCGACCTCGATTTCGGCCGCTAAATGACCTACGATTTTGGATCTGACCTAATCCGTTCCCCCATTTTGAGGGGGCTGCGAACAACTTTCGTTCCATACACCTTTTCGATCGGAGGCCTCCTTCTGCCCCAAACGGAAATTTGTTCATGTTTTTTTCAATTTCGGCCTCAAAACGACCTCCGATCATGGCCTCGCCCCCTCTATGACCTGACCCAGGTCAATTGACACCGACATGCAAAGTTTTTAGCTCCCCAGGTCCAAAACTGCGGCCGCCTATTAAGAACACACAGACAAACGAACTGATTTAATAATATAGATGTCGGTTTGTGATTCTCGAAAACTCTTCTTCGAGATGATTGGCTTTCGGTACTGTGTAGTATATTCCTTGTATTTCATTGCAACTGACAGTTCTAATTTAGTCACAGTACAAAGGAGTACAATGAAAATCAAGCAACAACAGATCCAGTGACCCCTCTAGGCTGCTTGTCCTCCAAAATACTATGGATCAAGTGTCCAAACAGTGGTTTAGAGTGGGTAAGGGATAATTGGAAAGTGATATACTTCCCTGAAACTAATGTCCTTGGCAGGATTAGGAGGTTAGTAGGGGACAGATCGGTCAGTAACATAACACAGTTATAAGTGATCTTTCGTATATCTGAGAAAAAGAGAGTAACGTCTTAATAATATATATACGCAATAATCCTTGATGAATCTGAGGGGGAGATAAAATAAAGTTATTCATTTACAAACACAGTCAGTCGTGGGTTGGTTGCAAGATATTTGTCTAGGCGAAATTTAAAAGAATCAACGGTGCTGCAGTCTATAACGTCTGGGGAAGCCAATTCCACAAGTTAGCAACTCGATTGAAGATGAAATTCTTAGATTTGTGTGACTTAAAAGACTTACCAATAATTTTGCAACCGTTTCCCCGCGTGTAATTAGATTGATCGATAGTGAAATACTTACTACAATTTATATTGTTGATGCCTTTGATGATTTTGAACACCTGAACTAAGTCTCCTCTTAATCTGCGCTGGGTTAAAGGAAATAGATTTAATTCTCGAAGACGCTCCTTGTATGGTTTGTTCTTTAGGCTAGGTATCATTTTGGGAACTCTACACTCGTTCTAGCTTGTCTATATCTTTTTGGTAATAAGGGCACCGGGATTGAATGCAGTATTCCAGAAGAGGGCGGACTAAGGAATTGTAAAGTGTTAGGATAACTAATTTGGATTTATGTTCAAATGACCTGCCTGTAAAGCCAATTATTTTGTTTGCCTTCTAAACTTCTGAACAATGTTGACTCGGTTTTAGGTTACTCGATATTGTTACTCCCAGATCGGTTTCTCTATCTACAATCTTAAGCTGAGTGCCATTCATCGAATAGTTTGCTTTCTCATTTTGGTATCCGATATGTAGAACTTTACATTTAGCCGCATTGAAACTAATTTGCCAAATTTGGGCCCAACAAGACAACTTATCTAGATTGTGTTGCATATTGTCAACTTCTTCTTTTGAGAGTACAATATTTGCAATTTTTGTATCGTCAGCAAACTTTGATATTGTAAATTTGAAAGATAATTGGTCCTAGTACCGATCCCTGGGGTACCCCGCTACTTATATTGGTCCATTTAGATGCCTTACTGTTTATGACTACTCTTTGCTTTCTGTCACTGAGCCAATTTTCTATCCATTTCAACACACCGTCCTGTATTCCATGCGCTTTTAGTTTTTGCAGTAAACGTTTGTGGGGAACTTTGTCAAAAGCCTTTTGAAAATAAAATCAAGGTACATAATATCTACAGCTTTACTCTCATCATAGAAGTTGAGGATGTCGTGGAAGAAGTCTAAAAGGTTTGTTAAGCATGAACGTTTGTTACGAAAGCCGTGTTGAATATCTTTAAGTATGTTATTTTCCTCTAAGTGATTAACGAGTTTGTTTCTTACGAATGTTTCTAGCATTGTACATACAACTGAGGTTAAGCTAATTGGACGATAGTTACTGGGTAGGGATTTGCTGCCTTTTTTTAATATCGGTGTTACGTTGGCTAGCTTCCACTGATCAGGCATAGCTCCAGAATGCAAGGATTTATTGAATAGCAATGTCATTGGTTTGGAGAGCTCATCTTTGGCTTCCTTTAGAACTCTAGGTGAGATTGTATCAGGTCCGGGCGATTTATTTACCTTGAGTTTATCTAAACATTTCAATACTTTTCACCAGCTAGAAGAGTTCTCGAGCTCAAAGTAACCAAGTTCAAACTGACCAGGTTAAAGAAAATATACTATGGCTCTAATAACAAGCCTGTAACAAATTCAACTAATTGTATCAGGTTTTGTGAGCACATTATGATTTATACTATAAATGTGTTAGTAATGAATACCATATCAGTGAGGCTTTGTATAATATCTTCAATTTCGTATTCCTACGATGTGTACTGTACCAGTTTTGTTACAGCTATTTTCTAGTGTACACACACAACTTAAATGGTGCATTAGAATCTTCTGGAGATTCAAAGACAAATTAAAACTAACTAGTACACGGATTACGAGTCGGATTGCCGGAGAACTACCGATTTTGACCATAAGCATTGGCTTAACCCTTTGAGTACCAGCGACGAGTGCTATATTTTATTCTAGCTATATTTAGATGATATTATGCAGCTTGGGAAGGATCTGTGGTAGTTGACAAGGTTTGTAGAGATAGTCTGAAGCATTATTATTGCTAGAGGTCCTTGCTAAAGTGAATATATTCGCCTTATAGTTGTCAATATAACAACTACAAACCCTGTGGGGGAGATTTCCACTTGAGGGATTTTTGTCTGGACCGCTTTCTCCCTCATGTTGTTGTTGTTGGTGTGGTTGCTGTTTCCCAGGCTGTCTGGCCGAGCAGCCCCAAGGTCCCGAGCAAGGCTAAGGCCATAACCGAGCGCCCCCACAGAGCCCTCCCTGCTTACCACTAATAAAGCCCAGGTGACCGAAGCCACTCCAAGGCGGGGAGTGGAGGAGGGTGTGGAAACGCTCGAGAAACCAAAGCCCCACCAAAGGTCCTGTGCCTCTCAACAATTATGAAGGGAAAGTTAAGGGGCAAAGGAAAAATGTGACTCTTTGGCTCCCAATCTGCCAACCTCTAGGTTGGCAGTAGGGAGGTCAATCCACGAGAGAGATGCCATCACATGAGATCTAGAAAATATATATTTTTTGGCTCGAACGTCCCTTGATTTTGGCCCTGTCACTCTTTCAACTATGGGGGCGGCACTCGATATAGGCAGTTATGCATTTTGCCTCCCTCAATCACATAGAACAAAAAATATATATAAGTAAAAGGAACAGTCAGAGTAAGCTATGGGTATGGCAGAGAATGCTCAGCTCTCACTCTGATAGACCAGCCCATCACCACTCTCCCTCATGATTAGCCCTATTGTTTTAGATTTTAAGACGTTCGCCCCATTAGTTTGGCGATTTTAAGAACTTTCACCCCATTTATGTCAATTTTAAGACCTTTCGTGTCACTTAGGTGTCGATTTTTTTCCTGGTGAGTGATGACGAGCCTGTAATAAAAGATAAACCGGCCTTCGGCCAGGACATTTTACTACCGAAAAGTGTACACATTTATCTTGAAAGGGAGTCTAGAGGGTGAATATTTAAGCTTGCTGGAGGTCTAGGGAACAAACCAAAAACCTCCCCTTAACCCCTTCTATACCGGCGACATAATTTTATTAAATTCTGGCTCCTACTAATCGATTTCAATAACTTTAGGAAGGATCTGTCGCAATTGTAATGCTTTGCACTATCTCAATCAACCCTTTTAACTACCACAGATCCTTTCGAAGCTGCATAAAATCGTCTAAATATTGCTAGAATACAATATAAAATACGTCGCCGGTACAGAAGAGGTTCATCATTATCTTATTATCATTGTAGGTCTGGCCAGGCTCTCGGGCCATATAAACCCGTCATCACATTGAAAGATAATACGTAGCTACTCCTTAGCTACGAATGTATTTGGATATATTAAACACACAAGATAGTTGTCTAAAACTACATTTCTAAGAGGAATATACTTAAATTACTGAGAACAGAATAATAAACATACATTTGAAATATTAATACTATAAATTATAAAGGTACCGTTGTAAAGGGCTACTCTGACTAAACTTGTGAAACGGTCATGAAGTAGTCCCTGAAATGGGTTAAAACGTTAGTTAGTTAGTTCTGGATTATTTAGCCAGCATACTGTAAGTCAAATATAGCTTCAGGACCGGAGCCCCTTTTTGAGAACTCCAGTCCCTTCCACCTTTATTAAGGGGAGGCAGACCGTTTTTCTTGACCCCCTTCTCCCTAATGTTTAGCCCCACTAGTTTTACGATTATAAGACATTCGGCCCATTAGTTTGGCGATTTTAACACCTTGCGCCCCATCTCATTGTCAATTTTAAGACCTTGCGTGCCATTTAGGTGTCGATTATTTCCTGGCGACCGATAGCGAGCCTGCAATTTTAAGGGGAACCGGATTCGGCCAGGAAATTTTGTCTACCAAAAAATGTACAAATTTATCTTGAAGGGGGGTCTAGGTTTTTTTTTCTTCTAAGCTCGATGAAGGTCTAGGGAGGAAGCTAAACAAATATATGAATACATTAACTAATAGACCAAACAAACGGTCAGTCCCCCCTTAAATTGTGAGAGAATGCTCTAAAATAAGGAATGCCGCAAGTGCTCACACCCTAGCTCTGCATCGTGGAAAAGTAGTAAAAACGCGGCCCTGGTCCGCATTTTTTTTAGTGTTTTGCTTACAATGCAGAAAAGAGGAAGTAGGGGATAACTTCAACCAACCTTCATCACCTTCGTTTTCTTCTTCAAGGATTAGTACCCTAGAAACTATGTCTTCAAATGTCACTGTATCTAAAGAATATACGATAACCTCTCCTTAAATACGAATTTCATTAAATATACTGATATGAATGAAATATAGGTAAATTATTAGAAGTGGACAGTCAAGACCATGGCGGGTGGGTTTGCTTACTTCCGAGAGTGGCTAACCTGGGCCAGCCACCCCACATTATATGCAACAGTAAGGCTTACTCAATAAGGTTTCACTAAAAAAAAAAAAATGGTTCCAGTAAGAGAATAACAGAAATGGAGGGAGTACTATGTGAGAGGGGAGGGGGGTAATCTCCCTTATTCGGAATTTCCGAATATAAATATCTGAATCACATTGAAGTATCCCGGATCCCTTCGGAGATCGGCCCAACATTCTTGACTTATTTCTAACCTCTAATCCTTCTGCGTATACTGTAAATCTTTTCTCTCCTTTGGGCTCATCCGACAATAAACTTATCTTTGTCACTTGTCCTATCTCTCCAGTACAGCCCCCCGATCCTTCTAGCCGGCGCTGCTTGTGGCACTTTGGCGCTGCCGACTGGGAGGCTCTTCGGCAGTGCTTTTTTTATTTCCCATTGAATTTCTTTTGCTTCCGTGCGCTCGGAGAGTGCTGAATGCATTACCGAGGTAATCCTCTTGGGCATGAGAGCATGCATTGAACTTTTCTTTCTCTCAGTCGAATGCAAACAAATCATGGTTTACTCACGTTTGTTCTACTGCTGTCCGCATTAAGGAGGACACATACAAATGGTACCGTCGCCTTCAAACTCAAGAATCTCATACTTCCTATGTTTCTGATCGGAATCAAGCCAAATTAGTTCTTCGCCTCACCAAACATTCTTTCATCAATAATATATGCACTGAACTATCCAACTCTAGCTCTTCCCAAGTCTTCTGGCATCTATCCAAAAACCTCTCCAACAATTTCCTTCTTCGTCTTTCCATCCTCTTTTCCACTCTGACGGCACCACCGTCACTTCTTCCTCTGACAAAGCTGAACTCTTCGCTAACACTTTCGCTAAAAACTCCACTTTGGATGATTCCGGTGCTATTCCTCCCTCTCCGCCCCCCTCTCTCCTACTTATGCCTAACATCATAATCTCTTTCCACCCTCTCTGGGCTTAATACTAAGAAGGCGTACGGACCGGACGGTGTTCCTCCTAGTGTACTCAACAACTGTGCGTCCGTGCTGAATCCATGCCTAGGCAAACTCTTTTGTCTCTTTCTCTTCTCTAACATCTTTTCTTCATGCTGGAAGTTTGCTCTCATTCAACCTGTTCCAAAGGGTGACCACTCTCAACCCTCCAACTATCGTCCAATAGCTCTCTTTTCTTGCATCTCTAAAGTTTTTGAAACTATTCATGCCTCAACATTTCTTAAGCATTTATCTTTCCATAACCTACTCTCAGACCGCCAGTATGGCTTCTTTAAGGGCCGCTCTACTAGTGATCTTCTTTCTTATCTTACTAACTCTTGGTCATCCTCCATCCAGGACTTCGGTGAGACTTTTTCTGTTGCGCTAGACATATCGAAGGCCTTCGATGAAGTCTGGCAAAAATCCCTTATTTCCAAACTACCCTCCTACGGGTTCTATCCCTCCATCTGTGCCTTTGTCTCTAACTTCCTTACCGGCCGTTTCATAGCTGCGGTTGTGGACGGCCACCGTTCACTTCTTCAACCTATCAACTCCGGTATTCTTCAAGGTTCTGTCCTATCTCCAATTCTCTTCTTTTTATTCATTAACAACTTTCTCAACTGCACCTCCAGCCCCATTCACTCATATGCTCTACATATGCTCTACATTACACTATATTCAACTAGACTTCCTCAACAACATACACAGCTTGAACTCCAAAACTCATGTAATGAAGCCATACAACACTTATCATCTGATTTACCAATTATCTCCAATTGGGACAGAGGAAACCTTGTTGCCTTTAATGCTTCCAAAACCCTATTTCTCCATCTATCTATCCGTCGTGAACTCCCAGAAGACAATCCCTTTTACTTCAGCAATACAAATTTCAACCCTTTATCTTCTCTCAATATTCTCGGTCTCTTTTTCTTCTGCTCTCTCTTGGAAGGACCATATTACCAGTCTTGCTAAGGCTGGTAGCTTGGTGTTCTCAAGCTTGGTGTGCTCAACCACCTCAAAAGGCTGTTTACCCCTGCACAGCTTCTTGCTCTGTAGAGGGGCACAGTGCATCCATGTATTGAGTATTGTTCACATGTGTGAGGAGGATCCTCTCACACAGCACTTCTAGATAAAGTAGAAAAGAAAGCCTTCTGTCCCATTAACCATTGTGGCCAAAATGGCTTCAAAGTCGAGAGAGAGCATCCTCTCACCTCAATGAGTACTGAGCCAGCTCGCCCGTGGGACCTTAGATACACTCTGAGAAGTATTGCCAGAGTCTCAAAGCAGTGTTTACAAGTCATGGTGCCAGGTACCGCTCGGTACAAGGACCAATTTTTACGGACGTATTTGTACGGAGCTGGTACTGGCGAGTTACTTTTTTACTGTCGGCCATTGTACATCACTGGTACAATAAGAGTTAACTCGCATCCACTCACCTATTCTCTGCAGTCTCTCTATCTCTTCGCCGCAATGTTGCATCTCTCTCACTTTTCTACCACCATTACATTAATCAGTGCTCCTCAGAGCTCTCTTCATAGAGCATGTAGCACTCATCTTGCAACACGATGCCATCCATACTCTTTGCAACTCTCCAAACCAAGAGTGAAATGTTATTTTCAGTCTTTCTTCTATTCAACAGCTGAGCTCTGGAACTCTCTGCCAGAATCAGTCTTTCCTTCTTGGTATGACTTAAATTGCTTCAAAACCTGTCACTCTTTCAACTCTGGGGAGGGACTCGCTACAGGCAGTTCTGCCTTTTGTCTTCCTCATTCACATAGAAAACAAAAATGTAAAATACTATAGAGCATACAAAATAAAAATTATAAACTCTTAACTGTCCTCGTAGAAAATTATACCAAAGTAATAAATAATATGCTTATCTGTAACAACATAACAAAAGAGGAACATTATTAAAATAGTGAATTATAGATTAAATATATACATATGAAATTGGTATAAACGTACTATCATACAAAAAATTATCCTTACTAAAATGACACGCACCATTTAGACTCAATGGACGAAGTAATATAGAAAATATTGTTTGAGCGTAGGATGGGTTGGTAGCCCAGGGGGCGGATCCAGAAAGCATTTAACGATTTCGACCTTGTTCGTATCCTTGCATTACTGACCTCGCCGAAGTGTATCAGGCTCATTTCGAGCGCAGTGGAACATTTTCTTCCTCCTGAAATATGAACCTGTATTGAGATTTCGCAGCAGTGCCAAGTCTTATTCCTTGCCATGAAGAAACCTATTCCGAACGAAACCTTAGCTTACCGACGTCGTAAAGTTTTGTGGCTCCGCTCCCTGGATTATAGGGCTAAGTGGTGCTCTAGATATAAGTGTATTATCAAATGGTGACACGTGATGCCTTTGTGAAAATAAATACGAGAATACCACTGATGGAATTATTCCTGATATTACGATGTATATATAGCATTGATTGATACAATATGATAACGAACAGATGTTTTGTGACATTTCAGACAGCCAGGCTTGCCAACTATACCGAAACTGCTCGAATCGTACCCCACTTTATGAAACTCAGCGTTCACGAGAGTAAGGATACTTTTTTGTATGATAGTACATGAAAATTGGTACTCTGAGTAAGGGTGCGATTCGCGGGGTCCGCCATGGATGAACACACAAACAACCTAACGAGTTGAGTTTAAACTAAGCGGGGTTTTACAGGTCACTCGTTGAAAATGTAATGTCATGCATAGCTAATGTGTATAATATTTTGTGTGTTAGTACTTACAATGTGTTTACAATGATGTTGCTTTTACAGTTATTGTCATAATTATGTATGTTGTAATTATATGCTATGTAGTATATCTTCAATGTGATACAGTTTTGTGCAAACACCTTCCTTTGCCCTTTATAGATAGTCTACATTATATTCTTATTCCACTTTGGTCTGCCTATACGTATTATTTCTTCCTTTCATATTTAACTCATGTCTTATGTTTGAAATGAGTCTTAGTAATTCGTGAACATATGCAACAATGTTAAATTACTATTTACCTTTACAACGTGGCAGTCATTCACCGTAAGCTCCCGTCTCTCGAACAACAACTCTCCCAACTGAATAATATGTCATGCAATATTGACAAAACTAAAATACATATTGCATATCTTTCAATTATATTATTGATGTTAAAAATGCAATATTTTAATACATGGAGATAATTGCCAGAGTGGTATGGCTGGTGGAACCAATGTCCACATCAGGGTGGTTATGCTCGTTTGTTACCACGCTAGTAGAATCTATTTCCACGGAACGGAATGGTAACACTGGTCGTAATGCACGTGGTAAGATAGCTATAAGGTGGAAGGAGGCTTTGGAAGAGTTCATGCCCCGATTTCACCCCACACCTAAATGCTTCAAGTACTCTATGTCGCTATATCAAAATATTTGAAGAAGATCGCACCAGGGGTCTCAAAGTTTACCAATCAGCACTCACTGGGTGGTTGAACGACGTCAGGTTCCTCAGATGTATCAGATTCCTCAGATGTATCAGGTTCCTCAGATGTATCAGGTTTCTGGGGTTTCTGTGGTTTGTCGGGTTTCTGGGGTTTGTGGGGTTTTTCGGGTTTCTGGGGTTTCTCACAACAGAAACAGTCATCACTGCAGCCATAAGTGTAGCTCTGAGTCTCCCTCCTCTTGCACTTCTTCCGACACTTGCCACCCACACTTTTACACTCACCCACGGCTGCCTTGCATCCTGCCGGAACACGCAAATAGTTATGATGTAATTATTTGTTTGCAAAATTGTATTTAATATGTTACTATATTATTGGATACAAAATTGTGTATTAATTTTAGTCTATTATTCCACTTTATATATACAGTACATACATACTGACATAAGTAATTTAGGTATGGCAGGTTTAACCCCTTATTGGCGGCGTGCAACATATGTCGAGTGAAATAAATTTGGACTAATTGGCGGTGCACGACAGCTGTCGAGCGCCATTTTCAGTACGTAATGTTGCTGAGAGAGAGAGCTGAGTGGTGGGACCAGCGTAGTAACCTTATGACCGCTCCCCACGACCACCGTGGACATACTGAACTGTATTCTACTTTCCTCCCCCCTTTCTCACTCACTACACAGGGAATTATGTAAGGAAATTACCTTATTTCAGGGTTTTTGCACTCGTGTTGCACGATCGTTGGAAGAGAACCAGTGGTCGTACAAGGATGGTTCAGGTGTCATTGGAAAGCTCTGTTTATGCCCTTTCAGGGATAGATACTTGTTTTACGCTCTGGATCTTATTTAGGCATGAAAATGAGCACGGAAACAACCCTATTTAGGGTATAAAAAAAAACGCTTTGCGGTATGGTCAAATAGACCGCTTAGCCCACCAATAAGGTGTTAAGGCAATCAGGGCAAACAAAATAATCTTCATAATCGCAATATATATATGGTATACACTTACGTGTGTTCTTCCTTTTCTCCTTAACACAGCAGAGACAGTTAATACAGACCTCCGTCAAAGCTGTTTCCTTGGATCTACAGTTTTGTCTACATTTCCCCTTCATATGTTTGCACTCCATGGTGGTCGTGCATCCTGCAATTAAATGTGGAATTCATATTTAAATTATGGACTTCATCGGGATGCATTCTAGGCATCGATAGCACAAGGAACTACCACTAAGGGGAGGGGGGATTTAGTTATGTGATAACAAAATGCTACTCTACTTACGTCTACTTGGCTTCTCTTTCTTTTCTTCTTGAACTTGACAAACACAAAGAACAATTTGTTTAGCTCCAACAGACAATAATTAGTCCTTTCAACACTTCACCACTTGCACAATACACCTATATTTGTTAACGGTGCGTCCACACTGGCAACAAAACATGTTTGTAACATAAATACAACTTAGTAGGCAACAACCTGTTAAGTTGTTAAATATATAGTGTTGCAGACATGTTGGTACTACACATTAGTACCAACATGTCTGCAACACTGTATCATTAACAACTTAATACGTTGTTGCCTACTATGTTATATTTTGTGTTGCAAACATGTTTTGTTGCCTGTTTGGATGCACCTTAAGGTTATACGTCCCTGGATGTGGGAGCTGTTGCTGCAGGTGATAACTTCATGCTAGAGCCTGGGTTGTTGCTGTTATACAGTTGGAAATTCCTCTCTCTCTTTTCACCACCA
Source organism: Paralithodes platypus (assembly GCA_032716605.1). NCBI lineage: Eukaryota > Metazoa > Arthropoda > Malacostraca > Decapoda > Lithodidae > Paralithodes > Paralithodes platypus. The sequence continues at coordinate 29,390,690 of CM064490.1, forward strand.
CGAACCAATATACTTGTCCTGGGAACTAGTATTTCATCTAGCAATTTACCCATTATCTTTGGTACAAACAAAAATAAAATGGATAATACTTCAAAATTGTAGTCAAAAGTAAGATTTCGCCGATAATATCACTCATAAAATGTGTGATTTTAAGTTAGTCAGTGGATATTTGTCTGAAAATCTCAAACAAATGATATCAATTATAACAAAACTTAGCTACCATACCAAATCATACTATATCCTATCCTAAACAATGTTCTATCTATCTGTCTATTGCCTGACGCCGTGATCCCCGAAGGGGTGGCCACGAACGAATCGCCCCCATGAACCTCTGTCCCCAGTCAGTCGACGCTCCTCCTCCCAACCATCACCACCTTCATCCATATATTTCCTCACTCCATCCTTCTACCTCTCCTTCGGTGCACCTCTCCCTCTCTGTCCTTCCACCTCGCTCTCATACACCCTCTTAGTTATTCTTTCGCTTTCCATACATTCCATATGGCCGAACCATCTCAAGTTGTTCCTTTTCACACTTTCCAGCACATCTACCTCTACACCACACCACCTTCTTACTTCCTCATTCGTCTGTCTATCCCTCCATGTAACTCCGCACGCACTTCTCAAGTAACTCATTTCCACCGCTCTCACTCTTGGTCTGAGTCTCTTCCCGAACGTCCAAGCTTCGCTTCCGTAAGTTAGTGTCGGGATTACCACATTGTCATGCAAGGACTTCTTCACTTCCATACTGACCACCCTATTTCTTGTTACTGCTTTCAACGTTCCTACAAACTTCTTCCCCTGTTGCACCCTCTCCCTCACTGTCTTTACTCAACACACTGCCCAGATACTTAAATGAGCTGACAATCTCCATAGCCTGACCATTCAACTTCACCTCACACTCTGTGGCTTCACCCATTTCGAAGACCGTTTTTCGCACACTGTTCCAAACACATTTACGCGACCCTGCAACTCCCATTCATTATCACTCATCAGAACTGTAACATCAGCAAACAGTAGTACAGGTAACTTCGACTCATTTTCCTCCCTTATCAGCGGCACACCATCATCCACTGCTCTTCCTTGTATTTCTTTCATGACTCCATCCATATTTACAGTAAACAACCACCGGGACATCACACACCCCTGTTTGAACCCAACATTCAGGTCAAAGAACTCGCTCTGCTCATTCTCCAGATGTTCTGCCGCCTTTGCACCCTCATTCATGCTCTTCACTGCTTTCAGCAACTTGCCATCTACTCCGTATATTCTAAGTACTTTCCACATACCTTCTCTATCCACTCTATCATAGGCCTTCTCCAACTCCATAAAGGCAACATACACCTTTTGTTGTTTCTCCAGATATTTCTCCACAACACAATTCAGGGTAAACATCTGATCTACAAATCCTCTTCCTTCCTAAAACAGCCCTGCTCATCGCCTATCCATTTCTCCGTTCTCGCTCTCACTCTCTCAATCACTACCCTACTGTACACCTTCTCTACTTCGCTTAGAAGATATATTCCCCGGTGGTTACCACATACTCCTCTTTCCCCTTTATCCTTATATAGGGGGACTATTATGCCTGTCTTCCAGTCATTAGGTGCAGTCCCCTTCTCCCATGCTAGTTTGCACATTTTCCATACCCATTCGATCACTATCTTGCCACCATACCTCAACATTTCCCCACTCACTCCATCTGTTCCTGGTGCTTTCCCCAACTTCACTCTTTTCAAGGCTTCCCACACTTCTGACCTCCTGATCCCCACCTCCTCCTTCACTACTTGTCTTCTCCTCTCTCCCATACCCCATCCAACTATGTTTACTGGCGCTTCATTCCTTACATTTAGCAACTCGTTGAAGTACTCCCTCCATCTTTCGACTCTCTCTTGCTTCTCGACTAGCATTCTCCCATTCTTAAACAAAGTTAAGATTGAGTAATTAGGTTATTTGGTAGCTCTTTAACTTTAAAAATAGTGAACTTAGGCGAAAAGAGAACTAGATAATTGGGAAGACCAACCTTCACAGGGGGTCCGTTTTAAAAGTAATATTTCCTAAATCACGTTCTCAAAGTTTCGATTTTCGTGTTTGGTTCACTATATTTGTGATTCCCTTAGATATTAGAGCCTCTAACTATCCTTATCTAACCTAATCTAACCGAAATATAGGTAATTTAACCAAAGTAAGTTAGGTTCTGTTGGATTCGGTCAGGGAAAAATAACCACTACCTATAAGTTACCGTCCCTACTCTTAAATAGCCCTCATTAGTTTCTAATAAGCCGTGACTTCACCACTAATCTCTATAATTGAACAATGATTATAGAGTGATTGAGTATTCCTTTTTTACTGTATAGGGAGAGTCAGACAAAGAATAGGTGTGGCCCTTTATAACCGATTTAGTTATAGAAGTTACCTGTCAGAATGTTTGACCTAATAATAGTCAATAGAGCATAATGTTATATGTTTCACGTAGTAGAATCCTCTATAAAATGCCCTAACACTCTAAATATTTCACAAAATGTATTATCAAGGATTTATGGGAAACTATTCATTCTGACTGAACCAGTTAATGGCCATATTTTGGACCGTTTATGACCTCCCACTCTGCAACCCGTCACGGACCAAAGGCGGTTGTAAGTACCAATGAAGTGAGAGTTATGACTTACAACGAAACCCCATAAATCTTACAGTACCAGTGACTTCTTTTATTGGATTTCAGCTACATTTAGACGATTTTACGAAGGAAAGATATATGGTAGCTCAAAGGATTAATTGAGATAATCTGTAACCTTTAAAATAATAAACATCCTTCGTAAGCTGTAAAGAATCGTCAAATAGTTACCAGAATATAATAGAAACGTCGTCACCGGTATTGAATGGGCTAACTCAATATAAACCAAGGGTGGTCTTTTGGGGATTTACTGTTTTACCTCAGTTTGGCGATTATAAGGTGTCCCATTCAGGTGTTAAGGGGAGGCAGTTTTGTTTTTCGAGTCCTCTTCCTCCCTCTTGTTTAGCCCTAATAGTTATGAAATTTCAAAACATTCGTCCCATTAGTTTGGCGTTTTCAGACCTTTTGCCCCATTTCTTTGCCAATATTAAGACCTTTCGTGCCATTTAGGTGTCGATTTTTGTCCTGGCGAGCGATAGCGAGCTTGTATTTGAAGAGGAATCGGGAAATTGTTCTACTGACAAATTTACAGATTTATATCGAAGGGGGGTCTTGTGATGTTGTTTTAAGTTTGATAGAGGTTTAGAGAGCAAACTAAACCCCCTCCTTAAACCAATGAGCCGAACCAGTAAATTATGCTGCACAATAACGTCTGAGCTCCCTTAAGGGGGGTGACCTGATTTTTGTTATTTCTGTCCTTTTCTCTCTTTCTCTGGCTTGTATCCATTCGGCCCCATTCAGCCAACTATTTTAAGAAGTTTATCCCCATCTAGGTGTCGATTTCTTCCTGGCGAGCGATAGCGAGCCAGTATTATATGAAGAAATCCGGCTTCGCCGGAGAAATGTTTCTATCGAATAATTTACAAATTTAGCCTGCTGTCAAACAAAAATAAAAAATATGCTGGCTCGCTACCGCTCACCAGTAAAAAAATGACACCTGGATGGGGATAAACGTCTTAAAACAGTAGGCTGAATGGGGCCAAATGGATACAAGCCAGAGAAAGATAGAAAAGGACAGAACAAAAGCAGGTCAACCCCCTTAATTGATTCCTGGCAAGCAATAGCTACCTTGACATCTAGTAGACCCCGGCTGTTGGCTAGAACTAGTAGACCCCGGCTGTTGGCTAGAACTAGTAGACCCCGGCTGTTGGCTAGAACTAGTAGACCCCGGCTGTTGGCTAGAACTAGTAGACCCCGGCTGTTGGCTAGAACTAGTAGACCCCGGCTGTTGGCTAGAACTTTCTTTCAGTGAAAAATGCATATATTTTGCTTAAAGAGGTGTGTTTCTTTCCTCCAAACAATGAAGGGGGAATGTAAGCATTTTTTGTGTTAAGGGGAGACGGCCGTTTTTCTGGTCCCCTTTCTCCCTCGTGTTTAGTCCAATTATTTTTTAGATTTTTAGACGTTCGACCCATTTGTTTGGCGATTTTAAGACCTTTCGTCCCATTTCGTTATAAATTTCAAGATTTGTCGTACCATTTAGGTGTCGATTTTTTCCTGGCGAGCGATAGCGAGCCTGTAATTGTAAGAGGAACCGGCCCTCGGCCGTGAATTTTTTTTACCGAAAAATTTACAAATTTGTCTTGAGGGGGTCTAAAAGAAGTTTTTCTAAGTTTGAGGGATATCTAGCGAGGAAACTAAGAATTTATGAATTAATGAATTTATAGGCCAAAAAAAGCAGTCTGTGTCCCCTTAAGCTGTATAAGGCCTAAGCAGTAAACTTAGAAAATAAATATAATATACAAAACAGTCAATAATAAACCGAAGACAAAACACCACACTAGCTCCTCAAAGCGTGGGAGCAGCTAGTGTTAAGGGAGCCCACCTCGCTTGTTTTCTTTTTATCTCCCTCTCTCTTTGGCTTGTATATATTTGGCCCCATTCAGCCTACTGTGTTAAGACGTTTACCCCCATCCAGGTGTTAATATTTTCCTGGCGAGCGGTAGCGAGTCAGCATATATATATTTTGGTTTTGACAGCAAGTTAAATTTGTAAATTTTTCGATAGAAAAATTCTCCGGCGAAGCCGGATTTCTCCATACAATGCTGGCTCGCTATCGCTTGCCAGGAAAAAATCAACACCTAGATGGGAATAAACGTCTTAAAACAGTTAGCTGAATGGGGCCGAATGAATACGAGCCAAAGAAAGAGGGAGAGAAAGAAAACAAAGCGAGGTGGGCTCCCTTAATCCCTACAGGTCCCAAGGGATAGAGGCATGGTGACCCTTGGGTTTTATCAGCCTCCAGAAAACTTAACCCCTTGAGTATTATGACAAGTTTTGTCAGTATAGTATGGCTATTATTAGGCAATTGTATTCTGCTCAAGAAGTTGTGAGGGCTAGAGAGTTAATTGAGCTAGTATTTACTGCTTTGATAACTTCATAGCGTGCACAACATCGTCTAGTAATAGCCATGCTAGTGTATCAATATATCCTCAAATGCTGGAAGAGTCAAAATCATAATGCTATGGAATTTTGACTTATGAATTCTAAAGGCCACACATATGAAGACAAAAGAGCTTCATACCGGTTAGTTTGATACAGAGAGTTAAACTGGGACATATACTGTACATTGTAAGACAAATCAATATAAATAATACAATTAACGATAATTTATGTATAATTTCTTTGTATCGGCCATTCTTTCACTTCTAAAGACATAACGACAATGAACTGTTCAGGATTGTTATCTATCTATCTATCTATTGCCTGACGCCGTGATCCCCGAAGGGGTGGCCACGAACGAACCGCCCCCATGCACCTCTGTCCCCAGTCAGTCGACGCCCCTCCCCCCAACCAGCACCGCCTTCGTTCATGTAGTTCCTCACTCCATCCTTCCACCTCATATTCGGTCTACCTCTCCCCCTCTGTCCCTCCACCTCGCTCTCGTACACCCTCTTAGTCATTCTCTCGCTTTCCATTCGTTCCATATGGCCGAACCATCTCAAGTTGTTCCTTTTCACACTTTCCAGCACATCTACCTCCACACCACACCTCCTTCTTACTTCCTCATTAGTCTGTCTATCCCTCCATGTAACTCCGCACGCACTCCTTAAGTAATTCATTTCCACTGCTCTCACTCTTGGTCTGAGTCTCTCAACCAACGTCCATGCTTCGCTTCCGTAAGTCAGTGTCGGGATTACCACACTGTCATGCAAGGACTTCTTCACTTCCATACTGACCACCCTATTTCTTGTTACTGCTTTTAGCGTTCCTACAACCCTCTTCCCCTGTTGTACCCTCTCCCGCACCTCTTCATCCATAGTCCCATCTTTACTCAACACACTGCCCAGATACTTAAAAGAGTTGACGATCTCCATAGCCTGACCGTTCAGCTTCACCTCACACTCTGTGACTTCACCCATTTTGAAGACCATAACCTTGCTCTTCCCCGTATTTACCTTCAAATTCCGTTTTTCGCACACTGTTCCAAACTCATTTACCAGACCCTGCAACTCCCATTCATTATCACTCATCAGAACTGTATCATCCGCAAACAGCAGTATAGGTAGCTTCCACTCAATTAACATAAGAACATAAGAACATAAGAACATAAGAAAATGGGAGTCTGCAGAAAGCCGATTGGCCTAAGCAAGGCAGATCCCTGTCCCACACAACCCCAATTACAAAGCCCAATTATAGGCTCAACACTCTAATACCCTGAGGATCATCTTACCAAAACGGTTAGAGATTAACGCAGGATTACGGGGGTCTGCAGAGCGCTGATTGGCCCAACCCTGCTGATCCCCCTTCACACCCAACCCTTCTCGTCCATATGCTTATCCAATTTTATCTTAAAGCTCCCTATCGTTTTTAATCCCACTATAGCACTTGGTAGTCCATTCCACCCATCTACAACTCTGTTACCAAACCAATATTTGCCTATATCTTTTCTGAAACGAAATTTATCTAATTTGAAACCATTGGTACGAGTTTTTTCGCTATCACTGAGCTTTAGTACATTTGTCATGTCCCCTTTGTTAATCCCACTAACCCACTTGAACACCTCTATCATATCCCCTCTAACTCTGCGTCTCTCTAACGAATGTAAGCCTAATTTCTTCAACCTTTCTTTATACGGAAGATTTCTAATATTATGGATCATTTTTGTCATTCTACGTTGTACTCTCTCCAATGAATCTATGTCCATTCTGTAATAAGGACACCAAAATTGAACAGCATAATCCATATGGGGTCTCACTAATGACAAGTAAAGTTTTAAGATAACATCAGCAGTTCTGTTACTCACACTCCTTGAGATGAACCCGAGAATCCTGTTTGCCTTGTTTCGAACGCTTATACACTGTTGTCTAGGCTTCAAATCATTGCTAACAAACACACCTAGATCTTTCTCACAATTCGAGTTTTCTAATTCCACATTAGCTAGTTTATATTTAACATTTGTATGCATCTTCCCTATCTTTAATACCTTGCATTTGTCAATGTTAAACTTCATCTGCCAATTTACTGACCATTCGTGTAAGGTATCTAGATCCCTTTGGAGGCACTCTTCTATCTGAATCAATTGTTCTCCCCATCTTGGTATCGTCTGCAAATTTACTTATCCTACTAGTTATACCTAAATCAAGGTCATTTATGTATATAACAAACAACAGAGGACCTAATACAGATCCCTGGGGACACCACTTTTGACTGCTCCCCATTCTGACTTCGTACCATTTATGCTGACTCTCTGCTTCCTACCAATTAGCCATGACCTAATCCATCCCAACAACGCCCCACCTATTCCATGCGCCTCAACCTTTCTCATCAATCTCTCGTGGGGGACTCTGTCGAAAGCTTTACTGAAATCTAAATATATTATATCATATGACTTGTCATTATCTACTGCTTCATATACCTCTGAGAAAAAACTAAGCAAATTAGTAAGGCAAGAACGTCCCTGAGTGAATCCATGCTGAGAAGAATTTATTAAATTAAATGTATCTAAGTGGTTTCTAATTTTACTAGCAATAATTGACTCTAGTAGCTTTCCTATGATTGATGTAAGACTAATGGGACGGTAATTGGATGCTATTGATTTGTCACCTTTTTTGAAGATCGGAACTACGTTTGCAAGCTTCCAAGCTTCTGGAACTATACCTGTCTCCAATGACTTGTTAAATAAAAATGTTAATGGGTAACTTAACTCATCCCTACATTCTTTTAATACTCTAGCATATACCTCATCAGGACCAGGCGATTTATGAGGTTTCAGTCTGTCAATTTCCTTAAGCACATCATTTCTACTTATAGTAACCGTACTTAACCTATTTTCTATACTATCGCTATATACCTTACGGACTTCTGGAAACTGTGCCAAATTTTCATTAGTGAAAACGGAAAGAAATTGACCATTTAATGTACTGCACATTTCTAAATCATTTTCTGTCATTTCTCCTATCGAAGTTTTAAGGGGACCAATTACATCTCTAACCTTGGATTTATATAGTTGGTAAAAAGCTTTAGGATTATTTTTTGAGTCATTGGCAACCTTAATTTCATAATTTCTTTTTTCTTTCCTAATATCCTTTTTTACCTGTCTTGATAGATTCTGATAGTAAGCAAGTAGGTGAATTTCGCCTTTTCTAATTTTTCTATATATTCCTCTCTTTTGTCCTAGAAGATCTAATAGTCTATTATTCATCCATTTGGGTTGGTTCTGTGTTGATCTAAATTTTCTTTTGGGGATGTATTTATTTTGTGCATTGAATACTGACTTGATAAAATTATCGTATGTATCTACCAAGGTTGACGTCTCTTCCTGACTTAAGATGACAGGTGCCTGAGAAGGGGTACACTCATTTGGACACCTGGATCGACTTAATTTTTTGACCATAGGGTCCGCTAATAGGGCTCTTCTTAACCCACCATAATTGGCTTTTCTAAAGTCAGGTATTAATGTTGTATTCTCTCTGGTATTACCTTTCCATTGTATATTAAAATACACAGAATTGTGGTCACTATTTCCTAGGTGGTCCCCTATCTCTACATTATTTACCATATGTTCATTGTTACTGAAAACTAAATCGAGAATATTATTACCTCTAGTCGGCGTATCTATGAATTGAAATAAAAAACTATCTTGTACTACCTCTATAAACTCCTCAGAATCAGAGTCTCCTATTTGATGCTGCCAATCTATATTCGGAAAATTAAAATCCCCCATAATGCACACATTGCTAAACCTTGATGCCATTTTAATTTCCTCCCATAATGACGTTCCGTCATTTCTACTCATATTTGGCGGTCTATACATAACTCCAATAACTATGGTCTCACTACCTTCGTTAACCTCTACCCAAACACTTTCATTATCGTTATTTAGTCTAATACCTGATTTAATACAGCTTTTTAATGTACTCCTGACAAACACTGCTATACCGCCACCCCTCTTACTTGTTCGGTCATATTTAAACAAACTATATCCTGGTATATCAAATTCTGCTAAAAAATGCCTGGTTTCTGTATTAATCCACGTTTCAGTTAGCGCTATTATGTCTATATTTTCTTTGCTAACAAGGGCTCTAAGTTCGTTCATTTTGTTACATAGACTCCTACAGTTTGTGTAATATACTCTCAATTTACTTCTTTTCTTTATACCTAATTTACCTTTGTTTTTAGCGACATTTCCATCTTCTGTTGCACCATCACTACTATCATTTGCATTATAGTCATCATTTTTAGCATGAGACTGAATATCCTTATCGCTTTCGCCTGACGCTAAAATTGTTCCAATTAACCTCTCATTTACACTCTCATATTCCCTCCCTTTTCAGCGATACACCAATATCCACTGCTCTTGATAGTATTTCTTTCATAACTCCATCCATATATACAGTAAACAACCACGGGGACATCACACACACCTGTTTCAAACCCACATTCAGGTCAAAGAACTCGCTCTGCTCACTCTCCACACGTACTGCCGCCTTTGCACCCTCATACATGCTCTTCACTGCTTTCAGCAACTTGCCCTCTACTCCGTATATTCTAAGTACTTTCCACAAACCTTCTCTATCCACTCTGTCATAGGCCTTCTCCAAGTCCATAAAGGCAACATACACCTTTTGTTTCTTCTCCAGATACTTCTCCACAACACAATTCAGGGTAAAAATCTGATCTACACATCCTCTTCCCTTCCTAAAATTGTTATAATCTTGTATATTATATATATATGATAATACAATAAATAACTCTATGTTAGGCTAAATATGAATGGTATCTCGTTTGCCAGGCTGGGGAGTGACATCTGGTGGTATGAAACTGATATATTTATTAGGATGTGTATTTTATTTTGTTGTATTTTATTTTATGTTTAATTTTTGTTTTTTTTTTTTTTTTTGGGGGGAGGGGGAGGAGATTTAGTTCACCGGACGTTAAATTGAATTCCTTAGCAACTGATTAATAGACAATTAGTAGAGACATTCTAAATTAACTTTCATAATTAAATGTATTTGGCTTTACAATCATAGTATTACCTGAGTTATCAAGATGGGTACATGGTAATTTACAATCAGCTGCAAAACGATCACTGACTATTATGCAGTCACTCATTGTAGCTCGGGGATCCCTTATGTTGTTCTTTATGAAATAACAACTATCAACATATATATATATATATATACATATATATATATATATATATATATATATATATATATATATATGTACAGTATATATACAGTAGCAAGAATAGGGCCAATATGTTGCTGAGCTCCATCTTTATTGACTAATTTTCGGCCACAACCAGAGGCCATCTTCAGGTGTACATTATGATCCTAGACAATGACAAAATGCGTTATTTAAAATTAAAGTGGATCTAAAAACTAAGTTTAATATAATATGAATTAACACCAAAACCAATATAAAATACATAAGAGAACTACCTTCACCTCAGTACACAGCAACCACAGTAAGACTAAACAGTAATACATAAGAGAACTACCTTCACCTCAGTAAACAGCAACCACAGTAAGACTAAACAGTAATAAGAAAATCATGTTTACGTTACCTAACCTATCATTCAAACTTAAACCCTAAACAAACAAAAAATAAAACAAAAATAAATTAATTATATCGCTCAATAGTCTATGAATTATTGGAAATGTTCAACTCAGGTTTCAATTTTTCAATGAGCAATTGTTCACCAACCAATGTTTCATAATGGCTATAGAATCTCGCAATTACTTTAAAGTCCTGTATACTAAAAGTGGTCTTCCTCGCGTGCGTGGTTCCTAATGGCCGAAAACGAAGTAGTTTGTAACAATTTACTTGATCTCACACTCCTACCCATGTGTTCAAACACCCTGACTTTCAAGGGTCGTCCAGTGGATCCTATGTACTGTACCTGGCCTGACAACCAGGACATGAAAATTCATACACGATGTTTGAGCACATGAGATCCGGTATCTGATCTTTTACGATAAAACAAGTTACCAATTCTGAAGTCAATAGTTAAGATTACCCGAAAACCACCGCTGGGAAGACATCTTTAAGTAATTTAGTTATGACCTTCTTATACTTAAAACTGATGTAAAAAGGAGTGTGAGATCAAATACATTGTTACAAACTGCTTCTTTTTCGGCCATTAGGAACCACGCACGCGAGGAAGACCATGCTTTTAGTATACAGGACTTTAAAGTAATTGCGAGATTCTATAGCCATTATGAAACATTGATTGGTGAAAAATTGGTCATTGAAAAATTGAAACCTGAGTTGAACATTTCCAATAATTCATAGACTATTGAGCGATATAATTAATTTATTTTTGTTTTATTTTTTGTTTGTTTAGGGTTTAAGTTTGAATGATAGGTTAGGTAACGTAAACATGATTTTCTTATTACTGTTTAGTCTTACTGTGGTTGCTGTTTACTGAGGTGAAGGTAGTTCTCTTATGTATTTTATGTTGGTTTTGGTGTTAATTCATATTATATTAAACTTAGTTTTTAGATCCACTTTAATTTTATATAACGCATTTTTTCATTGTCTAGGATCATAATGTACACCTGAAGATGGCCTCTGGTTGTGGCCGAAAATTAGTCGATAAAGATGGAGCTCAGCAACATATTGTCCCTATTCTTCCTACTGGTGTGGAGACTTCGGTGCTCCTGGGCCGCCTACGGATGTTTTGGTTACTATATATATATATATATATGCAAGTAATGTTCTATATAAGTGAATGATATATATGGTTATAGGAATAATGCATATCACATTCAATTCATGAATTAGCCTATACTGTAGATAACCATGTTCAATGAAAACAAAATGAAGTCTACGAATGTTTACGAGTATATTCTTACCAATAGAGCTGTGTTTGTATTTATCCTCGTCGTCATAATCATCATTTTTAAGGTCACCATTGTCATCTTCATCGAGTTTCTCACGTTCTTCTTTCTCCACTTGTCTTGCCTTGCCAAACTGCTTGCCTTGATGTTTCCTTTCGGATTTAGCTTTTTGGTTCCTTCTCCCGCTTAATTTCTTCATAGTGTTCTTCCGTCTGGCACCTGATGTCTTGGCTTTTCTCCTCGCCTTTTCCTTTCTCGTGCCTTTCTTCTTCATCTTGTTTTTCTTGGATTGGCTTTTATTTCCGGTCTTTATTTGATTCTTTCGTTTGAGTTTGAGTTTTCGATTTTGCTTGCGCTGCCCTTCGTTCGTCTTTCTCTGTTTCCTGGGTGGTTTGGTCTTTTTGTTCTTTTCGTTCGAGATCTTATCCTCCCTCTTCTTCCTTATGGGCCGGAGTGCAAATTCACCTGCATTGATTGTGTTATTACTTGATTGATGTTATTGAGTTTGTATTAGTTATATGATCAGGTAAGGTATTAACTATTGCATATACTGTACAATATATACAGTTAATTATAAAATCAGGTGAGGTGTAGCTACTACTTCATGATTAGGTAAGATTCAACTATATACAGTATACCGGTATACTGTATATATATATAGAGAGAGATATATATAATCAGGCAAAGTAAAACAACTAACTCGTGATTAGCCAAGATTCAGCTACACGTTAAAGTAAAGGATAACAACACACTCATGACTAGTTAATATTTAACTATCAGATCAGGTAAGGTATAACAGCTACCTATGAGAGCAAGTAAGGTAAAACAACTAATGGTTAGGTAAGTCTAGATTAGCTATCAGAACAGTTAAGGTATAACAACTAATGGCTAGGTAAGTCTAGGTTAGCTATCAGAACAGGTAAGGTATAACTACTAATGGCTAGGTAAGTCTAGGTTAGCTATCAGAACAGGTAAGGTATAACAACTAATGGCTAGGTAAGTCTAGGTTAGCTATCAGAACAGGTAAGGTATAGCAACTAATGGCTAGGTAAGTCTAAGTTAGCTATCAGAACAGGTAAAGCATAACAACTAATATTTAGGTAAGTCTAGGTTAGCTATCAGAACAGGTAAGGTATAACAACTCATTCATGATAGCATTTTTCTGTGTTCAGAGTGGCTGGCCACACTAAGTAATTTGACTCAAGCAGCGAAGAAGAATCGAGCCGGTATTTTTTTGTTTTCCTATATTCCAACTACTCCCTCTCGGGCATAGGCTGAGAGCCTGTACATTCCACCGCTCAACACATGAAGCCCGTGAGGTCTTGTTCCAGTCTGGGGAGTGAGACATGCGAAGCATCCATCATGGCTCGAAGCAGCTCCATCTCTGAAGCGGCTGGTTGCTTCGCTTAAGTGCTTCACGATCTCACCCTCCAGACTCAGACCCTCACTCTCAGAACGCCACCTATTGAGCAGTGAACTTACAAGTAAGTTAATTGTTTGGGATATTTCCTGGCCTTGGTGATTAGATGTATGTATGCCTCACCCATCTTAGAGGACCACAAGGTATCCCGCATACATCATACCCCCCTATGGCTAAATGGGTGTATTCATGCCAGCCAAGCTCTGAGTGTTGAGCACTTAGGGTAACAAAACTTGGGACAATACATAATATCAGCCTCTATGGCTGTCGGTTTGAAGTCGTCCACGTACCAGAGTGAGGGGCTTTCAGCAAATGGACAATTATAATTTACACACAATTTGTCTCGTTGTTGTGGATATGATATTTTGATATGATTAGCTCGATGAATGAGTTCCAATACTACATTTCAAGCCGTTTATTGGAATTATCCTGAAAGCTTGGCGCACTTACAGTAGGTCGTGCCGATTCCTGTGATTTGAGATCTAGGCCATCGACTACAATGCATCAATAATTATGAAAGAACACAAACATACAAAAGGTAATGTGACTGACCCACGCAGCAAGTGAGTCCAGCTTGACAGTTACCAGTTGGTTCCAGCTGACCATCACACTGGTCAGCAGAGGTCACGCAACTTCCACCATACTCCATACATGATGACCCCAATAACTGAAAAATATTGCAACACCAAAAGTCTCAGTTATATATATATATATATATATCCTGAACACTCTCAGGGTGTATTCTAAAGATATCGAATGGGGTGGACTATAATAAAATCTACGGGGATCACATACCGCCATAACCCTTATGTGAACAAATGTTTTAATTCTATATATCTACAGTATATATATTTTCTCAGTGACGGTGACGAGCGTTTTCTTTTCAAATTTATTGCAGCTTAGGAAGAGTCTAAGGTAAGTTATATTGATGTATTAATATTGTCTGTACATGGAGGGATAGACAGACGAATGAGGAAGTAAGAAGGAGGTGTGGTGTAAAGGTAGATGTGCTGGAAAGTGTGAAAAGGAACACCTTGAGATGATTCTACCATATGGAACGTATGGGAAGCGAAAAAATTACTAAGAGGTGTACGAGAGCGAGGTGGAAGGACAGAGAGGGAGAGGTAGACCGAAAGAGAGGTGGAAGGATGGAGTGAGGATGTATATGGTTGAAGGCGGTGCTGGTTGGGAGGAAGGGCGTCGACTGACTGGGGACAGAGGTGCATGGGGGCGGTTCGTTCGTGGCCATCCCTTCGGGGATCACGGCGTCAGGCAATAGGTAGATAGATAGAATATTGTCTGTAGCCCTTTAGGACCAACTGCGAAATATAGGTTTTAAGGAATAAGGAGCCGTGAACATCGATGTAAAACATGAATAAATAATTATATTCATATTCATATATATATATATACAGTAGATATATATATATATATATATATATATATATATATATATATATATATATATATATATATATGTGTGTGTGTGTGTGTGCGTGTGCGTGTGTGTGTGTGTTTAAATACTCCCAACCGGGGCGGGAATCAAAATAAAATCTCTATAACCCGAGTTGCGTGGGTTATCTTGAAATAATCCCTGTATGGTGTCCTGGAATGTGGATCTTGCGACTTGTGCATGAATAAAAATACGTTCTCCAAGTAGGATTTCCCTTCTCCTTAAATATATAGGTAACAGTTAAGATCACTTTATCTCGCCGTGGTGTAGTGGATTAACAGCTTGGACACTCGTTCTGAGTGTTGGAGGGTCGATCCCGACTGGGAGTATTTAAGCATTTATTAGCTCACATGAATTTGGGAGATATTCCTAATATATATATATATACCGGGTATATATATATAATATAATATAATTTAGAGATGGAACGAATGTAAATTTTTCACATTTGCGAATGCGAATACGAATGCGAGTTTTTAGTTGTAAAATTCGCGAATGTGAATTGCGAATATTTCAATAAAATAGTTAATATCTGGTATATACTAAATACAAAATCATTAAGGATATATGATTGAATATTGTTTATTGACACGCTATTACAATGGATATGTCTGAAACGGCAATATTGTGACGGTTCAACTATCCAGGTCCAGCACACGTTCGTTTACCGGTCAGTGACGCAATTTTTGCTGCTTTTCCTCCAAATCTAGCATATCTAAACAGCCATCTAGCGTAAGATTTTTAACAATTTGTTTTCTATTAACCAAATCTCGTATCAACCACCAATCACATTTACAATTTTGAAATGTATTATATAACGTCAATAATAATTGGCCCTATTGGCTATTGGCCTTTCAAATCCAAACTAATGGGATATATGGATTATGGAATATATCCCAGTTTGAGGGTTTGGAGAGATCAGAGAAATTGATTTAGCAGGAGTGTAAATGACAACACTGTCGCTTAATCATCTCCAACTCATTGCATCAGTAGGTTTTCACACTCCATTGCGGTGACCGGTGACCGGTGACCGTGCTCCTGGATTCTTCAGCCCGTTAGATTAATATTTGGCTAGACAAAATGGGTGATAAAGAGAAGGTGAGCTCTTCAGAAAGCGGCAGTAGTTATGAATGTACACGTTCATAGCAGGGAGTGTGACATCACTCAAGAGACAGTATAACTGAGAAACACTTGAACATTTTGAAATCTAGAGATTTAATATAAGGTAAGTTATGTATGCACTGTATTTGGTACGTTTTCGAATAATTTGGTACTTATCACTGGTTCAATCTGGTACTATTCAATAAAGTTAAGTGGCAACACTGCTCAGTCCTCCTTTATTCCACTCTAGTGGCCCAACGCACATCTAAAATGTATTTATTCGTTTGTGTTAAATTTAAACATTAGTATTTTATATTTGTTTATATTTTCCATTGGTGTCGGGAACATATTCGCATTTTCGCAGATAGTTATGAATGGAAATGCGGATGCGAATATGAATGTGAATATTGAAAAACAGCAAATATTCGCACATGCGAATGCGGAAGTGAATGCGGAAGCGAATATTCGGTCCATCTCTAAATTAATTTATTAAATATGTACAGGGTGCCCCGAAATAGATGTGCCAAACTTCAGGATATGAATATACATGTGATTCTAAGCATAACATGTGCTGTAACAAAACAAAAACATCTCAACTGTTTAGGAGGAATTACAGGTTTTATATAGTGTCCTCCCCCACATAGCTGTAATGGACTCTTCCATGTCAAAGAGTTTCCAGCAGGTCCAAAGTGAGCTAGTATATCTATGATAATTTTGAAACTTATAGAAATATAATATCTTGATAATAACATGGTAAGATATTGCAGATAGATGGGGGTGTGGTAGTATCTGGGACAGCTCGACCAGCCTTATGGGGAAATACAGAAGAAAATGCCATTTTCTACACGCAATATCTCTGTTACAAGTAAAATTTGGAAGTTTGCTTATAGAACATGTTATGTTTAGCATAATGTATCTAACCTAATCCTGAAGTTTGGCACGTCTATTTTGAGACACCCTGTTTATACACACACACACACACACACACACACACACACACACACACACACACACACACACACATATATATATTTATTTATATATATATATATATATATATATATATATATATATATACAGTATATATATATATATATATAATATATATATATATATATATATTTAATGTATTATACAGTAAATATGTTATATATTCCCAAACATTCCCTAATTCATCGTGTAGTAATTAATCTGCTTAAAAAGGGGAATCTCAAAACTTATATATCACCCTTTCGTAATATTGTGCTAGCAAGTAATTTATAATATTTATGTATATATTATTACTTCTATCATTGTGAACTCACAAGTTTGAATTGTGTTGCGTATATGATACGTATGTATGTATGAGGACGGTTAGAGAACGACATCCCCATCCCTACATTCGTTTTAGAGCACATGATATGATATAACCGAGGTGTTGCAAAGCCTGGAAAAAGAGTATTATGCACTTATTAAGTTAAGTATACCAGTTATATTTCAATCTATTGGCCATATTCTAAGACAAACCTCATCTGTGTCGGAGGTATATACAGTACTATAGCTTTACGATATTCCTACCCACCCAGTATGAAAGGTTAACTGTTGTAGTTATAATGAGATCATTGTAATAATGTTTTGGTACTTATTAACATGACAACATGTAGTGCATCATAATGACTGACTAGGAATTAAGGAAAACTACGATAATTAAAGTCAACAATAATGGGTTCTGTTTAAGAATGCGGGCCTCTGTCTTCCATATTGCACACACGCATTTGACAGTGTATGGAAGAACTAATTTTAAAGATGAAGCTTTTTTGTTGATCGTGAAGTTTTACCTTTACCTAATTGATGTTATGAAGTGTTATGTTTGTGCAAGGGGCCTGTACTTCTATACAACCTCCAACCATGTTCGTTGTTAGTTATTGTAGACTTACCAAATTGCTACCTTGTCAATATAATAGGTTTGGTGTTCAGATTGCAATATTACAGTACTATTGACCCACCAGACGTTACCATCATACTGACATGTACAGTCAAAACCAATAGTTCGACAACAATCTTACTCAGAAATGGTGTAAAATAAAACAAACTTTCCCTTGACAGTCATCATGCATTTCAAATAGACTGTGACTAGTACTGTTGCTTCACTTCGTAAAAACTTTGAGTTAATGTATCTCTCTCTCTCTCTCTGGCTTACAAACAGAAAGACATGAGTTGTTACTAATGGTATATAATCAAATTGGGTGCTTGTTACCAGCGGTGTGCCTCAAGAATCGGTCCTTGTTCCAGTTTTATGTATCACATATATATATATATATATATATATGCTGTATAATGTATATATATATATATATATATATATATATATATATGATATTGATGTAGGTTTGAATAACTTTATCTCCAAATTTGCTGATGATACAAAAATAGGGAACATAGTCTTGAGTGAGAAAGACAGAACTAGCCTAAAGTCCGACTTAATTAAGCAAAATATTGGATTGGTAAAAAAAATGTGGCAAATGCCCCTAAATGTCAAATGACAAATGACACATGTCAAATTGTGCAAATTGGTTAATAACAAAAAGTATGATTATCAAGTGAAAGGCCAACCAATAATAGCAGACACTAAAGTTAAAGATCTCGGGGTTATAATATCAGAAAACCTAAACTCCTCAGAGCAATGTGTGGCTGCAGCAAATAAAGCTAACAAAGCCTTGGGATTTATCAAAATAAATGTTACCTATAATAACGAAAACATGATTTTGCCGTTATTCAAAAGCATTGTTAGACCCCATCTTGGAAATAGCGTTCAGTTCTGGACCCCGTTACTCAAGAAAGACATTAAAAAACTCGAATTTGTGCAGCGTAGAGCAACTAAACTAATTCCCTTTCTGAAACACAACCCAAATGATGAAAGGTTAGAATAAATACATTTTGTTCTCTCTAAAGAAAAGGAGGTTGCGAGTCCACCTTATCGAGTGTTTTAAGATACTTGAAAGATTTGACAGAGTAGATATCAGTGCAGTGTTCACGATTAATAACAATGCTGCAACCCGAGGTAATGGAATTAAATTAATTAGAAATAGACCTAGACGTGACACAAAATGTCTTCACATACAGTGTGGTTAAAGAGTGGAATAGTTTACCAAGAGAGGTGGTCGACAGTAATTCAATCGATACGTTTAAGAAAAGACTGGACAATCATCTGATGAAGATTGGATTACTATGAATTAATCATAGGTATGAGCTATTTCCCTTTCAAACTATATATTTTTGTTTGTCTATACTCTATACAAACTTTCCTTTTGGGCATTTCCTGACCCATAAGGTTACACTTCGTCCTATGTTCCGGTACGGCTTTTTAGCTGGAGGGAGCGAAGGGTGGGGAGAGAGCCTTCTACTTTGCTGTCCTATTCTTCTATTATAAACTGTCCCTGTCTAGTAATATTAAGGCCGGACCACCTAGTAGGGACCGCAAGGTCTGTGTGGTCTGAGTATCTGTGTAACTCTCTCTCTCTCTCTCTGTCATAAATAAATATTGCCATACTGATCTGTGGTGAACTATTGATATAGACTATGTGTATAGTATTTTCACACGTATAAATATAATAGTTTTCCTAGTGGGTAAAGCTGTGTGGCGAACGAGTCCCAAACGCCTCAACTATGTAGAACTCCATAATAACCAAAGGTTAACACTATCTGCTGCGACGGTTTAGAGTGTATTAGGACTGTGTATATTATCATTATTGAAAATTTTCATTGTTTATGCTAGCTTCGAGCAATATATTTTTTTGTTTGCCCCTACACCGAAATAATAATAATAATAATAATAATAATAATAATAAATAAAACGCCTCGGCCCCAGACCCCCTCCATCTAAAACACGACCCCCACATTCCTTTCAAGTTAAATACGTAATATCCCGGCCAAAGGCCGGTTTCTACAAAATTACAGGCCCGCTATTACTCGCCCAGAATATATCGACACCTGGATGGGATGAAGTGTCATATAATCGCCTAACTAATTTGGTGAAACTTCTTAAAATCCTCAGATTAATTAAGTGAACCAGGGGGACGCCAAGAAGGTCCACCTCGCACCATATTCAGTATAGATGGGGTTCAAGATTATGCATACCCCCCCCCCCCCCCCCCCCCATACTTAGGTCCTCGATATACAAACAAAGACATGTAAACGTGTGGAATATAGTTTTCCATAAATATACCGTTTATTATTAGTATCATTAATAATAATAGTAATAATAATAATGATAATAATAATAATAATAATAATAATACTAATACTAATAGTACTACTACTACTATTGCTACTACTACTACTACTACTGCTACTACTACTACTACTACTAAACATAGGCTACTAAAATAATAATACAAATAATAATAATAATATAAATAATAATATAATTATTAAGAAATTCTCACCTGAGGGTCACCAGCAGAAGTGTTGAAGAAAACAGCAGTCAACAGAAAACAGAGAGTCAGACTTGTCACTGATGTCATTTTGACTGCTACTAAGAGTCTGATAAACGACCAACAGAGGAACTAGACCTCTAGCTGGGCAGTTGTTTAGTTGCTATATTCACAAACAAACAGACATATGATCTCGGCTTGGCAATAGGGAAGATGTTGTAGCTAATGAAAAATCCGAAGTACGCGGCAGTGTTACATGCGGACAGAAACAATGGAGTAATTTACTTTTAACATCTCAACTACTAATAACTCCAGGGTAATCGCGGACAGAAAAGGTGCAGACATTTTGGACATAAGAGTAATACAGCAAGGAGTGAAAAGTCTGAAGTAGGAGCAATGCCGAATGGAGACAGGAGTTACACCTCAGTTCGGGCAATACAAGAATAATATCACAACTTGCGAATTATGTGTACAGGGAGCAATGCCAAATGTACAGAATAGACAATAGAGAAGAGACTGCAGAATAGAAGAACCACCCTGCAGAGTCGTGTTCCCCCTGGCTCTCTCTCTCTCTACCTTCCTGTGACTAAAACTATGTACTTGACAGCTTTTATATCACAGCTAGATGCATGGTATACGCCCCTGACAAGTGTAACGGGCCATGCCGGGATATGCAGGTGTTCGATATTGATTTTCGAACGTCTATTCTCTCTCTCTCTCTTTGTACAAACACACATTATCAACAGCAACTCACGCATGCATATCTATCCACAGAATGCCCTTTAACTATCTAAACAGGTGGTTCACAAACTGGGAGCCATGGCCCCCTTTTTTTTTTTTTTTTTTCCCTAGCGGGGGAAGGGGGAGGAAAAGTAGAGGTTTGGTCAGGAAGGTAAAGTAGGAAATTTTTGAAAGAAAGTAGTAGATTAAAAGTTAGTGGGCATACCACCTTGCTTTATTCAGGGTAGGGCAACTGTAATACAACAAAGGTATTACTATATTACATTATTTTAATGAAGTTAAGAGTTATTATTTGAGTCTATTTTGTATTTAAAAGTTAATTTTGAGTCCATTTAACATTTAAGTTGAAATATTATAGTGTTGGCTATCATTGTATGTTATATTCTACAGGGGGGAGGTTATTAACTTGGCAGTATTTATTGATGTCATATTTTTCCTTCATCTCCAGTTATCGTTGTGTTTCTTTGTTTTTGCTACATTGCGAAAAGCCGTGAAGAAGTAGCCTGTTGTTTCTGTTTCCATTCTTCTGATGCACTTATAGACGTCTGGAGTTATTCGTGTTTTATCTTCTTTTGTAAGGATGCTTTTGAGGTTCTTGAAGTTCAGGTGGTCAGTGTTTGGTAGGTCCTTTGGGAATTCTTGTTTTTTCTCTGTATTCTTCGTTCGTGATCTGGTGTTTTTCGGAGATGGAACAGGAGTTGGAGTGTGTTCTTCTTCCTCCTATTCTTCGTATTCATCTTCTTCTACTTCATTTTCATCTTCTGCATAGTCCTGGAGGTCCACTTCTGTCTCGTTTTCTTCTTGTTCTTGTTCTTCTTGAATAGTTGGCTTGTTCTCCTTCCTTGGTGTTTTATTCTGTCTTCCATGTTGAGTGGGAGGTTTCAGAGCTTCAAGAGGGATCTTGATTGTTGGCAGGTCATTGTGCTTAAGTATCAGTGGAATTATCCGACTCAATTGATGTTTATTTAAGCCTGCAATTGCCACTGCAGCTTGAACGCATGCATACATTTTTGCATTAATGTCATGTTCTACATTTCTGCTGTGTTGTTTCTTGGGTGTTTTGATGGTAGATCCCTGTGTCCTGCTGCCAGTTGGTCCCGTGACTTCATGTGCTTCTTGGCCTTTTCTTCCACTTCTGACGATGAACTCTACCTTTTCGCCATCTTCCAGGGATCTTTTAGTGTTATGTTGATGTTTAATTCCCGAAAAATGGACAAAAATTTCCTGTTCACTGTCATCACGAGTTATGTAGCCAAAACCACGTTGATGATTGTACCACTTCACAGTCCCGGTGTTTTTGGTGTTCATGGTGTTAGGTGGGAATGTGACCATGTCCAGTCATCTGCAACCCTTGGGGGCCCTTTTGAAATATGTAGGCCGCTGTAAGCTGAGGGAGTGTACAGATTATGATACCAGAGGGTAGGGGGGAGGTAACCAGCCAGTAGCGTAAAATCACAGGTTCAGAACAGGTTTGTACATTGCCTTGATGCCAGGCATATGATTGGTCTGTCCCAAATTATATATTTATCTTTATTCATTCAATCTGAATAAATATTGCTCTATATCTGATATTATTTTCTTATATTATAATAACAAAATATATGGATTTGCAGAGAAAGAACAACATTTTGGCATAAACCGTGCATATCCCACAGAGGCTATGCATGGATGAGGCTCCGGCCATGCTAGGATCTCAGCGAGGCTTTATTACAAGATTTCTACAAAAAAGCTCCAACTGCTATCTGTCTTCACTGCATGATCCCCAGGCAAGCCCTTGCATCTAAAACACTACCCCCAGAATTCTTGTACACTCTGACATATTTATATAAGTGAATATCCTCAACCTGGAACTACAGGGTAAAGGAAGCTTGATAATCGAAGCTGTGGACAAAATCAAAGCTTTCATTTGTAAGATGGAACATTGGAGACGCAAAGTTGGCCTAGGTAACTTAGCAATGCTGGAAACTGTGTTAGAAAGTTACAAAGGAATGCGACACTGCTACATATAATTTGATAGCCAAACATCTTTAAGCCTTGGAAGAGGAACTAACAAGTTACTTCCCAGATATCCAGAGCCAAACCTCTCTGCTACTATGGGCCCATTCACTGTTCCAGTGACATGTATACCTGATGGCAATGATGATTGCCAGACAGAGCTGGTGAAGCTTCAGGATTCAGGAAGATTCAGGAACCAAGATGAAGTTTGAAGTTAATATCTCACTGTGCTTTGGTCATCAATGGCAGTTTCCTACCGAAACTTATGTGACCTAACATTTCGCCACCTCCTACCATTTGCGTCAACCTATTCCTGTAAGGCTACTTTCTCTCACCTAATCCACATAAAAACAAAATATTGTAATAGACTTGGTGTGAAGCATGACCTACGATGCACTTTGAGTGTAACATAACCAGGAATCAAGAAGGTGGTTGTTGAATATTATGTAACATCACCCTTAGCACTGAATGGAATAGGGATGCAAATGATAAGAACATTGTAAGAGCTCTAACTTGTTTTTAGTAAGATATGTTTAATATAAATTCAAGTACCTCATTATATATTGTCTGCTCTAGGAATGTGTATTAATTGTTTAGTTCTATTAATGTATAATACTCAAAGAATGAATACATAAATCACATAATTACAACAATGAAATTTATGTTGCTAAAAGTGTGTTTTTAAATACTGTAGCGTGCTACGGATGGGCGGACGGATGGGGGCCATAAATATGGATGCTATATGAAAAAGGGGTAATGACCGTAAAGAGTTTGGGAACCACTGATCTAAACGAATCCATCATGAAACTGATAATAACGGCAATAATTAGACCAACATTTGAGTATGCAGCGGTAACTTGGTCCCCACACTTGAACAAACATATCCACAAACTTGAGTGGGTGCAACGAACAGCAACTAAGATTATTTGAATATTTGGAGTATCAGAACGCCAGGGTATAGTAACAGAGAGTGGACATTTGTTTGTCTTTGAAAGCCATTTTAGTGCCGTATTCAAACATTGCTTTACTTTATGTTTATCTCAACTATTTTTCTGTATCAGTATTGACGATTGATTATTATGGGTATGGGCGAACGTGAGTATAAAGACTAGAGGCTAATGATACAAGCGGAACCTATATGGCGGAAGTTGGACGATTTCCGTTACTATAGGGTCTCTATAAACAGTACGCCACAGTTCGACAACCCCAGATAGACGAGTATGATTATATGCAGCGATATATTATTTATGAATACAACCAGTGCCATCATAGAGGTGATGCTTATCGTGTGTGTGTGTGTGTATGTATGTGCGTGTGTGAGTGCATGCGTGTTTCGAGTGTACTTACTCTAGTTGAACTTACTCTAATTGTATTTGCAGAAGTGAGCAAGCTCGTTAATTCCCACCTCCAATGACACATTTATCATATCTTATTTTAAAACTCTGCAATGATGGTGCTGACGTGGTGTCAGCACCATCATTGCAGAGTTTTAAAATAAGATATGATAAATGTGTCATTGGAGGTGGCTGGCAACCTATTCCACACTATGTTTGATTTACTTGGGAACCTTTTACCTTTCAAATCTGATGAACTCCTAGGTAGTTTTAGTTTGTAATTGTGTCCTTTCGTCCTAACTCCCATATCCCTCACTATGAAGTTTTCCTGGTCCATTACATCGATGCCTCTGATGCAGTTATATAGAAGAATCTGTTCCCCTCTTTTTCTTTTCTGTTCTAGCGTTGGAAAGTTCAGTGTTTTTAATTTCTACTACCAGACAAGATGGCTGGAGTAAGATAGGAAAGAAGAGTAATTGGACAGAGGAAGAACAAGCTGAGAAATGAGAAGTACAGTAGAATAATGAAAGTTCTCGGGCTCAACCAAGTTGCTTCATTGTAAATACTGAAAGTAAATTTGTATATAAGAGACAACTGAAGATCTAACGGTATTTGGTCTTTGATTTTAAAGAATTTTCGAATTGTGTTGTCATTTTTTTTAAATTATGCGTACAGATACTTGAGGAAAGAATTAATTAAGAAGATTACTTAGTTTATTTCTGAGTGTGAAGCTAGACGAGCCTGTGAACATTATAGGAAAATATATGATTGCTTTAGAAACTGATTCATGAACTTGGGTAGGATTATTTAGGCCTAGTTACATTAATAGTTTTGCCAATGCAAGTTTCAACAAAGTTCCTGGGGAATCCATTATTAAATATAATTTTCTTTATGAACGCAAGTTCTTCATCAAATTTAAAGTAGTTAGAACAAATATGATACGCTCTAATAATTAGTTTTAGTAGGTTACTTTTAAAATTAATTGGAATAAAAAAAGTGAACTTGGTGGATAAACCTGTGAATGTAGGCTTTCTAAAGACTGAAGTTTCGAACTTGTTATTATCTCGTTGAATCTTAACGTCCAGAAATGAGAGTGAATTATTAGATTCTACTTTATAAGTGAATTTGATATGTGCATGTTTTTAGTTGAGGTAGTCTAAAAATAAAGGCACATGGTCAACATTCTTGAAGAGAAGAAATGTGTTGTCAACATAGAGTCTATACAAAATTGGCTTAAAAGGCCTGGTTACGACGCCCTGTTGCACTCGTCGCCCCACCCGCAATTATGCCGGGAAGCGATTTGAGAGATTTTATTGTTTATTATGCCATTTATTATAGTTATGTTAGTTTCACTCAATAAAGTTATTTTTATGAAGTCATTTGTGTCTCTGTCACTTATACTTAGTTTTATTGTTATTATTAGGGGTTCGTCCCCTACGGGGAACCCCTATTGTAATCATTAAACCTGGGTTTTCATCCAAATTCTTCTTACACGCCGGTTTCGACGCAATAACTCCAGAACCGCTTTTTGGATCGGGATCAAACTTTCACAAGAGGTGCGTTTTTGTATTGGGCAACTTTTGATATGTTAAACATCCGGCATGGCGGCCAAATCGGTCCGTGGCAGCCGATTTCCCGAAAAACTTGATGCCTAAATACCGTCTCTCCCACTCACAGGAAACGACTGGGCTTTGGCATACACACTCTCCTACTAATGCTCTGCAAATTTTATAGAGAAGGTTGTGCTTTTGCACTTGGGTTTTTTTCCGGCAATCTTGAAAAAACCTCGAATTCCACTTAAAATTCCACATCTTGAAAACTACGCCGATGATCAAAGCCATGCTTGCGTAGTTGGGTGAGGCTCGCGATTCCGAACGTTTTGATACCAAAAAAATATAAATGGGTGGAATAGTTTGGCCGCTGCATTGAAAACTGTCTATTCTTAAATTACTTTAATACCACATTCGCTACCCACACAAAGTTTACCGTCTACAGTCTATAGGCTTCCACGCATCCCCCAGT
Source organism: Paralithodes platypus (assembly GCA_032716605.1). Lineage (NCBI taxonomy): Eukaryota > Metazoa > Arthropoda > Malacostraca > Decapoda > Lithodidae > Paralithodes > Paralithodes platypus. The sequence goes on from CM064490.1 coordinate 29,417,123, forward strand.
TTTGCTTAATAACACAATCTCTTTATTATTCAGATCTATATATTTTTTTGTATTTAATTCTCTCAAAACAGTTCGAGTCCCTACGAATTCCAGCAATTATTTAGCCAACCTACCTATACATACCTACCCTACCAAATAATAATGATAAATTCAAATTTATTTTTGGTGAATGACAGAGTATTGGCTAAGGTTTTTAACAATTCCTCCCTTTGCCAAATGCTTAGTTTAATAACAATGATATGGACCTTTAAAGTTTTGGCAATTGCCCGTGTGACTCGTATTTTAACCCTCCTAAAGTGTTACCACGAAATACCGCTAGATCCTTTCTCAAAAGTCGCTAACATGTTACTACATAGCCAAACAATGTTAGGATAATGCTGCAATTTCTAAAGAGTTTTTGTTTATTTGTTTTGCAAATTTTACAATGTAGTATGACTAGAATGTCTGAAATTTTCAAATTATCCCTAGTAAATGTCTCTAGATATAAAAGAAATGGCTGCTAGATTGAAGTATATAGCTCTACATTTAGCGGTAATATGTAGCTTTACAACTGGCAACACTGCAACCACCACCTCCCTCCCACCCTCCCAGTATGTCTCCACAAAATAATGCTAGATCCTTTCTCAAAAGTCGCTAGCATGTTGCTACATAGTCAAACAATGTTAGAATAATGCTGCAATTTTTAAAGAGTTTTGGTTTGTTTGTTTTGCAAATTTTACAATGTATTATGACTAGAATGTCTGAAATTTTTAAATTATCCCTAGTAAATCTCTCTAGATATGAAAAAATGGCTTCTAAATTGAAGTAAATAGCTCTACATCTAGCAGTAATATGTAGCGATACAACTGGCAACACTGCCTAACCCTTCCTTCCTACCTCCCTCCTCCATCATATCTAGCAAATGTATCAAGAACCACTCTAGTGAACTTTCGGTATTTAGTTTATTCAGCTTAATACTATTTATCCACATAAAATAGAAATCTATCACGATTGTTGTCTAATACAACCATAGACAATGCTATTGCATCTTATTTGAACATGATGTCAAATTTAGCAGTTGATGTTTACCTTGAATAGTAATGACAGAACCGAAAGCTTCTCTTGCCGTGTAGTACTCAAAGAAAGCAGGGGTACTTAAGCCGGCCCATACCGAACTGTTACCAAGTCAGAGATGCAGAGGTAACTTTCACAATGCATTATAACCCTAGACAGACACCAATATACCACTAAATCAGACAAATATCACTACAAAAAAGATAGGAAAATATTATATTAATGTCCTAGGTATTTGAAATTATGCAAATGAGCAAAAATCCATTATGATATAATGATAATGGGATTGATTAGTATCTGGCAACAGTGTTGCATTATAATTTTCTGAACGTATGCGAACTTCGGGGTATTTATCCCATTAATATACACATCTATCACTATTTAAATTTAATACAACCATATACAGTCCTATTACATATTATTTGAACATAATATAGGATGCTCTTTCCTTTAAACCATTTTCTATATCTATTCACGAAAAATATAGGCCTAGCCTAGGCAGCGCTACCGGTAGGTACGAATTTATCAGTTCGAATTTTGATTGAGAGTGGGATTAAGCCTAGGCCTAGCCTAGGGCTTAACATGGGATACTGTTGGGGGGTTTGGGAATAGACTGAGGCTGCTTTAGGCCTAATTAGGTAAAAATAGTCAAATCGAGACAATTGCACAGCCAACATAGCCTAGGCCTATTAAGCAAATATTGTACCAATCTACAATAGGCCTAGTCTATTCGCTGTAAGTAGGCAAGAAATCATGACCTAGGCTATAACCTCTGTAACTAAAAAACAACTAGGCCTAGTGATCAAGCTAATATGTCTACCATTTGGGAAGAGTCAGTCAAGGAATAGCCTAGATGTGGAAATTTGCAGCCAATTTGCTCTAGCCCTATTTGAGATACAGAGGTTAGAGGTCATTGTTGAGGCCCCCCCCCCCCCCTCATGACATATTGTTATCATCTTATATATTGCCAGCAGGGGACAAATAACCGAAAAAAATCGCCGTCAAAATAGACGCGAACTTAACCACGGCGATCGACACATGTAAACATGGCGGTGGCGGAGGAGGTGTCGGACGTTTGCAATAAAGCTCCTGTCTATTTTGAATGCCATTGGATACGATAATATGTTGAGGGGGGCTTTGTCCCCCCTTCACCCCCCCCCATGACATATGTTCACTATCATATATATTGCCAGCAGGGGGCAAATAACCGAAAAAATTGCCGTCAAAATAGACACCTTTATGAATAGGTTAGCCTTTAGGCTAGGCCTATCGGCAAGAGTTGCGTTGTATAGGCTATCCTAGTGTTTACTAATTTGTAGGCTACCCCTTTGAAAGGACATTAGCCGGGTAGGATGTAGTTACCGGGTGTATCGCCAGACTTGTTTACACTACGCGTACTCGTAGTGGCGTCGGACGCTTGCCATCCTTTTCCTGTCTATTTAGACTGCCTTTGGATACAATAATATGTTGAGGTTGGGCTTTGCCCCCTGTTACGATCCAGGTTCTCAGAGACACAGGGCTCTTCAACATTGGACTAGATAATGGCAAAATGCAAAAACGGTAACACTAGATCCAACCCCTGCCTTAAACACTGGAAAACAAAACACCATTACCGCCCTGAGTCGTGCCTGGACAACGAGGTATCCTATGACTCGGTAACTGGTGCACACACACTAGGCTGACGCTCGATGAAACAGCCTATTCTCAAACAGTAAAAGATTACTCGATTAGGTTACACAAAGAAAAGATAGTTAACGTGATTAATTAACGTTACGGTAGATACTCAAATAACTGGCACTCCTGTATTAAAGAAAGTGCAATGCTAGTCCTGCAACATCAACTGGAAACTTCTGAAATAAGTCTGATGCTGTGAAGATGTTCGTAAAGAATCTTGAACAATTATAATGCAGAATACGGGTCACAATAAATACTAGGACATATAGTAATAATAGGCAGGCAAATAATAAAGACTGCGCAAAGGTAGTAATGCTCGACAACTAAAGAAATGCTTCGTGACGCAACTCAACAACAACCTCGCCTCAAAAGTGCAGTGAATAATAATGCTGCATACATATAATAATGGGGGCTTATCTCTAACCAGTGTCTGCTCAGTTAATAAAGTCTAGCTGGGGTATCAAGGCAGGGCAACAATGGGCGAGCATGCGGCTCGTAGCCTAACGTTGTCCGAAGGTGGTATAATGAAGATTACGTTATATGACGGGGATGCTCTCTTGATAAATCTAGGTCTCTAGTACCTAGTTCTATCCTGGCGATCCCTCAGAAGTCAACACAAAGAGGCAGCACTATGTTGTAAGGGATAGGCTATGGCCCTCTCACACCACAGCGCTGTGCTCGCAAAGTAAACCCACCCGAAGACAACTTAGGCTCCCACAGTACCTGTCGATGTCGTGCAGGGCTTAGCTAACACTGCACACATCGGAGACAACGACACAGTAACCTTACCCCTAGTCTAGCTTTAGATAACCAAGCAGAATCACTCAACACCTTGCCAGGGAGACATATACCGGTCTACAACCTTCCCGAGAGAGGACACATACGGAAAAGTCCGTCTCTCCAAACCTCAATAAAGCATAATACCTCCTTAACCTAATACATGGAAATATCTGAGAGCTTTGCATACAATATGACTGGTCGACGGTGAACGTCTATGCTGAAACCAGAAGGGATGTTGAGTTTAATAAAGATTAGAGAATGAGAAAGGAGAAGTCGAGAGAGAGAAATAGTATGCAAAGTGGCGAGTATGGGAGACAGAATTGCAAAGGATGTAGGCGATACGCGTGTCAGGCAAGCTCTGAGCTGGTAAAGAACACGAGGCCGCGATGGGAAGGGACTAGTTGACCACCCGGCCGCCAACGCCGTCAGCGCCCAAGCGAGCCGCGTCATAGCTCACCCCGCTGCCAGGTGTACTCCCTCACCCTCTCTCGCTCGCCTCCCACACAAGCAACATTTATATTATAGCGAATATAAAATATAAGGCACGGTCACAGACCAAAACAAAGACCATTTCTAGACTGTCTGTGGCAACACGACACTAATTAAATAAAGCAGATCATTCTAGGACAACTGTAGCCCATCCCCCCATCCTGGCGAACGCTAGCGAGCTGCAATGCCCCACGCAACCATTCTGCTAACGCCGGGAGGCGTCACACCCCCCCCAAGATATGGGACACTCGACCATGAGCCCATATCTGAACAGGCAGAATGTCGCTAGAATCTGCCACTCCTAACCACTCTGCCACTCATGAAATGCAAGCTCAGTCTCCTCCAAAAAAAATACAACAAAATTTTTATATAAAACAAATCTTATCACCCTTCCCAAATATAATACATTAATTCATAACATTGTGCTCCCAGAGCGAGCTTTAAGAAGCACAGCCTACTGAGAGAAAATCATCTGCACTCAGTACTCAGCTACAATATTATCTTAAAATTAATTATTAAAAAGAAAGAGTTTTTATTTAATTTTTCATATTTGATTTTAATGTTGTTTTTGGCGGCTACTATAGATGTAGCCTAATTTTCTTCTAATCAAAGCCAACAACTCCTGCCCTGCGACCCTACGCTGATGCTACACACGCGAGCCAACAAGCACCAGCGCAAAAGTACACCGCGAGCCAAGACAGGAGGCTATACCAACATACTGTGGTAGCCTACCCCGGATCCTCCACCATCGACAAACAGTCCGCAATCACATTCTCACAACCGGCAATATGGCGAATGTCTAAGTTGTACTCTTGCAACATGAGCGACCATCTGGTCCGCCTCATATTCCGGTTGTGGAATTGATTGAGGAATTTAAGCGGGTGGTGGTCGGTATACACTACCACGACTGGCCCATAGGCAGGAACATAGACCTCATAGTGTCTGAGCGCTAACACGATTGCCAGCAGTTCCTTTTCAACAACCGAATAGTTTTTCTGTGCTGAATTAAATTTCTTTGAAAAGAAACTGACTGGATGCTGAAGACCTTCCTCGTCTGTCTGCAAAAGTACGGCACCAGCCCCTACTCCGTTGGCATCAGTCGCCAACTGAAATGGTCGTTCAAAGTCCGGGGCCCTGTGGATAGGGCGAGTGCATAAAAGGTGTTTAACTACTCGAAACGCCTGCTCACACTCAGGTGCCCAGCGGAACTTTTTATCTTTGGCTAGTAGATTTGTCAAAGGAGCTAACACAGTAGAATAGCCTCTTATAAAGCGGCGGTAATACCCAATCATGCCCAAAAATCTCATGATCTGCCGCTTGGTGGTCGGCCTGGGGAACAAGTCGATAGCCTGTATCTTCTGTTGGGGCGGGCTCACCTGCCCTAACCCAACCACAAACCCCAGATACTGCACCGTGGTTTGCACAAAGTCACACTGGCCCAGATTAACCACCAAGCCTGCTTTACTAAGTTGACTAAATAAGGCTTCTATGTGCTCACAGTGACTTTGGAAATCGTTGTCATAAATGATCAAGGTAGAGAGTACAGTTTGGGATGTCTGCTACGATGTCGTTCATTAAGCTCTGGAAAGTGGCCAGTGCATTTTTCAGACCATATGGCATCACATTGCAACGGTAAGTACTGCCATCCACCACAAACCCGCACACCTCTTTAGCCCGCTCAGACAGTGGTATTTGCCAGTAGCCTTTGACGAGGTCTACCTTGGTCAAGTACCTTGCTTTCCCGATCTTATCCACTCTGTCATCCACCCGGGGAAGAGGATATGCATTGGTGGGGGTCAACCCGTTCAGCCACCTAAAGTCAATGCAGATCCGAACTTTTCTATCCGGTTTGGGCTGCAGAGTGACAGGAGAAGTCCACCGTACTGCCCCCTTCTCGATCAAGCCTCTCGCCAGCATATACTCCAGCTCATCCCTGAGCGCTGGGAGTTTAATGGGTGGCACCCGATAAGGTATCGACTTGAAGGGGGGGTGCTCTCCTACATTGACGTCATGCACCGCTTGAGTAGTGAGGCCTGGGTGCTCGGCAAATACAGTGGGGTATGAATCGAACAGGCGCTGCACTGCCCCCTGCTGTTCCTCCGGCAGGTGTGCCAGAGCATCATGCGCACATTGGCTCGAATTCCCCGCCCACTGATCAGCCGAGACATGACAATCCCAGTTATTATCCACTTGGTCATCGCTGCCCCCCTCTCCTTTTCCACCATGACCGCAGCAGGTCAACACAGGGACAGCTAGTGACTCAGGTGGGCGCCTCACATACTCCTTCAACAAATTAATGTGGCATAGTTGGTTACGCTTCTTCCGGTCTGGAGTGGCAAGCAGGTAATCTAGATCGGAGATCTTTGACACCACCCGATAAGGCCCAGCGTACTTGGCAGCCAGAGGATGACCTGACAAAGGCAACAGGACCAACACCTCTTTACCTATCTGAAACTCCCAGAGTTTCGCCTTAGTATCGTACCTGTCCTTCATACGGGCCTGCGAACTCACCAAATTACGCCCGGCCAGCTCCAGACTTCTAAGCATTCTCTCTCTGCTCTCGAGGACGTATCTCAACATAGAACATGGCTTAGCGGTACCCTCCCAAATCTCCTTCACCATGTAGAGAGGGCCCCTCACCTGATGCCCGAAAACAAGCTCATTCGGACTGAAACCGAGACTCTCTCCAGATACTTCTCTTGCCGCGAACAAAACATACGGCAGACCAAGGTCCCAATCCTTTCCGTTCTCTGCGCAATAACATCGAAGCATGCTTTTCAGCGTGGCGTGCCACCTCTCCAACACCCCTTGACTCTCCGGGTGATATGCAGAAGAGACGACAGTGCTGATGCCATGCTGAATCATAGTTTGTTTGAACAGATTAGAGGTAAAATTAGAACCTTGGTCCGATTGCACCTCTTGCGGGTAACCATACCGCGAGCAATACATGAGCAGGTTCCGGACAACAGTTTTCGCTGTGCCATTTCTCATTGGATATGCATCAGGATAACGAGTGGCCACATCCATGATAGTTAATAGAAATTTATTACCGGCACTAGTAGGGGTTAGGGGTCCGACCAAATCAATGATGACCTTACTGAAGGGCGGTCCACTGACAGGAATGGGGTGCAACGGGGCTCTCGGAATTGTTTGGTTAGGTTTTCCAACCCTCTGGCACGTATGACACCTTGCTATCCAGGTTACCACCTGCCCCTTCAACCCCGGCCACCAAAACAATTTTTCTAAAGCCGCCACCGTTTTTCTCACCCCTAGATGTCCTGCCAGTGGTATGTCATGCGCCAACCTCAGTAGGCTATCCCTTCACTCCCGTGGCACCACCAACTGGTCCACTACTCCGGACCCCTCTTGCCAACTACGTTTAGGGTCTTGAAAACGCCTATAGAGAATGCCTTCTAAATAAAAAAAAATCTCCTGGCTGTGCATCGCCGTCCTCTACAGCTCCATTAGCACACGTTTGGAGCTCAGGGTCCTCTAGTTGCAACCGACGTATATCTGAGGGTGCCAAGCGATCTAACTGCTCCCGGAGCAATGCATGACCTTCCCCGATACTGGGCTGCTCCCTCTGTCTCTCTCGATGTACATAACGTTGCTGTCGTGGAGACTCGTCATGCCCAGCCTCGTCACTCTCGATGACAGGCCCAGGGGCTACTCCAGAATTAAGTAATGGTGCTAATACTGAATCACCCAGGAGAGCCGCCGAGTCAAAACTCTTAAAACCAACTCCAGCTTTAGCCTCCTCCTGTTGATCGTTCCTCCGCTGGTCTGAAGACGGAGGACTATGCTGTGACACTTTAGCTGCCCGAGCTCGGGTGACAACACACGCCATGGGTTGTATCTGGCACCGCTCGACCCACTCTTGCTCTTCCCTACTCACGTCGGCCGGCCTCTCGGCAACGACTAAGGGTAGAACCTCAGAAGCGGGCATTGCAAAGTCATTGTCGAGAAGAAGGTCGACGCCCTCCACTGGCAGTTTCTCCACAATCCCGACATCCAATTCACGTGCCACACCATCCACCTCCAACTCCAACCGCACCAGCGGGTATGACCGAGTTGCATTAATACCACCACCACCCGAGCCGCGTTTATAGGGTAGCCAGTCAAGTTTTTCATCAGAGTCTGGGAAGCACCTGTATCACGCAAGACCTCTACTCCATGCTTGCGCCCCACCCACATCACGCAAGCCCGCCCTCTATGGTCGCAAAAAACATCCTGAGCAGGGTTCGAGCCTCCCAGGTGCTTCTGCATTGGCTGTGCCTCAGCCTCTGACGAACTGCCCCGGGCAAACTCAGATGACTTCGGAGACACACCAATGTTGCAGGCCAAAAACACAGCTGCTGTAGGTGGTTTGCTAGGACAGATTCTTGCAAAGTGCCCCTTTTTATGACAATGATAACACTCCAACTCCCCTTTGGGCTTCCCTTGGTACTGGGAAGGGCCCGGCCCCTTCTTAAATGGGACGGTGCTAGTCTTGTGGTCAGTCTTGGTATCATGGCTCTTGTACTTGTTTGCATATGGTATATCACTAACTCGGGGGGGTGGGGCGTCACGCCCCTTGTTACCTGCCTCACTACGCTGGGCAGACCCGCACCCACGAATTAGTGATAGCCGGAGGTCAGCCATCTCAGCTGCCTCCTGTAGAGTTTTTGGTTGCTTTTTTTTAAGGTTTAACGTCAGGTCGCCGCCCGTGCATTTGAAAAACTGCTCTAAAAGCACCAACTGTTTAATTTCGTCAAACGTAGTAGCTTTCTCCGACCTCAGCCAATTCCCAAAAGCATCGGACAGCTCCCGGGCATGCTCCAAAAAGGTGCTCTCCCGACCCTTGGTAACACCCCGGAACTTCAACCTGTACGTCTCTGGTTGTAGTTCGTATGCTCTCAGGACAGCCTCCTTGAGTTCCTCATAGATAATACAAACTCTATAGGCAACGCATCGTAGGCTTTAAGACCCTTGCCTATTAATCTAGAGGATACAAGTGCTGCCCATTTATTCTCTGGCCACTGGTGTTCCTGGCACTTCTTCTCAAATCGTGTGAAAAATTCTGTTACACCACTCTCATCAAACACCGGAACCAGTTTCAATAAGTGCGAGAGAGACTGCTCATGAACACGGTTACCAGCCCCAAGTCGCTGTCCCGTTGTCTCTACTCGCGACTTCTCTACGTCCATGTCGGCACAGTACCTAGTCGACTCTAAATCAGCTTGGATTTTTGCTAGCTCTGTTTGCTGCTGAAGCTCACATGCCCTTTGTTGCTGTTGAATCTCAGATGCCCTGATAGCCTTTCTCTCTCTTCGATCTTAGCTGATTCTATTTGCTGCTGGATCTTAGCTAATTCGAGCTGAAGCAATAATTCGGGAGATAACCCTTGAGGAGGTGAAGGTGCTACAATGTTTGAAATTACCGGTGGTCCCCCCAGGGGCAACCCACCCTGCCAGTCACCACCCAACTGCGGAAGCGTACCCGGGGTCGGCAAACTACTGGGATGGCTGGGAGTCGAGTGTAGGGGAAGCATGGCCGAAGGGCTCTGAGCACTCAACCCATCTCGCTCACCAGTCACCCTGCCCAGTACACACGTTATCAAGTTATCCTTGGTCATGCTGCTAGTAACCGCATGACCGATAGCTGTGGCCAGGCATTGAAGACCGTACCGATCCATACCCTCCAACCGCTCGGCAGTAACAGGCCATTGCAAAAATATCCTAGCATCCTCCTCACACTTCACCCGATTAACCCTTTCATCATGCTGCTGTTCCTCAGTTTCGACATTACGTACTGTGTCTCCATTCTCCTCTGCCCCGGTATAAGACATGATGCTCACAAAAATTTCTCACCACAATATTCAGAAAAGCGGGGCTAGGAGAAGGACCTGTCCACTTCCTGCTCGAACCCTGGCGCGGCTTTGTTGGCTTCCGCGGCGATGTTTTGTGTTCGCTTTTTTTACACTATTTTTAGTACCTTCTTTACTCATCTACTATGGAAAGACGACGGAATTTATAGTGATCATGGCTGAGCAAATGAACGGATCGGATACAGCTTATACAGGTTTATGGAGACACCAACAAAACACCAGGATAACGACCCAGGAAGATCGGGAACACACCAACCAAGATCACGAACACAACAACGAAACACCAAACCAAATAGGTGTTCTCTCATATTCAAGATGGCAGCTTTTAAAACTACGCCGCACAGGTAAAACAAAATTGAACTACGAAGTGGTTAAGACTTTGAAAGAAAATAATATTTTTAAAGCAAGATGAAAGAAAGCAGGAAAGAGACAAAAGCACAAAATACCAGTTCGAATCACACAGAGAAAGAAACAAAACAAACAACTTCGAAAATGCAATGTTCATAAAAACTTGAGTGAGATTCCGAGACTGTATTATTCCTTCCCGACCTTTATAAATTTGAATGCAACCTCTATTAGAAATAAAGAAGATGAATTAGTTGTTTTAATGAAGGATAATAATGTTGATATAGCCTGTATTAGTGAAGTTTGGCAAGTGTCAGAAGAATCTTTTACTATCCCGAACTATGAAGTGTACCTACAAACTCGACAGCGACAACCTGGCTGTGGGGTGGGAATATTTGTTCGAGAAGATATTCAATCCCGCCGCCTCTTTCCACCACATGATGTTCAGTTGGAGACATTATGGGTGTGGTGCCGGCCCAAACGTCTACCTAGGGAGGTGTCCTGCATTATTGTAGGGTGCATATACTATCCTCCAAGATCACCTCTCCATCAAGACCTCATCGATCATATCGTTACTTACGCAGATGAATTACGATCCCTTTATAATGGATGCAAATTTGTTATTTGTGGCGATTTCAACGATTTAAACATTGAAGACATCATCGACAACACTCATCTTCAGCAAATTGTAAACTTTCCAACACATCAAAATAATATCCTAGACCTAATCTTCACTGACCTTAGCCAGCACTACAAATCACCTCAACGTTTAGCACCCCTTGGCCGTACCCAGCACCTCACTGTGTTATGGCAACCTATTTCAACATTTCCACCTTGTCATCACTCCAAGCTGGTCACCGTTCGTCCCATCAAGCAGTCAAGTGTCATTGCGTTCGGCCAACATATTAATAACTACCCATGGGTAGAAGTGTACCATGAACAGTGCGTCATAAATAAGCTAAATAACTTTCTTAGTTCGGTAAATATTTTAATTGACCATTACTTCCCCACGAAACAAGTTTTAATTCAGTCTAACGATCATCCTTGGATTACTCCCTATGTGAAAGAAATTTTATCTCTACGTCAAAGTAATTTTAACAGTGGTAACATGGTTTTATTTAGACATTATAGGAATAAAGCAATTCGGGAAATAAAGAAAGCTAAACAACAGTATTTCAAGTCAAACGTGTCAGATTTGCGTACAACAAAGCCAAGTGAATGGTACAGAGTAATTAGTAAGTTAACTGGAGACAACTCACAGTGTAAATTTCATTTTCTTATTGACAAAGACCCTAACCAAGCTGAAAATACCATAAATGATCATATTTCAACAATCTGCCAAAGTCTACCCCCCTTAGACCAGTCAAGATTACCTGAGCCTGTGGATAATTTACCACCTTTACCTTCTGTTGAGCCCTACCAAGTGTATGAAAAACTGTGTGAGATAAATGTAAACAAATCTGTAACCCCCTTTGATCCCCCACTTCGTATTATCAAATCATTTGCATATGAGTTTGCTTCTCCTATTGCTAGCATCATTAATTCGTCATTCAGTTCAGGGATCGTACCTCCCCTTTGGAAACGTGGCTTCATCACTCCCTTGCCAAGATTCCCAAACCCGAAACTTGTAATGATCTTCGACCAGTGACTATAACATCAATTTTTGCACGTATTGCCGAGAAGTTTGTTGCATCTTGGGTGCGTGATGACACACAGGTAAACCTTGATCCATATCAGTTTGGTAATCGGAAAAATACTTCTACCACCCATTATTTATTGTACTTAATGAATTTTCTTTATAAAACGACTGACATTAGGGGAGAATGTGTAGCTGTGCTTAGCATTGATTTTTCAAAAGCATTTGACCGAGTAGACAACACAATAGCAATGAGACATTTACTTCATAATGGCATGAGACCTGAACTAGTTCCTTGGATGTCTTCTTTCCTTACATCTCGTGGTCAGGTTGTACGTTATAGTGGTGCTACCTCTGAGGAGCACACCACTACATGTGGTGTTCCGCAGGGTACCGTACTGGGACCTCGTATTTTTAATAATCATATAAATAGTGCCGGTTTGGATGAAGATGTTCAGTGTAAATTCGTGGATGACATTACTTTTGCTTGTGCATATAACAGTATACATATACCAAAATGTCAGGAGCAAGCCAATAAGATCGATCATTGGTCTAACGAGAACAACATGAAAATAAATGGAAGTAAGCCGAAATTAATGTTAGTGGACTTTCAGAAAATTAAAACAAATGTAAATGCTGTAAGTTTAGGTAATGAATCTGTTCCATTTGTTAATGAGATGAAGCTGTTGGGTGTTATTATTTCGAGTAACCTTCAGTGGAAGGCGAACACCAAGTATATTGTCTCGCGTGCAAGTAAACGAATTTTTGCAGTTAGTAAATTGAAACTTTTTAAGGCTAATTTGTCTGATTTAAAGAATTATTATTGTTGTTATTAGGCCTGTACTTGAATATGCATCGACGGTTTGGTGTTCGTCACTCACACACGCAGAAGTAAATTCTATTGAGAGAATACAAAAAAGATTCTGTAGAATTTCATTAGGACCTAGTTATATAAATTACGAGTCTGCTTTGGAGTTATTAAATTTGGAATCATTGGAAGAGAGACGAAGAAAGAAGTTTGAAGAAGACAGCCTTAAGTTGTTGCACGATAAACAGCATAGACATATACTTCCACCGGACAACACCAACACTTACACACACAAATTACGAGCAAGAAACTTTCTAGTTGAAGACAAATGTAACACCAAGAGACACCAAAACAGTGCCATTCCACAGATGACCAGGTATATAAACAATTACTTGAGGAAGTAGGTAGTCAGTGTTTTGAAATGATATTATATTTTGCCAATACATGATCATTATTGCGGCAAATTGTTCTTAATATTTGTATTTTATGTGTATTTTATGTGTAATGACGCTTTGTATGTATGTTTTACTCACTGTATATTTTCAACTCTATGGTTGCAATTGTAAAAATGATATTAAATAAACCTATTATTATTATTATTATTAAAAGAAGTACCCCAAACTCTTATGTAGCACTATTTACTTGCCAAAAATGTCTGAAGACTCTCAAGTGCTATACTACTTTGCCAAAACAAAATTAACGTGCCCACTATATTCCTCAATAAAACAAATGACCACAACAATCCTGCAATTATCTCTTAGTTCACAAGATCCTGAGCTAGGTCGCCATTTGTTACGATCCAGGTTCTCAAAGACACAGGGCTCTTCAACATTGGACTAGATAATGGCAAAATGCAACAACGGTAACACTAGATCCAACCCCTGCCTTAAACACTGGAAAACAAAACACCATTACCGCCCTGAGTCGTGCCTGGACAACGAGGCATCCTATGACTCGGTAACTGGTGCCACACACTAGGCTGACGCTCGATGAAACAGCCTATTCTCAAACAGTAAAAGATTACTCGATTAGGTTACACAAAGAAAAGATAGTTAACGTGATTAATTAACGTTACGGTAGATACTCAAATAACTGGCACTCCTGTATTAAAGAAAGTGCCATGCTAGTCCTGCAACATCAACTGGAAACTTCTGAAATAAGTCTGATGCTGGGAAGATGTTCGTAAAGAATCTTGAACAATTATAATGCAGAATACGGGTCACAATAAATACTAGGAGATATAGTAATAATAGGCAGGCGAATAATAAAGACTGCGCAAAGGTAGTAATGCTCGACAACTAAAGAAATGCTTCGTGACACAACGCAACAGCCTACTAGGGTTGTGCAACTCAACAACAACCTCGGGTCAAAAGTGCAGTGAATAACAATGCTGCATACATATAATAATGGGGGCTTATCTCTAACCAGTGTCTGCTCAGTTAATAAAGTCTAGCTGGGGTATCAAGGCAGGGCAACAATGGGCGAGCATGCGGCTCGTAGCCTAACGTTGTCCGAAAGTGGTATAATGAAGATTACGTTATATGACGGGGATGCTCTCTTGATAAATCTAGGTCTCTAGTACCTAGTTCTATCCTGGCGATCCCTCAGAAGTCAACACAAAGAGGCACCACAATGTTGTGAGGGATAGGCTATGGCCCTCTCACACCACAGCGCTGTGCTCGCAAAGTAAACCCACCCGAAGACAACTTAGGCTCCCACAGTACCTGTCGATGTCGTGCAGGGCTTAGCTAACACTGCACACATCGGAGACAATGACACAGTAACCTTACCCCTAGTCTAGCTTTAGATAACCAAGCAGAATCACTCAACACCTTGCCAGGGAGACATATACCGGTCTACAACCTTCCCGAGAGAGGACACATACGGAAAAGTCCGTCTCTCCAAACCTCAATAAAGCATAATACCTCCTTAACCTAATACATGGAAATATCTGAGAGCTTCGCGTACAATACGACTGGTCGACGGTGAACGTCTATGCTGAAACCAGAAGGGATGTTGAGTTTAATAAAGATTAGAGAATGAGAAAGGAGAAGTCGAGAGAGAGAAATAGTATGCAAAGTGGCGAGTATGGGGGACAGAATTGCAAAGGATGTAGGCGATACGCGTGTCAGGCAAGCTCTGAGCTGGTAAAGAACACGAGGCCGCGATGGGAAGGGACTAGTTGACCACCCGGCCGCCAACGCCGTCAGCGCCCAAGCGAGCCGCGTCATAGCTCACCCCGCTGCCAGGTGTACTCGCTCACCCTCTCTCGCTCGCCTCCCACACAAGCAACATTTATATTATAGCGAATATAATATATAAGGCGCGGTCACAGACCAAAACAAAGACCATTTCTAGACTGTCTGTGGCAACACGACACTAATTAAATAAAGCAGATCATTCTAGGACAACTGTAGCCCATCCCCCCATCCTGGCAAGCGCTAGCGAGCTGCAATGCCCCACGCAACCATTCTGCTAACGCCGGGAGGCGTCACACCCCCTTCACCCCCCCATGACATATTGTCATCATAATATATATTTCCAGCAATGGGCAAATAACCAAAATAAATCTCCGTCAAAATAGACGCGAACTTAACGACGCCGATCGACAAATGTAAACATGACGGAGGCGGCGGACGTCTGCAATCATGTTTCCGTCTATTTTGAATGCCAATGGATACAATAATATGTTGAGGGGTGTCTTTGCCACTCCCCATGTCATGTCATCGTCATATTGCTAGCAGGGGGCAAAATAGACAAATACACCAAAAATTGGGTGTGGGTGCAGCAGCTCCCACCCATAATAGCCTACTATGATAGGTTAGGTAAGGTTGTTAGGTTAGGCTAGGCTAATGTCCTTTCAAAGGGGTATAGGCCTAGTAAACACTAGGATAGCCTTGTGGGGGCGGCAGCCCCCACCCATAATAGCCTACTATGATCGGTTGTTGTTATTGTTGTTGTTGTTGTTCCCTAAGCTGCCTGGCCGAACAGCCCCGAGTCCCTGAGGAAGGCCATGGCCACGATCGGGCTTTCCCACAGAGCTCTCATTGAGTGTAGATTGTGTTGTTGGCGTAAGTGGTTGTGTGAAATGCAGTCTTCTATGATGTGTTTAATGGTATGGGGTGCTGTGTTACATCCCGGGAAGGCGTCGACAACGGAATCATCCAGTCTCTTCTGATAGCTCAGGAGAGCTGGATGGTGTCCGCATCTCAGCCTGGCCAGGTGGACTCTGTCCTCGCGAGGAAGGGAGGATTCGGAAGGATGGATTTCGGGAGGTCGTGCATGCAGCTGCGTGTTGTCTGTGAGTGATGGATCACTCATGGATGGATCGGTGAGAGATATGAGTATGGATGTGCTTCTGGAAGTTGGTTCGGGGTGGGCAGGGAGGGAGAGAGGACAATAATTGTGTGTGATACCGTGTGCTGGGTGTTGTTTTGATATTTCTTGGTGTCTGTGGGTGTGTTGCCATGTAGTTTAGTGGGTGGTCTTGGTTCATGGAGGCTGCTGCCAGGAATTGAGTGCCTCTCATGTCCAGATGGTCTTTGACTTTGAGGATTTTGGTTTCTTGATGTAGGTGATCTGTGGGTGCAGTAGCTGTGCAGCCTGTAAAGATCTTCAGGGCTTTGTTTTGAATAGTCTGTAAGGTCTTATGATGTGATTCAGCTAGGTTAGAAGCCCAGGCTGGGCTTGCGTATTCCATCACTGATCTTATGTATTGTTTATATACTGTGGTGGTAGTTATTTTGTTGTGTCCAAATTTTGTGTGAGCAAGTGACCTGAGGGCGTTAAGTCTGGGTGTCAGTTTCTTTTTAATGTTTGTGGTGTGCTGTTTGAATGTCATATGAGTATCATATGTTACTCCTAGGATTTTTGGTGTGTGTATGTGTTAGGGGTGTGTTGTTTATGGTGAGTTGAGGGATGTATTCGTATTCTCCTGTCCAACTTGTGAGCAGGGTTGCGGTGGATTTGGCTGGGGCTAGATTAAGTCCGTTTGTAGTGCACCAGCCATGTAGTGTGTTGAGATAGGGTTGAAGGAGATCTGTTGCTCTTTTTGGGTCATGGTGTGTGCATGTGAGTGTTATGTCATCTGCATAGGAGGCTAAGTTTATTTGGGGCGTACTATGATAGGTTAGGTTAGGCTAGGCTAATGTCCTTTCAAAGGGGTATAGGCCTAGTAAGCACTAGGATAGCCTATACCCGGTCAAAGGTAAGTCCTGCTGTAGTTTCCATGAATGCTACCTTAAATTGTAATATTAGACTAAGCCTAGCCTATAGATAAAATAGCTTAGCCTACTCATTTATTGTAGCCTATAATATAGGCCTAGCTGGGCAGAATGTAGAGTTCGGGCGTACCGCCACCAATGTTTACACTATGCAGAGTGGCGATGAAATCTTGCCATCATGTTCACGTCCATTTTGAATGCCGTTGGATACAATAATATGTTGAGGGGGCAAACACCCCCATGACATATTGTCATCATCATATAATTTGCCAGCAGGGGGCAAATAGGCCTAACCAAGCTGCGGCGATTGACCATGTAAACATGACGGCGGCGGCGGCGGTGGACGCTTGCGATCATGTTCCATCTATTTTGACTGCCATTGGATACAATAATATGTTTAGGGAAGGACTTTGCGGCAATTTTTTTGGTTGTTTGCCCCCTACTGGCATTATAATATATGATGATGATAACATGTCATGGGGGGGGGGGGGTGAGGGGGGCTTTCAACATATTATTGTATCCAATGGCATTCAAAATAGACGGGAACATTATCCCAAGCGTCCAACGCCGACACCGCCGCGGCTGCTGAAGAACAAGGAAGTTAGCAATAGGTTTCATTGTGAACTGGCAAATCTGTCAAGGAATAGCCTAGATGTGGAAATGTACAGCCAATTTGCTCTAGCCCTTCTTGAGATACAGAGGTTAGAGATCGTTGGATACAATAATATGTTGAGGGGGTCAATCACCCCCCATGACATATTGTCATCATCATATATATTGCCGGCAAGGGGCAAATAGCATAGGCCTAGCCTAACTACAACAAAAATCGCCGTCAAAATAGACGCGAACTTATATTAACTACGGCGATCGACCATTGCCCGCACCGGCCGTCCCCCGGTTATTCTTGAGGTCCTGAGGAACCGTATGACTTTGACGAGCTCTTCCCTTTGCAGTCTCCGCATCCCATGTATCGTCGTACGGTACCTCTTCCCCTCCACATCCTACATCTGGTTGTCCTACATAATATTATGCCTCCTAAGCCTCGCCTCGTCCCGTCACTGAGCATGTGGATGGGCGATCTCTTTCTGGCATCAAAGAAGGATTCCTTCCGACAGCTCCTACTGGATTGTCTGGGGTTGGTTGATAAGGGCACCTCGCTTCAAGACATTGCTCTGGCCCTAGTACACCGGTTTGTAGGTCTCTGGTTCGCCACCTGATGACCTGCTATTGGGTTGTTGCCTTTACAGTGTTACGGTTCTACGAATGACCTAGAGTGAAAGTGACACGGTGGTGAATTTTAACCTTAACTAAAAACTAATTTAATTGTGACATAGGATCTCCGCGACTACGGTAGGGCCGGAGCGGGCGAGTATTCGCCTGAGGTTGCCCTTAACCCCCAAGACAAGACAAAACAAAATTCTAGTGCTGGTTTCACTCAGATTTTGTGAGTTTTAATTTAGCCTAGCCTAGGCCTAAGAGTTCAGAAGATTTGCAAAATGCACCCCATACTAGCCTACCCATAGCCTAATAGGCCTAGTGATTCTTTTTTGGCAGACCACCCACAAATTTTCATAATTAGCCTAGGCCTAGGCTAGCCTAAGTTCTGGAATGCATGTTGGAATAGCCTTCCTATAAACTGTAGGCTAGGCTACTTCCTTTTAATTTAAGTTTGATTCTTTGGAAAAATCTATTAGGCCTAGACCAGGGCAGGAAAGTAACATTAAAAATTATGTGTAAAAAGTCGCCCATAAACGGCGGGCTGCTATGTTATTGTAATTTGGGAGCTTATTTCGTCTGTTGATTGACTTTGTCCTTAATTGGGGATCCTATGAATTAGCACAGATGATGATGACTTACTGTACATCATAATAGGTGACGGGCCGACATGGGGGGGCAGAGCCGCAGAGACCCCCTCAACATATTTTGTGTCCCACAGTAACTTTTAATGGGATGGATGTAGTTACCGGGTGTACGTTCGTCATGTTTACATAGGGCGATCACCGCGGTTAACTTCGCGTCTATTTTGACGGCGATTTTTTTTCGGCATATTTCATTTTATTCAATTCCTTTTATATTTAGGCTATAATCTAGCTTTGGCACGACAATAACCCTAACCTAGTCTTTCTTAAAGATTCTTCTAATCTTCCAGTAGCCTGTAGCCTAATTTAGGTCATTTTTAAAGGCACACAATTAAATGGTTGGTATTTTAAATGACACTACTGGAGCATTATGAGAAACAATTTATTAGAGATAATAGGCAACAATAGATTCGCCATATTTTTCTCCATAGGCAATAGTCCGCATGGAGGATTTTCGTTATCGACAAATTGAAAACATTCCCACTTCACAGACAAAATAGGCAAATACACCAAAAATCGTGGTGTGGGGGCGGCAGCCCCCACCCATAATAGCCTACTATAATAGGTTAGGTTAGGTAAGGTTGTTAGGTTAGGCTAGGCTAATGTTCTTTCAAAGGGGTATAGGCCTAGTAAACACTAGGATAGCCTATACCTGATCAAGGGTAAGTCCTGCTGTAGTCAACTTGAATGGTACCTTAACCCGTACAGCCCCAGCGACGCGTCTGACGCGTCGGCGATGTATGTAACGCACAGCCCCAGAGACGCGCCTGACGCGTCACCCTAATTGCGCCGACCGTAACCTCAGGTGTAGCCACTCAAGAGGGCTCAGATTTGTATGGGAACTGTGTACGTATCCCACGCAACCGTGCCGATGGTTGAAAACTCTCAAAGTCCATGTGCGTGCGCGCGAGCGCGCAATAACCTGTTTTTTTGGGATAATTGCCTTCAATTTTTTACTCTTGTAAAATTCGTTTTCGGGGGCTCTGTAGGACCATTTTTTAAGCTTTTTGAGCGGTTTTTCGTGGTTTTTCCTTCATTCCTAACACATTCGCTATTGTTTCTGGAATAAAACCATTTTTTGAAAACCGGCCGGGTTCTGGTGCGCAAACATTACAAAACTAGCCGGGGCTCCACGGGTTAAATTGTAATGTTAGACTAGGCATAGCCTATAGATAAAATAGCCTAGCCTACTTATTTATTGTAGCCTATAATATAGGCCTAGCCGGGTAGAATGTAGAGTTCGGGCGTACCGCCACCATTGTTTCACTGCGCAGAGCAGCGACGGAAGCTTGCCATCATGTTCCCGTCCATTTTGAATGCCGTTGGATACGATACTATGTTGAGGGGGCAAACACCCCCCATGACATATTGTCATCATCATATATTTTGCCAGCAGGGGGCATATAGGCCAAACCAAAAAAATCGTCGTCAAAAACTCAAAATAAACGTGAACTTACAGTAACTCCGGCGATCGACCATGTAAACATGACGGCGGCGGCGGCGGTGGATGCTTGCGATCATGTTCCCGTCTATTTTGACTGCCATTGGATACAATAATATGTTGAGGGGAGGGCTTTGCGGCAATTTTTTTGGTTGTTTGCCCCCTACTGGTAATATATATGATGATGACAACACTTAATGGGGGCAAAGCCCCCCCTCAACATATTATTGTATCCAATGGCATTCAAAATAGACGGGAACATTATCGCAAGTGTCCGACGCCGACACCGCCGCCGTCATGTTAACATAATGTCGATCATCGTGGTTAAAGGCTGGTTCACACATAGCCGAGTCGGTGCGCGAGTCCAACACGAGTCACACTCGTCGATTATCGCCGTCGCTGGAGGCTGAGTCGGCCGCGAGTAGCAATTGCTCCCGAGTCAAGGAGAGTGTAACACGAGTTAACTTGAGTCAATACGAGTCAACACGTGTTCATACAAGAGTCTGTACGAGTAACTGAGAGTCAAAACGAGTGTAACACGAACCCAACACGAGTGTCAAAAATTTGAAAAATAATGGCCACATTCCAGGGCACGTAAACAAAGAGTATAGACGAGTCTAACACGAGTCAACGCGATTGTTACACGGATCAACACGATTGTTATACGGATCAACACGAAAGACAACGCGTTGACTCTCGTTGGATCTCTGTTGCACACGTGTTGACTCGTGTTACATCCGTGTAAACTCGTGTAAACTCGTTGATTCGTCCTACGTTTTTGAAATACCGGTATTTCAAATGACACTTGCTTTTTCGTGTTACACTCGTGTTTTTTTCTCAGTGGATCGTGTTTACTCTTGTTTACTCGTGTTTTCACTCTTGTTTGAATCGTGTAAACTCTGGCATCATGGGGGCACCAAATTTTGGCACTCACATTCGTGCTTTCTACTCTTGTTGATACGTGTTGCATGTGTGTTACATACATGTTGTTGCATGTAGACACGTGTTGCTTCGTCAACGTCGAAATGATGACGAAAAGCGACGAATCACCAAAGAGTGTTACACGGGTTTACACGAGTCAACAGGAGTTAACACGAATAACGAAGAGTTATTCAGAGTCAAATACGAGTTAACACGTATGTACACGAGTCTACACATATTTAGGCCACACTCGTGGGTACTCGCCACGGGACCCAAAAATTTCATGCATGCATGAAATTTTTGGACCCCGTGGCGAGTACCCCCGAGTGTGTCGAGTAAACAAAGAGTATACACGAGCGTAGCACGAGTCTATACGAGTGTTGAGGAGTATCGACGAGTCAATGCTGAATAGCAAAATTTCATCACTCGTGTTGGACTCGCGCACAGACTCGGCTATGTGAGAACCAGCCTTTAGTTCGCGTCTATTTTGAAGGCATTTTTTTCGGTTATTTGCCTCCTGCTGGCATATTATATGATGATGACAATATGTCATGGGGGGGGTGGGTGACCCCCCTCAACCTATTATTGTATCCAAAAGCTGTCAAATAGACGGGAACATGATGGCCAGGGTCCGCCGCCGCTCCGTGTAGTGTAAACAAGGCTGGCGGTACACCCGAACTCTACATTCTACCCCACTAATTTTCCAACTAGCATAACCGATGATTATCAATGATCAATCCCAGTCAGAAACGTCCATGCTTCCCTCCCATAAGTCAATGTCGGGATTACCACACTGTCATGCAAGGACTTCTTTACTTCCATGCTGACCACTCTATTTCTTCTTACTGCTTTCAGAGTTCAACGCTCTTCCCCTGTTACACTTTCTCCCACACTTCTTCATCCATAGGCCTACTCACATATTTACTCAACACACTGCCCAAATACTTAAATGAGCCGACATTCTTCATAGCCGTTCAACCTCACTTCACACTCTATGGTTGCACCCCTTTCAATTACCATAATATTGCTCTTCCTAGCATTTACCTCCAGATTCCGTTTTTCACACACTGTGCCAAACATATTTACCTGACCCTGCAACTCCCATTCACTATCGCTCATCAGAACTGTGTTGTCAGCAACAGTAGTACCGGTACTGTACTGTTGAGGCAACTTCCACTCGTTTCCTTCCCTTATCAGCGGTACACCAACATCCGCTGCTTTTCTTTGTATTTCTTTCATGACTCCATCCATATACTGTACCGGTATATATTGAACAACCATGGAGACATCACACACACCCTTGCTTTAACCCAACATTCAGATTAAAGAACTCGCTCTGTCAATTATCCACACATACTGACACCTTTGCACCCTCATACATGCTCTTCATTGCTTTCAGCAACTTGCCATCTACTCCGTATATTCTCAGTACCGGTACTTTCCACATACCTTCTCTATCAATTCTGTCATAGGCCTTCTCCAACTTCATAAATACAGCATACATCTTTTGTCGCTTCTCCAGATATTTCTCCACAACACATTTCCGGTCAAAAATCTGAGCTACACATCCTCTTCCCTTCCTAAGATGACTACAGTATTCTAACCGTTTCCCCAGCAATACTGACTGAAAATGCCCAAATATATTGCATGTCCTCTTCAGATTTATCTAAAATATGTAAAGTTACACCAAATACCACTACAGTAGCACTGAAATCAATAAAACTCACTAACAGGATAAATAAATGGAAGAAATACTCCAAAAGATTAATATGTTAACCCTTTACCCAGCAATACTGACTGAAAATGCCTAAATAAATTGCATGTGCCCTTCAGATTTATACATACATACGTACATAACATTTTAAGACTGAGTGCTCCACACAGATGTGCAGTTTCAGTCTCTTTTCCTAATGGCGGCGTTCCAGGCAACCCTGTTAAGGGATGCTTTACTTGTCAAGTTTTTGGATTTGAGATCGGCACGTATAGTCCGATCTCAAGGTCTTACTCGGTCCACCCCTTGGTGCAGCTCCCTCCACAATCGCAGACCTGCATCTTTTCACCCAATTTTGTTCATCCATTCTCTCCACATGTCCATACCATCCCAGTTTACTTGTACGCATCTCCTCGCTAATACTCTTTATACCTAAACGTCTCTTCAGCTCATCATTTGTTATTCTGTTGACATCCTTTATCTGAAATATGTAAAATTACACCAATTACCAACTACATTACCCCCAAAAAAAATAATAAACACTAACAGGATAAAGAAAATGTAAGAAATAGCCCTAAAGATGAATTTATCTATCTATCTATTGACGGACGCCTTGATCCCCGAAGGATTGGCCACGAACGAAACACCCCTATGCACCTCTGTCCCCAGTCAGTCGATGCCCCTCCTCCCATCCAGCACCGCTTTCACGCATATACTTCTTAACTCCATCCTTCCACCTCTCTCGGTTTATTTCTCCCTCTGTCCTTGCACCTCACTCGTACACGCTCTTATTCATTCTCTCGCTTCCCATACGTTGCACATGGCCGAACCATCTCAAGGTGTTCTTTTTCGCACTTTCCAGTACATTCACACCACACCTCTCTCGTACTTCCTCATTTGTATGTCTATCCCTCCATGTGACTCTGCACACACTTCTCAAGTAACTAATTTCCATCCCTTTCACTCTTGGTTTGAATCTCTCCAACAACGTCCATGCTTCGCTTCCGTAAGTCAGTGTCGGGATTACCACACTGTCATGCAATGACTTCTTCAGTTCCATGCTGACCACCCTATTTCATGTTACTGCTTTCAGCATTCCTACAACCCTCTTCCCCTGTTGCATCTTCTCCCACACTTCTTCATCCATACTCCCATCTTTACTCTGTACACTGCCAAGATACTTAAATGAGCTGACAATCTCCATAGCCTGACCGTTCAACTTCACCTCACACTCTGTGGCTTCACCCCTTTCGAAGACCATAACCTTGCTATTCCCCGCATTTACCTTCAGATTCCATTTTTCGCACACTGTTCCAAACATATTTACCAGACCCTGCAACTCCCATCCATATCGTCAGCAAACAGCAGTACACAAACATCCACTGCTCTTCCTTGTATTTCTTTTATGACTCCATCCATATACTGTATATATAGAACATCCATCGGGACATCACACACCCTTGCTTTACCAAACATTCAAATCAAAGAACTCCCTCTATTCATTCATCACACGTACTGATACCTTTGCACTCTCATACATACTCTTCACTCCTTTCAGCAACTTGCCATCTACTCCATATATTCTCAGTACTTTCCACATACCTTCTCTATCAACTCTGTCATTCCACTCGTTGCCTTCCCTTATTAGTGGTACACCAACATCCACTGCTCATCCTTGCATTTCTTTTATGACTCCATCCATATACAGTTCAGTATATATTGATCAACCACGGGGACATCACACACCCTTTCTTTAACCCAAACTTCAGATCAAAGAACTTGCTCTGTTCATTCTCAACACATACTGACACCTTTTCACCCTCATACATGCTTTTCACTGCTTTCAGCAACTTGCTATCTGCTCCGTATATTTCAAGTACTTTCTACATACCGGTACCTTCTCTATCAACTCTGTCATAGGCCTTCTCCAAGTCCATGAAGGCAGCATACAACTTTTGTCCCTTCTCAAGATATTTCTCCACAACATATTTCAGGGCAAAGATCTGAGCTACACATCCTCATCCCTTCCTATGATGAATACTGTATGTTAACCGTTTCCCCAGCAATACTGACTGAAAATGCCAAAATATATTGCATGTGCTCTTCTGATTTATCTAAAATATGTAAAATTATACCAAATACTAACTACATTAGCACAAAACTCAATCAATCACAGAAACAGGATAAAACATAGAATAAATACCCAAAAAGATGAATACGTTAACCCTTTCCCCAGCAATACTTACTGAACATGCACAAATAAATTGCATGTGCTCTTCAGATTTAGCTGAAATATGTAAAATTACACCAAATACTAACTACATTAGCACAAAAATCATTCAAGCACTTTAACAGGATAAATAAAATGGAAGAAATAGCCCAAAAATGAATTTATCTATAGCCTACCGGTATATATTGCCGGACACCTTGATCCCCGAAGGGGTGCCCATGAACGAAACGCCTGCGTATTTCAAGCTCGCTTGAGTTATCACTCGATCGTCTTTTAGAGCTTTTTGGCCCGGGGTAATTACCACACCATCGCGTCATAAGGAGTTTGAGGGGGTTAAATTGCTAGATACATAAAGGAAGAGGAATGCCAAGTAAAGCTAAACAAAAATATATAAGATATTTTTAACATGAGGTTGCTTATAATAATTTGTACCTCTGCAGTTTCTCCATGGCTAACGAAAAAGGTCACATTCCTAAGAAGCCCCAACCAAAATGGCCGAGCTTCTGTACAGAAAAAATGCCACACCATTACCCTTATGGTGACCCTATCAAATAATCAAAACAACCACACTTCTTAACCCAATTACCGCAGGGCCCCTCATATGACAGAGACGATTTTCCGGCTATTTTGTAGCCTGTGAGCCAGGCCAGCTCGACACTGAGGTTTGTGTGAGAGAGAGCTCACTTATGTGCAGCGTCACACATAGCGAAAACAGAAAATAATTGGTAATTTTTAGCGATTTCGCCTATCTGATTTGGTAATTTTTAGCAATTTTTCCCTTCATTTGCAAGATCCTTACAAGAAAACCAGACGTCGTACAGGGATGATTCAGGAGTAATTTGAAAGCTATTACCGTACTTTTACGAATACATAATTGTATTACGCTCTGGCTTTTGCTTATGCATGAAAATGAGCAGGGAATGAAGGCAATTTCGGGCAATTATGCCTACTCGTACAGGAGTCCTTGGAGCGGCTTCGGTCGCGC
The DNA here is from genome assembly GCA_032716605.1 of Paralithodes platypus. Classification (NCBI taxonomy): domain Eukaryota; kingdom Metazoa; phylum Arthropoda; class Malacostraca; order Decapoda; family Lithodidae; genus Paralithodes; species Paralithodes platypus. The sequence continues at coordinate 29,443,144 of CM064490.1, forward strand.
CGAGAATTTCCACACCTCTCACACCACACACACACATCACACAGTTTTTCCTACACCGAGAAATGACTCTCCGGCTGTCATTTCTCGAAGACTTCTTCTAGCCGGAGACATTGAGAGCAACCCAGGACCCACCTACACATACATATGTCCAACTTGCTCAAAACCCATCACTTCGAGTCGCCACACTAAGGGTTCAGTTCTCTGCAATTCATGCAGGAACTAGACCCACTTCACCTGCACAACACTTGCCTCCAAGAAACACTACACGAACACCTGGACCTGTTCCTCATGCCCATCCCTCTCCCAGTCAAAACCCTCGCCTAAAACCCGTCCGCCTCTCCTCCCCAACCCACCTAACCTTCCCATATCATCCACTCTCCCCCCTAAAACCCGTCCACCTCTCCTCCCTAACCTTCCCATACCATCCACATCCTCAACTCAACACACCACACCCCATCCTAATCCATTCCAACCCCCATCTCCTGCTCCCCAATCCCCACCCCCACCTCACCCATCCCAACCCCCAGCCCCTCCCTCACCCCCACCCCATCCTCGTGCAGCAGCACCCAACATACATCGTGCACATAACATTAACATTCTGCAATTGAACATAGATGGCATCAACACAAAGAAACACAAACTCTCACACTTCATCAAACAACACAACATACACATTGCCATCTTACAAGAAACAAAACTCAGCACAACACAAAAAAAACCCACATTTCATGATTTCACCATCATCAGACAAGACCGGGCTGTCGGCGGAGGCGGTGGACTCGTCACCCTGGTACACAAAGAAATGTCATACATAGTTACCAGTGTACAAACCAAATCCCTCCTCCCCCCAAATGATAACACAACAGAAATACAATCAATTAAAATACGCACTGGCAACAACTCCAACATAACCATCATAAACACATATATATGAGCTATTGCTCAGGTGGGCCATTGGGCTTGCCAGCTGGCTTTCCTGGTTAGAGTCAGTGGGACCGTGGTGGGTAGTGCTAGGGGATGAGTGTGTGTAGTGGGGGTGGTGAGGGGGATGTGGCGGCCATGGACGATCAGTCGTCTGGTGGCCTGAAGCGGAGTCTGGTCCTTGATGAGGTCACTGATGGCCCTCCCGGGCCTCTCAATGATGGGGCCAAGAAGCAGAGCAAGTTGTCAGTGGATGGGGTGCCCGGTGTGCCGGTGGACCTGGCCCAGGGGGCCGTGGGGGGATCGGTGGGGGTGCCGGATGGATCGGACGACGCTGACTTGGTAACGTACATTATTCATTCTGTTCCCGGCGGCGTGTCTTTGACAATTCTGCCAGGGTTACGGCGGCTGTGGGGAACGCTCCATTTGGTGAGTATGTGCGGCCACACGGCATCAAGGTACTGGGTAGGGGTGAGGCCCTGTGTGTCTCTCTTCCTCGCGGGGTTATTGGTAAGGGGATTAGGCCTCTAGAGGAGTTGACTAGTTTCGGGGACTGGACGGTGGTGTGCCGGGAGTCCATTTCCCCGGGGGATAGCAGGTATTCCTGGGGGAAGATTGGCCCTGTTGACCCTGTCATTTCTGAGAGTGCCATCATGGCGTCCCTTAGGGTCCTGTCTGATGATCATGGGGTTGCGTCAGCGGCCCTGGAGGAGGTCACGCGGCTCTCTAAACGCGTGGAGCGGGATGGTGGAGGCGAGGGGGGTGGGTCGGGTTCTCCCTCGGTGAGTTCAGGGGTGTTCCGCTTGCGTTTTTGGGGTTGCTTGCCTTCCAGGGTTGTCTTAGGCTCGGTGTGCTATCCAGTTTCGAGGTACTCTTTTCGGCTGCTCCGGTGTTTCACCTGCCATTTTTTTGGTCATGGTTCGATCACCTGTCGGAATAAGGTGCGCTGTCGGAACTGTAGTGGGTTTCATCCTATGGCGTCGGGTGACCACTCGTGCCCTTATTCCCCTAGTTGTTATTTTTGTGGTGGTGGACATAGGGTGACCTCCCGCTCCTGCCCCGTTTTCTTGAAGGCTCTAGAAATCCATGAGGACTACAAACAGGATAAGTTTGGCCTGCCTGATCTCAACCGGAAGGTTCGGGAACTTAATCCTACCCAGCGTCGGTCTCCTCCGCGTTTAGGATCGTCTCCGATTGTAAGTGGCTCTGCTGGCCCGCGTCTCCCGCCGAGGTCGGCGGCGGCGGATGACCGGCTGTATGCTTCGGTGGTCACGGGCGTAAGGTTTGAGGTGTTAGGGGATCAGGCGGATGAGCTGGATGTGATTCAGCCGCATGGTGTTGGCGTAGGAGTACTGGGCGAGGTGGTTCGGCGTGAGGTTCGCGTCTCAGAGGGCGCCTCCTCTGACGCTGAAGTGGTCCTTCATCGTCCGTCGTCCCCGTGGCCTCTGCGCCGTCGTAGTGGTCCTCGGCCTCGGCACAGGTTGTCGGATGCCTCTCCTCCCAGGGCTCCGCCGCCAATCCCCCAGATGCTCCCTCCCCCTTGCCCGAATAATATTTCTGTCTCTCCCCGGACTACCTCTGGTCCTTTCGCGTCTAGTGCTGGTAGTCCGACGGTGAGGCAGCAGTCTGCCCCTCCCCCCCCTGTTACTGATACATTTGGCTCGTTGGTGGCGGAGTTCTGAGAGTGCATAGTGTCAGGCCGTACTCTCAAGGAAGTTTGTCTCGCATTAATACCCAGACTGTTGGCTCTGCTGGTGTCCCTTTAAGGTTGCCCAGGTTATCAGAGAAGTTTCTTTTGTGGAATGCTCGGTCAGTTCACCGTAAGACTCAGGATTTTTTTTTTTTTTTTTTTTTTTTTTTTTTTTTTGTATTAAGAGACAATGAACGGAGGAAGGAAAAACACAGATAAAACAAAAAGGTACATGTGCCTAAAGGCATCCTCCATTCATAAAATGTTTGTAACAACTGGATTTAAACATTTGTAGATTGTAAGTTTGTGGAAAGCAATTCGAGGGAAGTGAATTCCAAAGAGTAGTAGCTCTGGGGATAAATGAATTCTGATAAGCAGAAGTTCTGCATTGTGGAGGAGAAAGTGTAAATTCATGGGCGCTCTCAGCCGCCCTAGTTCTACGGGGAAAGATGTGGAGAGGCGGCACAATTGAAGCAAGTTCCTCGGAACAATTGCTGTGAAAATATCTGTAGAATAATGCAAGGGATGCAACGTTTCTTCGTATGGATAATGTAGGAAGGTCCTGTGTGATTGCAGGGTTATTGATTAATCTAATAGCTTTATTTTGAATTTTGTCCAACTGCCTCAATGCAACCACTCCACTTCCACCCCACAGAGGTGAACAGTAATCCATCTGAGAACGCACATGACTTTTATATATCACGGCCAACTGCTCGTCAGTGAAGAATTCTCGAACTCTGTACAGGAGTCCCAGTTTTTTAGAGGCATTCTTAGCAATGCTTCTAACATAATGTGTCCAGCTCAAGTTAGTAGTTAATGTTACACCGAGAATGTCAATACTAGGGGAAGTGGGAATATTTACATCATTAAAAAATATATGGGAGTCAGTGAGATTCTGTCGGTTAGAAAATTGAATGTACTTGGTTTTCTGTGCATTAAAGGAAACTAGATTCTTTTGTCACCATCCATTAATTCTAGAAAGGTCCTGGTTCAGAGAAATTGCAGTGTTTATTTTTGAATTTATAAGATCGGGTTGGGTGAAAGAATTGGTAAATGTGAAGGAACTGTGGATTGTTGAGTCATTTGCGTAGGAATGTATTGGATTATGAGTGGTAGATATGAGATCATTGATATGAATGAGGAACAGAATTGGGGCCAAAACTGATCCCTGGGGAACACCAGCATTTATTGAGTGAAATTGAGAATAAAGGCCATCTACCATTACACGTATTTTTCTGTTATGAAGATAAGAAGAAATTAGTGGAACTAATGATGCAAGGCCGTAGTGTGACATCTTCGACAATAAGGAGTGATGCCAGACTCTATCAAATGCCTTTCATATATCCAGTGCTATTGTATGTGTTTCACCATGTTGGTCTGTAGCTTGGTTGATTTGATGCGTAAGAAGGCAAAGCATGTCTGCAGTTGATCGACATCGTCTAAAACCATATTGCCTATCACTGATTAATTTATTATTCTCAAGATGCTTAATTATGTGATTATTTAATATAATTTCAAAGACTTTACCAAGAGTGGAAGTTATAGCTATTGGTCTGTAGTTTGATGGATCTGAAGAGGCACCTTTTTAAGGAACTGGATGGATGTTTGCTTCTTTCCAGGGTACTGGGAAGCATGAGGTATGAGTACACAGACGGAAAATTTTTGCCAATACAGGAGCGAGCACCAAGGAGCAATTCTTAAGTACTATTGGAGGAATTTCATCTGGACCAGGAGCCTTATCTACCGAGAGTTTCTGCAAAATAGTTTTGACATGTCTGGTGTGAATCTTAAGTGAGGGAATTTCAGGCGAATTAAAATTAAGTACAGGGACATCTTGATTTATTTCATCTAAGGTTGAGTTGGTGGAGAAAATATCCGCAAGAAGGTTAGCTTTACCTCGTGGGTCACTTACAAGATTGCCAGTCGGAGATTTTAATGGTGGAATGGATGAAGCAGTAGTGAAGTTGGATTTAAATGAGTTAAGAGTAGACCAAAATATTTTGTTATCATTTGGATTATTTAGAAGTTTATTTGCCTGCTTGTGGAGAAAGTTTGATTTAGTTAGGTTTAATACAGTTTTGGCATGATTTCTGATGTTTCTAAAGTAATTAAAGGCTTCATATGTTTTTGATCTTGTGTATGCATTGTAGGCTATTGCTTTTTGTTCAGTTACTCTAGCACAATTATGGTCAAACCATTTAGGTGAATTAGATCTTTTACTGTACTTTTGATGAGGAATAAAAGTTTCCATTCCAATTTTTACAAAATCTTGTATGTGGCTCAAGGTGGAGTGTGCATCATTAGAAAAGAAAGAGGTCCAGGGAATATCAATAAAGAAACCTTGAAGACCCTCCCAGTCTGCCCTATCGTAATGCCATTTAGTCACCAAAACAGGTTCAGAGTGGGAAGGTGTGGTAGGTGATAGACAGGTCGCCTGTATCAGACAGTGATCAGAAGATCCAAGCGGGGACATCACTGTAACATCATCATTTTCTGAATTGGTTGTTAAAAATAAGTCCAGTAGGTGGGAATTATGATTAGGATTATCTGGTACACGGGTGGGTTGGTTGACTAGTTGAGTGAGATTAAATGAGTCTGCAAATAGCTCACATTCAAGACCAGCATCATCAGTCCTGGCTGAATGAGTGAGCCATTCAACATTATGGACATTAAAATCACCCAACACAATGATTTCAGAAGAAGCATTTAAGTTGAGGACACTGAGTTGTGAGGACAGAGAATCAAAAAGACTTTGCTCTGGAGGAGTATTTGGGGAACGGTAGATGCAACATATGTATTTAAATTTACGGTTGTTGGTGGAACGTGAAGCCCCTGTAGTGGTAGGGCTGTGCGAAACTTGGCTTTCTTCTACGTTACATTTCCGGATCCCTCATTTTAATGTGTATCAGGCGGATAGGGACTCTAGGGGTGGTGGTTTGGCTATAGCAGTGCGTGATACGGTCCCAAGCAAGTTGTTCGGTTTGCACCGGTTTGATGGTGGGGACCTGGAGGTTCTGGCGGTGAGCGTGGCCTTACGGAAGGGGTGGGCTACTGTGTTCATCTGTTATAACCCTTGTCGGAATATTGCTCTGCCGGAATTCCAACATTATTTTAATCAATTGCCGTCGCCCTGTCTGGAGATGGGGGACTTTAATGCGCGTCACCCGTACTGGGATCCGTTGGTTCTCAGGGCATCTCGGAACCGTACTGATACCTCGCTTTTTAATGCGTTATTGGATAGCCCTTCCTTTGACCTTTTAACCCCTCCTGGTCTCCCTACCCGCATTGATCCACATACCGCGTCCTCCTCCACCTTAGATCTCTGCTTGGGTAATGACCTGTTTTTAGATGCTAGGGTTACCACGGGTCCATACATGGGGAGTGATCATCTGCCAGTCTTGCTTGATGTCTTTGGGTTTTCCTCTCCTGCCCCTCCGCGTTCCCGACCGAGGTGGAGGTTCGGTGCTGAGGGATGGGGACAGTTCCAACGTGGCCTCCACTTGGATCCTCCCTCTCTCGCGGAGTCGGTGGGCTCGGGCGCTGAGGCCATTTCGAGGGCGTTAACTGCTGCGGCAGGTGGGGCCTTTCGGATGACGGGCCGGCGCCCTACGGACAGGCCAACTGTTCCTTGGTGGACCTAGGAATGTGCGGTCGCGGTACGGGTTCGTCATCGGGCTTGGTCTGTCTGGCGTCGTCATCCCTGTGTAGAGTTCAAGCGGGAGGCACGGAGGGTGGATGCCCGGTGCAAACGCACTCTCTTGAAGGCGAAGCGTGGGTCTTGGGCTGCCTTCTGTCCCACGTTGAGGTTTGCCAGCTCCAGCAAGAGGGCGTGGCGTTTTGTTAGGCAGATGAATGGCCAGAGGGTGGACACTTCTTTCCCTCTTACTGTTGGCGGTCGGCTAGTCGGCGATGCGCAGGAGCAGGCGGACTGCTTGGCAGATCACTATCGGGTGCTGTTTGCGGCCCCACCGCCACTACCGGATGTGGATCGGCTGGAGTCAGTAATTTCGTACCATCTTGAATCTCCTGATCCTGACGGCCTTTCCGATCCGCTGACCCCCCACGAATTGCACCGCACTTTGGAATCACTCCCCAAGGGTAAGGCTGTGGGTCACGATGATGTGGCATATGAGATGCTTGCCCATCTGCCGCGGGAGGGGTTTGATGTGTTGCTGGACTTCTATAACAGGAGCTGGTCTACTGGTACATATCCGGCTCTGTGGAAGTCGGCCCTCCTTCTTCCGTTCCCTAAACCGGGTAAGGATCCCTTTTTACCATCTTCACGTAGGCCCATCTGCTTGTTATCGGTGGTGGGTAAGGTGATGGAGAAGATGGTTTCACAGAGGCTCACTTGGTGGCTGGAGACTAAGGCACTCCTTCCTGATGTTCTTCATGGTTTCTGCCCAGCTCGGGGCACAGTGGATGTGCTCCTCCAGCTGGAATATCACATCCAGGATGCATATCGGAACAAGAAGGTGCTCCTCGTGGCGTTCATCGATGTTGCGAGTGCTTTTGATTCGGTTTCCCATGCCGGGGTCCTATACAAATTGGGTATGCTTGGTGTTCGTGGGAAGGTTTTATCGTGGCTCTGCAGCTACTTGCTTGAGAGGTCCCTTTCAGTTGCGGTCGGTACATCTACGTCGCGGCCTTTCCCTGTCCATCGTGGGGTGATTCAGGGGTCGATCATGGGACCACTGTTCCTGAATGCCATGTTGTCTGATGTCCCTAGGTCCCGTAATGCTACGACGATGGTGTATGCCGACGATCTTGCCATCATCTGCTCAGCGGACACGCTCTTACAGGCCCAGACTGCTCTGCAATTGGCGGTTGATGAGCTCTATGAGTGGGCGGGGGAATGGGGCCTACGACTCAATGCCCAAAAGAGCGCTTTCATGTGCTTCACCTTGAAGACTAAACTCCCTGGTCTGCCTACGATTTCGTTGGGTGGTGAGCCTCTCACGTATCGTACGTCACACACCTTCTTAGGTCTGCGTTGGGATGGGCCGGTATTGACTTGGAGGAATCATGTGGACTACCTGCGATCATCTTCCATGAAGCGGCTGGGTATAATGAAGTGTATAGCCGGGTCCAAGTGGGGGACATCTCGGGATGATCTGCTGTGTTTTTATGAGTCTTTCATCAAGAGTAAGGTGGCGTATGGTAGTTCAGTGTATGGCTCGGCTTCGTCGTCAGTTCTTAGCCGCTTGGACCCTGTTCATAACACGGCCCTCAGGGTGGTGTTGAGGGCTTTTTGTTCCTCCCCTACCGTGTCCCTCCTAGCGGAAACTGGGACGTTGCCTCTGTCCTGGTCTCGGGGGTTGACGGATTGTAGGTGTGCGGGGCGAGTTGCTACGCTTCCTGGAAATCACCCGTTGTCGGGCCTGCATGCTTCGTCAGGGGTCTCCAGGAATGCACCATCGTGGCCTGTGAAACGGTGTCAGCCTTTCCTGGTGAGGAGCCTCCTCCACTATCGGCGGATGGCTGTGGACCCTCCCTCTCCCTCCCCGACCCCCTCTGTGTCTCCGGTCCCGCCGTGGGTTGATCTCACACCTCGCGTCCGGGTTACCTTCCATGAAGGTTACCGGACGTCGACGGGTGCTGGACTTGTCCGGGCCTATTTTGCTGAGCTGGTGGGGTCGTGTTATCAGGGGCACTTCGGGTGTCTTCACGGATGGTTCCTGCGTTCCTCAGGCCTCCTCGTCTGCGGCTGTCTACTACGAGGACCTCTCCCTCTGCCAGACCTGGAGGTTGTCGGGGCACCATCCCATCATAGCGGCGGAACTGTTTGCCATTCTTAGAGCCCTGGAGTTTGTGCGGTGTCATATTCGGCCTCAACGGGTCGTCTTGTACTCGGATTCCCAAGCCTCCCTCCATCTGCTCCTTGCGGCCTGCCCGGCAACATATCCTCGTCTTGTCTTCGCCATCCAGGAGTTGCTGGTTCACTTTTTAGGTCAACCGTGGAAAGTGGTCCTCCAGTGGGTTCCTGCACACTCGGGCATTCGTGGCAACACGGTGGCTGATGCTGCGGCGAAATGGCGCACGCTTCGGTAGAGGTTGAGTCGGTTGACGTGGATACGCGGACACATGCCCAGATTGTCGGGCGGGCTAGTCGCGGGCTTTGGGACAGGGAGCTCCGGGTGCTGTTGCTACAGACGACTATGGGGAGATACCGATGGGATTCGTGCCCCCAGCCTTGGAGTCGACACCCCCTGCGGAAACTCGATGTCTCACTGGCCAGGCTGCGTATTGGACACACTGCGCTGTCAGCACACCTGTTCCGCCTCCGCATGATACGGTGCCCGGACTGTCGCTGGTGTGGACAGCCCGAAACCCCTGAGCATCTGGTGGAGGTGTGTCCGCGGTTATATAGTCACAGGGTCAAACTTAGGGACTCGGTTCGCCGTTTGTCGTCTCGGGGGTTCAGCTTAGGGCTATTGTTAGGCCACGGTGTCCAGGATGCGGATGTGTGTTCTCAGCTCTCTCGTGCCTTATGTGTCTTACTCTTAGCGACACATGTTGCCGACATAGTGTTACGATCCAGGTTCTTAAAGACACAGGGCTCTTCAACATTAGACTAGATAATGGCAAAAAGCAACAACGGTAACACTAGATCCAACCCCTGCCTTAAACACTGGAAAACAAAACACCATTACCGCCCTGAGTCGTGCCTGGACAACGAGGTATCCTATGACTCGGTAACTGGTGCACCCACACTAGGCTGATGCTCAATGAAACAGCCTACTCTCAAACAGTAAAAGATTACTCGATTATGTTACACAAAGAAAAGATAGTTAACGTGATTAATTAACGTTACGGTAGATACTCAAATAACTGGCACTCCTGTATTAAAGAATGTGCAATGCTAGTCCTGCAACATCAACTGGAAACTTCTGAAATAAGTCTGATGCTGGGAAGATGTTCGTAAAGAATCTTGAACAATTATAATGCAGAATACGGATCACAATAAATGCTAGGACATATAGTAATAATAGGCAGGCGAATAATAAAGACTGCGCAAAGGTAGTAATGCTCGACAACTAAAGAAATGCTTCGTGACACAACACAGCCTAGTCGGGTTGTGCAACTCAACAACAACCTCGGCTCAAAAGTGCAGTGAATAATAATGTTGCATACATATAATCATGGGGCTTATCTCTATCCAGTGTCTGCTCAGTTAATAAAGTCTAGCTGGGGTATCAAGGCAGGGCAACAATGGGCGAGCATGCGGTTCGTAGCCTAACGTTGTCCGAGGGTGGTATAATGAAGATTACGTTATATGACGGGAATGCTCTCTTGATAAATCTAGGTCTCTAGTACCTAGCTCTATCCTGGCGATCCCTCAGAAGTCAACACAAAGAGGCAGCACTATGTTGTGAGGGATAGGCTATGGCCCTCTCACACCATAGCGCTGTGCTCGCAAAGTAAACCAACCCGAAGACAACTTAGGCTCCCACAGTACCTGTCGATGTCGTGCAGAGCTTAGCTAACACTGCACATCTCGGAGACAACGACACAGTAACCTTACCCCTGGTCTAGCTTTAGATAACCAAGCAGAATCACTCAACACCTTGCAAGGGAGACATATACCGGTCTACAACCTTCCCGAGAGAGGACACATACGGAAAAGTCCGTCTCTCTAAACCTCAATAAAGCATAAAACCTCCTTAACCTAATACATGGAAATATCTGAGAGCTTCGCGTACAATACGACTGGTCGACGGTGAACGTCTATGCTGAAACCAGAAGGGATGTTGAGTTTAATAAAGATTAGAGAATGAGAAAGGAGAAGTCGAGAGAGAGAAATAGTATGCAAAGTAGCGAGTATGCGGGACAGAATTGCAAATGATGTAGGCGATACGCGTGTCAGGCAAGCTCTGAGCTGGTAAAGAACACGAGGCCGCGACGGGAAGGGACTAGTTGACCACCCGGCCGCCAACGCCGTCAGCGCCCAAACGAGCCGCGTCATAGCTCACCTCGCTGCCGGGTGTACTCCCTCACACTCTCTCGCTCGCCTCCCACACAAGCAACATTTATATTATAGCGAATGTAAAATATAAGGCGTGGTCACAGACCAAAACAAACACCATTTCTAGACTGTCTGTGGCAACACGACACTAATGAAATAAAGCAGATCATTCTAGGACAACTGTAGCCTATCCCCCCATCCTGGCGAGCGCTAGCGAGCTGCAATGCCCCACGCAACCATTCTGCTAACGCCGGGAGGCGTCACACCCCCCCCAAGATATGGGACACTCAACCATTAGCCCATATCTGAACAGGCAGAATGTCGCTAGAATCTGCCACTCCTAACCACTCTGCCACTCGTGGAATGCAAGGTCAGTCTCCTCCAAAAAAAAAAATACAACATTTTTATATAAAACAAATCTTATCACCCTTCCCAAATATAATACATTAATTCATAACATTGTGCTCCCAGAGCGAGCTTTAAGAAGCACAGCCTACTGAGGGAAAATCATCTGCACTCAGTACTCAGCTACACTATTATCTTAAAATTAATTATTAAAAAGAAAGAGTTTTTATTTAATTTTTCATAATTTATTTTAATGTTGTTTTTGGCGGCTACTATAGATGTAGCCTAATTTTCTTCTAATCAAAGCCAACAACTCCTGCCCTGCAACCCTACGCTGATGCTACACACGCGAGCCAACAAGCACCTGCGCAAAAATACACCGCGAGCCAAGACAGGAGGCTATACCAACATACTGTGGTAGCCTACCCCGGATCCTCCACCCGCGACAGACAGTCCGCAATCACATTCTCACAACCGGCAATATGGCGAATGTCTAAGTTGTACTCTTGCAACATGAGCGACCATCTGGTCAGCCTCATATTCCGGTTGTGGAACTGATTGAGGAATTTAAGCGGGTGGTGGTCGGTATACACTACCACGACTGGCCCATATGCAGGAACATAGACCTCAAAGTGTCTGAGCACTAACACGATTGCCAGCAGTTCCTTTTCAACAACCGAATAGTTTTTCTGTGCTGAATTATATTTCTTTGAAAAGAAACTGACTGGATGCTCAAGACCTTCCTCGTCTGTCTGCAAAAGTACGGCACCAGCCCCTACTCCGCTGGCATCAGTCGCCAACTGAAATGGTCGTTCAAAGTCCGGGGCCCTGAGGATAGGGTGAGTGCATAAAAGATGTTTAACTACTCGAAACGCCTGCTCACACTCCGGTGCCCAGCGGAACTTTTTATCTTTGGCTAGTAGATCTGTCAAAGGAGCTAACACAGTAGAATAGCCTCTTATAAAGCGGCGGTAATACCCAATCATACCCAAAAATCTCATGATCTGCCGCTTGGTGGTCGGCCTGGGGAACAAGTCGATAGCCTGTATCTTCTGTTGGGGCGGGCTCACCTGCCCTAACCCAACCACAAACCCCAGATACTGCACCGTGGCTTGCACAAAGTCACACTTGCCCAGATTAACCACCAAGCCTGCTTTACTAAGTTGACTAAATAAGGCTTCTATGTGCTCACAGTGACTTTGGAAATCGTTGTCATAAATGATCACGTCATCAAGGTAGACAGTACAGTTTGGGATGTCTGCTACGATGTCGTTCATTAAGTTCTGGAAAGTGGCCAGTGCATTTTTCAGACCATATGGCATCACGTTGCAACGGTAAGTACTGCCATCCACCACAAACCCGCACACCTCTTTAGCCCGCTCAGACAGTGGTACTTGCCAGTAGCCTTTGACGAGGTCTACCTTGGTCAAGTACCTTGCTTTCCCGATCTTATCCACACTGTCATCCACCCGGGGAAGAGGATATGCATTGGTGGGGGTCAACCCGTTCAACCGCCTAAAGTCAATGCAGAACCGAACTTTTCCATCAGGTTTGGGCTGCAGAGTGACAGGAGAAGTTCACCGTACTGCCCCCTTCTCGATCAAGCCTCTGGCCAGCATATACTCCAGCTAATCTCTGAGCGCTGGGAGTTTAATGGGTGGCACCCGATAAGGCATCGACTTGAAGGGGGGGTGCTCTCCAACATCGACATCATGCACCGCTTGAGTAGTGAGGCCTGGGTGCTCGGCAAATACAGTGGGGTATGAATCGAACAGGCGCTGCACTGCCACCTGCTGTTCCTCCGGCAGGTGCGCCAGAGCTCGAATTCCCCGCCCACTGATCAGCCGAGACATGACAATCCCAGTTATCATCCACCTGATCATTGCTGCCCCCCTCTCCTTCTCCACCATGACCGCAGCAGGTCAACACAGGGACAGCTAGTGACTCAGGTGGGCGCCTCACATACTCCTTCAACAAATTAATGTGGCATAGTTGGTTACGCTTCTTCAGGTCTAGAGTGGCAACGAGGTAATCTAGATCGGAGATCTTTGACACCACCCGATAAGGCCCAGCGTACTTGGCAGCCAGAGGATGACCTGACAAAGGCAACAGGACCAACACCTCTTGACCTACCTGAAACTCCCGGAGTTTCGCCTTAGTATCGTACCTGTCCTTCATACGGGCCTGCGAACTCACCAAATTACGTCCGGCCAGCTCCAGACTTCTAAGCATTCTCTCTCTGTTCTCGAGGACGTATCTCAACATAGAACATGGCTTAGCGGTACCCTCCCAAATCTCCTTCACCATGTGGAGAGGGCCCCTCACCTGATGCCCGAAAACAAGCTCATTCGGACTGAAACCGAGACTCTCTCCAGGTACTTCTCTTGCCGCGAACAAAACATACGGCAGGCCAAAGTCCCAATCCTTTCCGTTCTCTGCGCAGTAACATCGAAGCATGCTTTTCAGCGTGGCGTGCCACCTCTCCAACACCCCTTGACTCTCCGGGTGATACGCAGAAGAGACGACAGTGCTGATGCCATGCTGAATCATAGTTTGTTTGAACAGATTAGATGTAAAATTAGAACCTTGGTTCGATTGCACCTCTTGCGGGTAACCATACCGCGAGCAATACAAGAGCAGGTTCCGGACAACAGTTTTCGCTGTGCCATTTCTCATTGGATATGCATCAGGATAACGAGTGGCCACATCCATGATAGTTAATAGAAATTTATTACCGGCACTAGTAGGGGGTATGGGTCTGACCATATCAATGATGACCTTAATGAAGGGCAGTCCACTGACAGGAATGGGGTGCAACGGGGCTCTCGGAATTGTTTGGTTAGGTTTTCCAACCCTCTGGCACGTATGACACCTTGCTATCCAGGTTACCACCTGCCCCTTCAACCCCGGCCACCAAAACAATTTTTCTAAAGCCGCCACCGTTTTTCTCACCCCTAGATGTCCTGCCAGTGGTATGTCATGCGCCAACCTCAGTAGGCTATCCCTGCACTCCCGTGGCACCACCAACTGGTCCACTACTCCGGACCTCTCTTGCCAACTACGTTTAGGGTCTTGAAAATGCCTATAGAGGATGCCTTCTAAATACAAAAAATCTCCTGGCTGTGCATCGCCGTCCTCGTCGAGCTCTACAGCTCCATTAGCACACGTTTGGAGCTCAGGGTCCTCTAGTTGCAACCGATGTATATCTGAGGGTGCCAAGCGATCTAACTGCTCCCGGAGCAATGCATGACCTTCCCCGATACTGGGCTGCTCCCTCTGTCTCTCTCGATGTACAGAACGTTGCTGTCGTGGAGACTCGTCATGCCCAGCCTCGTCACTCTCGATGACAGGCCCAGGGGCTACTCCAGAATTAAGTAATGGTGCTAATACTGAATCACCCAGGAGAGCCGCCGAGTCAAAACTCTTAAAACCAACTCCAGCTTTAGCCTCCTCCTGTTGATCGTTCCTCCGCTGGTCTGAAGACGGAGGACTAGGCTGTGACACTTTAGCTGCCCGAGCTCGGGTGACAACACACGCCATGGGTTGTGTCTGGCACCGCTCGACCCACTCTTGCTCTTCCCTACTCACGTCGGCCGGCCTCTCGGCAACGACTAAGGGTAGAACCTCAGAAGCGGGCATTGCAAAGTCGTTGCCGAGAAGAAGGTCGACGCCCTCCACTGGCAGTTCCTCCACAATCCCGACATCCAATTCACGTGCCACACCATCCACCTCCAACTCCAACCGCACCAGCGGGTATGACCGAGTTGCATTAATACCCTGCACCACTACCACCCGAGCCGCGTTTATAGGGTAGCCAGTCAAGTTTTTCATCAGAGTCTGGGAAGCACCTGTATCACGCAAGACCTCTACTCCATACTTGCGCCCCGCCCACACCACGCAACCCCGCCCTCTATGGTCGCAAAAAACATCCTGAGCAGGGTTCGAGCCTCCCAGGTGCTTCTGCATTGGCTGTGCCTCAGCCTCTGACGAACTGCCCCGGGCAAACTCAGACGACTTCGGAGACACACCAATGTTGCAGGCCAAAGACACAGCTGCTGTAGGTGGTTTGCTAGGACAGGCTCTTGCAAAGTGCCCCTTTTTATGACAATGATAACACTCCAACTCCCCTTTGGGCTTCCCTTGGTACTGGGAAGGGCCCGGCCCCTTCTTAAACGGGACAGTGCTAGTCTTGTGGTCAGTCTTGGTATCATGGCTCTTGTACTTGTTTGCATAAGGTATATCACTAACTCGGGGGGGTGGGGCGTCATGCCCCTTGTTACCTGCCTCACTACGCTCGGCAGACCCGCACCCACGAATTAGTGATAGCCGGAGGTCAGCCATCTCAGCTGCCTCCTGTAGAGTTTTTGGTTGCTTTTCTTTCAGGTTTAACGTCAGGTCGCCGCCCGTGCATTTGAAAAACTGCTCTAAAAGCACCAACTGTTTAATGTCGTCAAACGTAGTAGCTTTCTCCGACCTCAGCCAATTCCCAAAAGCATCGGACAGCTCCCGGGCATGCTCCAAAAAGGTGCTCTCCCGACCCTTGGTAACACCCCGGAACTTCAACCTGTACGTCTCTGGTTGTAGTTCGTATGCTCTCAGGACAGCCTCCTTGAGTTCCTCATAGATAATACAAGACTCTATAGGCATTGCATCATAAGCCCTGAGTCCCTTGCCCACAAGTCTAGAGGAAACAAGGGCTGCCCACTTCTCCCCAGGCCACTGGTGTTCCTGGCACTTCTTCTCGAATCTCATGAAAAATTCGGTGACACCCGACTCATCAAATACAGGGACTAGCTTCAACAGGTGCGACAAAGACTGATCATGCCCACGATTCCCACCACCGAGACGTTGCCCTGTCGTTTCCACCCGAGTCTTCTCAAGATCGATATCTGCACGGTTCCTGGTAGACTCAGCCTCCGACTCGGATTTCATTCTCGCGAGTTCGAGATTAGTCTGTTGTTTAGCCTTAGCGAGTTCGAGATCCGTCTGTTGTTTAGCCTTAGCGAGTTCGAGATCAGTCTGTTGTTTAGCCTTAGCGAGTTCGAGATCAGCCTGTCGCTTAGCCTCTATCTTAGCGAGTTCGAGACGTTCTTCACGCTCAGCCTGCATCTTAGCCATCTCAAGCTGGAAGAGCATTTCTGTAGTGAAACTTTGAGGAGGAGGTGCAACTATTGGAGGCCCACCCAGCGATCCTAAACCATGCTGCCAGCGGCTATCGGCCTGCGGGAACGTACTAAACTCCGGCATCCTAGAGGTCCCGATGGGAGTAGAGTGGAGGAGGGGCTCGAGCAGAAGTCCCCGAGCACCCTCTCCACCCTGGACCTCACTAGCCGCCCCCAGTACGCAAGCCCTAAAATCGTTCTTCTTGATGCCATGAGCCACCTTAAGCCCCATGAGGGGAGCCAAACACTGTAGACCATACTTGCTAATTCCCTCTAGTTGATCAGCTGTTATAGGCACCTCCAAAAACTTCTTTGCGGCCTCCTTACTAGTTACTAACCCCCCTGGCATCTGCCCATCAGAGCCTGCATCATTCCCTGAACTCTCAGTATGATCTGATTCGTCTCCCATTGTGTCCACCAAAAATTCTCACGTTTATAAAAAAAAAAAAAGTACCCAAGCTCTTATGTAGCACTATTCACTTGCCAAAAATGTCTGAAGACTCTCAAGTGCTATACTACTTTGCCAAAAAAAATCTAACGTGCCCACTATATTCCTCAATAAAACAAATGACCACAACAATCCTGCAATTATCTCTTAGTTCACAAGATCCTGAGCTAGGTCGCCATTTGTTACGATCCAGGTTCTTAAAGACACAGGGCTCTTCAACATTGGACTAGATAATGGCAAAAAGCAACAACGGTAACACTAGATCCAACCCCTGCCTTAAACACTGGAAAACAAAACACCATTACCGCCCTCAGTCGTGCCTGGACAACGAGGTATCCTATGACTCGGTAACTGGTGCACACACACTAGGCTGACGCTCAATGAAACAGCCTATTCTCAAACAGTAAAAGATTACTCGATTATGGTACACAAAGAAAAGATAGTTAACGTGATTAATTAACGTTACGGTAGATACTCAAATAACTGGCACTCCTGTATTAAAGAAAGTGCAATGCTAGTCCTGCAACATCAACTGGAAACTTCTGAAATAAGTCTGATGCTGGGAAGATGTTCGTAAAGAATCTTGAACAATTATAATGCAGAATACGGGTCACAATAAATGCTATGACATATAGTAATAATAGGCAGGCGAAGAATAAAGACTGCGCAAAGGTAGTAATGCTCGACAACTAAAGAAATGCTTCGTGACACAACACAGCCTACTCGGGTTGTGCAACTCAACAACAACCTCGGCTCAAAAGTGCAGTGAATAATAATGTTGCATACATATAATCATGGGGCTTATCTCTATCCAGTGTCTGCTCAGTTAATAAAGTCTAGCTGGGGTATCAAGGCAGGGCAACAATGGGCGAGCATGCGGCTCGTAGCCTAACGTTGTCCGAGGGTGGTATAATGAAGATTACGTTATATACGGGGATGCTCTCTTGATAAATCTAGGTCTCTAGTACCCAGCTCTATCCTGGCGATCCCTCAGAAGTCAACACAAAGAGGCAGCACTATGTTGTGAGGGATAGGCTATGGCCCTCTCACACCACAGCGCTGTGCTCGCAAAGTAAACCAACCCGAAGACAACTTAGGCTCCCACAGTACCTGTCGATGTCGTGCAGAGCTTAGCTAACACTACACACCTCGGAGACAACGACACAGTAACCTTACCCCTGGTCTAGCTTTAGATAACCAAGCAGAATCACTCAACACCTTGCAAGGGAGACATATACCGGTCTACAACCTTCCCGAGAGAGGACACATACGGAAAAGTCCGTCTCTCTAAACCTTAATAAAGCATAAAACCTCCTTAACCTAATACATGGAAATATCTGAGAGCTTCGCGTACAATACGACTGGTCGATGGTAAACATCTATGCTGAAACCAGAAGGGATGTTGAGTTTAATAAAGATTAGAGAATGAGAAAGGAGAAGTCGAGAGAGAGAAATAGTATGCAAAGTAGCGAGTATGGGCGACAGAATTGCAAAGGATGTAGGCGATACGCGTGTCAGGCAAGCTCTGAGCTGGTAAAGAACATGAGGCCGCGACGGGAAGGGACTAGTTGACCACCCGGCCGCCAACGCCGTCAGCGCCCAAGCGAGCCGCGTCATAGCTCACCTCGCTGCCGGGTGTACTCCCTCACACTCTCTCGCTCGCCTCCCACACAAGCAACATTTATATTATAGCGAATATAAAATATAAGGCGCGGTCACAGACCAAAACAAAGACCATTTCTAGACTGTCTGTGGCAACACGACACTAATGAAATAAAGCAGATCATTCTAGGACAACTGTAGCCTATCCCCCCATCCTGGCGAGCGCTAGCGAGCTGCAATGCCCCACGCAACCATTCTGCTAACGCCGGGAGGCGTCACAATAGTTTAAGGTCCCACTGACGGTTAGTCTTCTAGGGCCAAGCAGGTGGCATCCACCCGAAGGCCCTTTAATAATAACAATAACAATAACAATAACACATACATCCCCTACAGTACCAAATGAATACAGACCACACTTACAACACATCACAAACACCCACACATCATCCTGTGTGGCTGGTACTACAAAGCCAAACTGATAACCTCATCATCCTTAACGACATCCATCAACATACCCATATTCCTCACCAAGCCCTCTATAACCCATCATCTCCAGACATCACCTTTTGCTCCCCAGAACTCGCCCCCACAACATCCTGGAGGGTGGTCAGAACCTTAGGCTCTGACCACCTCCCGATCATTATCACCACCAAAACCAGACTCACCCCAGCTAGCCCCAAACACACATACACCAATTATAAAAGAGCTAACTGGGAAGCATTCACAAATGAGACAGAACAACACTTCACAACTCTAAACAGTACACCCATCACTAACATCAACAATGTTGTACACATACTCAATAAAACTATCCAAAACGCTGACAAGAAACACATTCCAAGAGGTAACAGAAAAAGACACAACCCCAACTTCACACCAGAAATTCAAAACCACATCAGACAACGCGACATACTGAAACACTCCCCAGCACCCCACACAAGACATCACACAACAAATCCAAGCACTCAACACCCAAACTAACAACAAAATACAAGAACAACAAAGACTAAATTGGAATATCTTCCTACAAACACTTGATCACAAAACAAACCCCAAAAAACTCTACAAAACACTAAACAGCATCTCACTTTCCAACAGCAACACAACACAATCACATGCTGCAATCACAACAACAGACTCTACTCCTTCATGTAAACAACAAGCAAACACTCTCATCAATCACTTCTCACATGTCAGCCACCTAAAACCTCACAAAGACGAGCGACGTGTCATCCGACATAAGAGACAATTCCCCACAGACCCTGATTATACACCCTTCACCAATCACCAGACAAAGCATATCATCAACAATCTCAAGCACTCACCCGCTTGTGGCTTAGACAACATAAGCAACATACACCTCAGACACCTGGGACCACAAGGCATACAAGCACTCACTAACATATCGAACTACAGTTATTCACACAACACAATACCAGACATTTGGAAGCATGGTCTCATCACCACATTCCCCAAACCCAACAAAGACCCCACGCTACCCTCCTCGCACCGCCCCATCACACTCCTCTGCTCCCCCTCCAAAGTCATGGAACGCCTAGTATTACAACTAATTGCACCCAACGTACCCCTAGCTCCCACATGGCTTTAGGACACTGCACTCCACAAACACTCTTCTAACAGGCCTTACACAAAGAGCTTTTGACGGCATCAACTCAGCTAGACCACCACACAGATCACTATTAGCCACACTCGACATTAGTAAAGCCTTCGATGCCATCCCCCGCCACAACCTAACAAACAAAATCTACAACACAAACATGCACAACAACACAAAAAGGTGGCTGGCCAACTTCCTAGCAGGCAGATGTGCACACGTATCTTTTGCCGGTCAGTCATCTAAAATCAGAAACTTTCCAAACCGAGTCCCACAAGGATCCGTCCTATCGCCCGCACTCTTCAATCTGTACATGCACGATATAACTACACCCAATACGCCCCAAATAAACTTAGCCTCCTATGCAGGTGACATAACACTCTCATGCACACACCATGACCCAAAAAGAGCAACAGATCTCCTTCAACCCTATTTCAACACACTACATGGCTGGTGCACTACAAACAGACTTAATCTAGCCCCAGCCAAATCCACCGCAACCATGCTCACAAGCTGGACAGGAGAACACGAATACATCCCTCAACTCACCATAAACAACACACCCCTAACACATACACACACACACAAAATCCTAGGAGTAACATATGATACTCATATGGCAGTCAAACAGCACACCACAAACATTAAAAAGAAACTGACACCCAGACTTAACGCCCTCAGGTCACTTGCTCACACAAAATTTGGACACAACAGAGAAACTACCACCACAGTATATAAACAATACATAAGATCAGTGATGGAATACGCAAGCCCAGCCTAAGCTTCTAACCTAGCTGAAACACATCATAAGACCTTACAGACTATTCAAAACAAAGCCCTGAAGATCATTACAGGCTGCACAGCTACTGCACCCACAGATCACCTACATCAAGAAACCCAAATCCTCAAAGTCAAAGTCCATCTGGACATGAGAGCAGGCTGGGAAATTAGTGTTGCGGATCTACTTGCCCCTGGCTAGTGACTTCTGAAATTTACTTGCCCTGACATATCTTCTACTTGCCCTGATACACTGTAAGACATTTCGCTCGCTAAGTACCACATACATTCACAAACATATCACCTAAAATCACGGTACAGTACGTTAGAGGAAATTTAGGTGTGTTGGAAAGAAGTGTGGTGTGATTTTTAAGTGTAGTGAAATGATTCAATGAATAGTAAGTGTCTATGAGAGTTAGCTGGATTACTCTCTGTGTAGGTGAGGCACCTATAGAAAAAGTGGGGGAAGCCTGGCAAATGAAGCAGGAGTTCCAGTATCTCATTATCATATGGCTATGTGACCTCCCCTGGGTACTGTCCTGGTCGACTGGTGCCTACAATATCCCCAATAAAAAACTTCACGACTAGCAATATTCAATTTTACAAGTCCAAGCAGACTACAGTATAGGTCCGTGTGGTCGTGTTAACTCCAAGGTGCGTAGCGCGACGCACAGGACCAAATAAAACAAAACGGGCTCCGTTAGGGCCTAGAGTATATGCAAGAGAACAATAATTAAATTTGGTTCAGTAATAACCGAAAAATTGCAATTTTCAATAAGCGTTGCCCTAAGAAGAAGAAGAAGAAGAAGGACTGTGTAAGCCCTTGAGATCCTTCGGTTCCCCCAAATAGGGTGTCGATGTGGACGTTGATCCAAAATAAACTTCAATTTCTGAACAACAACAGCCTCCTTCGCTTCACGCGCACACCTAGTAAGTTGAATACGTCGAATAACATTTCTAGGAACAGGCAGCCTTGGTCTATGGCATCACATTACAAATTCATAGTTCATTATTGACGTATACCGGGGAGAGAGAGAGAGTATTTACGGCTATACTGAATATTAAATCACAACACTGACTTTACCTTCATTACCGGTGACGTCCATTTCAATATATTCTGGCTACTATTAAATTATATAATTCAGTTTAAAAGGTGCCTCCAGCAATTAACAGGCTTCGAATTATCTCACTTGACCTTTTTTATAACAGCACACATCCTTCTTAAAGTGCACAAAATTCATTACATTGAGCATATTATATCAATACCAAATATCATTGTGGAATGTTTTCATAGAAATTTAAATTTGTTTGTGTTTTTATGTTTTGTTAACCCAAGGTTAAGGTCTTGGGTTTGAACAAAAACATAAAAACATAAACAAATTTAAATTTCTATGAAAACATTCCACACTGATATTTGGTATTGATAAATACGCTCAATGTAAAAATGCCAGACCTATGAGAGTTCCGTATGGGGCTCAGTGGTCTGGTTATTCTGCTCTACATAACTAACTGCACAAAATAGTATAAATCTAGCTAGAAAGAAATTATAAACACGTCGCCGGTACAGAAGGGGTTAAGGAAGATGTGTCTGTCTGTCAAATAGTCTGTTACAGGAAAATTCTGATAATTCGAACACGAATAATCCAAAATTCCCAAATAGCCCGATTTTTGGAAGACCGGAATTATTAACATTAAAATGAGGAGAAATAGAACAAATAATAAAACTGCACACCGATATCGGATAAGTGGAGACAAGCGTAGGTGCAGACGATGCCAATCTGCTACCCTACAACCAGCATCTATGGATTATAGCTCCTTCAGACATATTATGTTCCAATAAGTCCGAGGAGGCGGGAGCCCCGGGATCATTGCCACTGCCCCGCACTACACTCACAACAACACTGCGGCCGTTAGAATTATCGGAGGTGGATGAGGTTGCCACCAACGGTTTTATCGTAAGGTAACTTATCGGACTTACTGAGCTCCATATGACGCTAGTGCGTCATATAACTTAACTAAAAGTTATGTTAAAAGTCCTTATAGAGGCATGGAGATAAGTCCATATGATGCGATCGCGTCATATGATTTTTTGGTTCACTCTCCCATATGACGCGATCGCGTCCTATATGTCTGAGGGAGATAGTATAACACTGACCACTGACCAACAACTATGCCACCAACACCATCTACATGCTTAAGGGGACATGGGCCTGTTTTCTGAACCACTTTCTCCCTCATGTTTAGCCCCATTAGTTTACAGATGTTAAGATGTTTGCCCCATTAGTTAGTCGATCGTAAAACCTTTCGCTCCATTTCGTCGTCAATATTTAGACCTTTCGTGCTATTTAGATGTCGATTTTTTCCCTGGCGAACAATAGTGATCCTTTAATGTAGGAAGAATCGGCCTTCGGCCGGGAAATTTTTCTACCGAAAAATGTAGGCTACAAATTAATCTAGAAGGGGGATCTAAAGGATGTTGTTTTTTAAATTTGATGGAGGTCTAGGGAGGAAACTAGAAAAAGAATGAATACATGCAAAAAACGCCCAAAAAGTGAACCATCCCCCCTTAACAAGCTTTAGTATCCCTTGCAATTCAAGTTCGTAACATTACGAGATTCACGGCAAAGCAATAACGACAATTCTTAGGCAATGTTATCATAGGATTTACACGGCTACATTTAGCCTAACTTGTTTCAATTTTCCTGTTTTTGTTTTCTTTATCGGTTTATTGATTCTTGTGATGTTATTGCATCTGATATAAATCAATATTGACAGAATAGTATTCGACAACCGATTAGCTGTTTACTGTTTACTTAAGGGTCACCGCACACCGACTGTCATCGGTCTCAGACGCCGTCTATTAAAGGGTTACAGCAGCGATGTTTTCCTACATTAATTATATACCGGTATTTGATATTATATATGTATGTATATATTTTATTGCAGCGTTATGTAAGGAAGTATTACAAACTTTCACTTGTCCCCCGGGCAACTGCCGGGCAGACTAACATTGAAAATCACTAGCCCGGCTACATGTCCGGGCTAGTCCGGGCTGCCGGGCTATACCTAATTTCCCAGCCTGCATGAGAGGCACTCAATTCCTGGCAGCAGTCTCCACGAACCAAGACCACCCACTAAACTACATGGCAACACACCCACAGACACCAAGAAATATCAAAACAACACCCAGCACATGGTATCACACACAATTACTGTCCTCTCTCCCTCCCTGCCCACCCCGAACCAACTTCCAGGAGCACATCCATACTCATATATCTCGCCGATCCATCCACTCACTCACAGACAACATGCAGCTGCAAGCACGACCTCCCGAAATCCATCCTTCCGAATCCTCCCTTCCTCGCGAGGACAGAGTCCACCTGGCCAGGCTGAGATGCAGACACCATCCAGCTCTCCTGAGCTATCAGAAGAGACTGGATGACTCCGTTGTCGACGCCTGCCCGGGATGTAACACAGCACCCCATACCATTAAACACATCATAGAAGACTGCATTTCACACAACCACTTACGCCAACAACACAATCTACACTCAATGAGAGCTCTGTGGGAAAGCCCGATCATGGCCATGGCCTTCCTCAGGGACTCGGGGCTGTTCGGCCAGGCAGCTTAGAGAACAACAACAACAACAACTCGTACAGGATTAATAGCTTTAACCAAAATGGTCGCACTCCTTAATGGTCTAAGTGGCCATAGCCAAAATGGCTACACTATATTCCTTCTGTATTTTCTCCATGCCCGATAAGATACATGATATTTTGATATATGTGGCACAGCCCTTGTATCCAACACAATACCCTGCGCGCAACTCCACTCAACGTTGCTTGCAACTTTAATTATAGTAGTTATTATTATATTATACTGGACTATGGTAATTGATAGTGTCATTTTCCCTTTTATGTATTGTTAGGTAAGCTAATAATATATATAGGGGAGGTGTGGTGGAGTGGTCTTGCCACTGGCCTGGTAATCCAAAGGTCCCGGGTTCAAATCCCGATGTATAAATGGGAAGATATTATTGGGATAGAATTTGTGCTGTACTTGGTATCAGTGCATTACCACAAGCCCACCGAAACGTCAATAAAATACCCTCATTGTTCCCTGATTAAATAGCACTGTATGAATATTCCCATATTCAAAATATGTTATAGGGGTGCAATGCCTGGTGAGTTATCTGCTCAACAGGTGGCGTTGTGTGTGTGTAAGTGTGAGAGTCCGAGTGTAGGGGATGAGACAGTGAAGCACGGGAACGAGGTGGCTTCAGAAATGGGGTCGTTTCGGGCCATGAGTGAGCTCCGTGCCTCATGTGAAGGCAAGATGACAGGTGCTCGTTGTACTCTACGTGCTTCACATGTCTCACTCCCTAGACTGGAACAAGACCTCACGGGCTTCACTGTTCATTGTAAAGCGGTGAATGTTAAGGCTCTCAGCCTATGCCCGAGAGGAAGTAAGTTGGAATATAGAAAGAAAACAAAAATATATATATATAGTGTCACTTTCACTTGTTCATATTGTTATGAAGGCACTTATTATTACTTATGTGTGTGTCTCTTTCACTTATACTTAGTTTTATTATTATTATAGTGTCACTTTCACTGGAATAGGGTAAATTGATAGTGTCATTTTTCACTTATTTATTGTTAGAGGTAAGCTCTAATATATATTTAAGTGTCACTTTCACTTTTTCATATTGTTATGAAGGCACTTATTATTAGTTATTTGTGTCTCTTTCAATTTTATTCATTATTTTATATTATTCTTAGCCTACATTTTAGAGTGCCACTTTCACTGTTATTGTCACAGGCACTTCAAAATTGTAGTAGAGTGTGAAAGTCATTGAAGCACCGTCCAGCACACAGTCCCACTTGACACTCGAGGCATTCCCAAGTGTTTTTTGTGACTTTGCGGGGTCTGCGAGTTGTGTGGCTGCAGACATGGCACCTCTTCTGGCTTCTAATTCTACCACCTGGAGTCAGGAAAGGAAGGGGATTGAGCTGGTGCCTCATGAAGAAGTCGGCACACCCCGTTCTGTCCAGCTGGCCTGGTCCTTGTAGTGGTCTCCCAGGCTCCGCATGCTTAGCCAGGAGCTCAAGTATCACCTGCTTGTGGAATTTCCGCAGGGACTTGTACTTCTTGGCTCTCAGAGTCCTCAGACGATAGATGTTGTAGGCATTGAGGACCGACATATCTACCGTATGCAGAATAAACTTCTTGTACCACCTGCAAGATGTTCGGAGGCAGTCGATGAAGCCCATCTGCATGTCGGACTTGTCGATGAGGCGCATGTTGATGTTGTAGTCCAGGACAGCAGCTGGTTTCTGGACGGGGTTCTTCGGTCCACCTTCCCTGTGGCGACCATCTCAGCTTTGTGGCATGTGGTGAGGAGGTTGACCTTCCGCTGGTCATGCCAGTGGATGGAGAGGATGGGGCCACTCTTCTTGTGTAAGATGTCTGTCTTCTTGGTCTTGATTGGGTAGCCTGGCATGCCCCTCCTCTTGGCCTTGACTGTCCCGACAGTTCCGGTCTTGCAGTCATGGAGGTACTTGGCGAGGCTTGGCGACGTGTAATAATTATCGGTGTAGAGAATGTGGTTCTTGTGGAAGTGTCTCTCCATCATTTTCTTTACGACAGCGCCGCCAAATCCAATGTCTGTGTTAGTCTCGATTTCCCCACCACTGCCGCTGTAGACCACAAAGTCCAGCACATACCCCATCTTACAGTCGCAGAGGACGAAGAGCTTGATGCCGAAGCGGTGTCTCTTGGACGGGATATACTGTCAGAAGTGCAGCCTACCACGGAACAGGACCAGAGACTCATCAAGGCACATCTTCTGGCAAGGAATCAGGTAGGTGGTAAACCGATGACATGTCATACAGCTTCCTGATCTTCCATAGTGCATCAGGAAAGTGGAGTGCCATGTTGTTTGTCAGGTGGAGATAGGAGAGGATGTTGAAGTACCTATCCCTGGACATGTACTTGCCAAATGCTGGAGTCGTTATGAGGTCGCCAGTGATCCAGTAGTCGGCCAGAACGTGCTTCCTGATATGTGTCATCAGCATTGTGATTGCCAAGAACACATATAATTCTGCCACAGTGACAGCTCTCCATGCCACCACTGGTCTTCCTGCCAAGAAAGATGGAACAGATAGCATGGTGATTGTTTGTTTCCTTGATGAGGTATTCCATGACTTCATTATCATAAAAGCCACAGAAAAGTTCACTGGGGGTAGTATCTGGGCCACAGGGAAATGCTGGTGACACCCTGGAACCAACCTGTTGCCCGTCAAAGGCAGGACAATCTGGCTCAAAATCCGCCCCATCTGTCCACACAAATAAGTCGGATGAGCGCACACGTGCAGGCACA
The DNA here is from genome assembly GCA_032716605.1 of Paralithodes platypus. Taxonomy (NCBI): domain Eukaryota; kingdom Metazoa; phylum Arthropoda; class Malacostraca; order Decapoda; family Lithodidae; genus Paralithodes; species Paralithodes platypus. Next base: position 29,470,053 of record CM064490.1, read on the forward strand.
TGCCCTTGCCCTTGGGCACGCAGATGCCCAGGCGGACGCCCTGCACGTCCACGGCCACGCCCAGGGGCATCGGCGTAGGCAGGCTGAGCCGCACACCCACAACCTCGCCCTCGAACTCGTCGTGACGGGACTTCCTCCTCTTCCACATCTCGTCCTCCTCCTCAGGCGATGTCAGGTCATCTGGGGCAATGTTGGGGTCGTCAGCATCTTCTTAGAGAGGCATTTCCGGTGAAGAAGGGACCGGGCGTATGTGGCGTGGGGGGCGGGAGGCTGCGGGAGGTTGAAGAACGGGAGCCTCAGCCTCGGGAGTTGGGCTCCTCTTGCGGCGAGCCGAGGGCTTCTCCGCAGCAAATAATGCTCTTCGGTGTGATGAGGGCTGTGGCACACTGTGGGAGGACAATGCCGCACCACTAGTACCACTTGTAGAGTCCCTTTGCAAATCCTAAGGGAGAGATGAAGCAGAAGGCTGTGGGTGACCCGCGCGGCGTCCCGGGTCAAGGCGTCGTGACAAAGGAATGCGGGTGGTTGCTAGACCAGGGTCGGCGTCACTATCAGTATCTTTGCCTTCCCTAACCTTTTCTGCTGCCCTGTGCTCTTTCTTGGCTGCACTTTTTACTAATGATTGTTTGTAAAAGTATTTACCCACTTTCAAGGGCGTACGGGCAGGCAAAGGGGAAGGTCCTGGGCTAGGGCTAGGCCTACTAGGCTGACCTAGCAAAGATGGCGACGGGGTAGGCCTAGGCTCTAGCACACTTGGCAGTTCTACTGCACCTTCCTGCAACAGTTCCACATCAGGATCATCACTACTATCACCTCCCTCAAACAAATCGACATTGTCATCTTCCCCAAACCCCACAAAATCATCGTCTTCACTCGCACTTATGAATTGTTCTTTATTAACTAAGCGTTCGTCACTGCTCACTTCAATGACAAAAAGTTGTCTCTGTCTGGCACTATCACTCAACAATAACTTTGCTTTCTTGCGTTTAGCCTTTTTCTTGGTAGCAACAGGCGTCGAAGTTGCGAGAGGGGTAGCAGTGGGGGGCGCGGGAGACTGCACGGAATCGAACGCATCGGACAATTTTTTTTTGCTGTAACTCGGTATGGCGGTCACGCGGGAGCTAATAACGGTAGTAGTTGAGGCTTGGTGGCGCTGTGATCGCCCCTGCAAAGTAAATTTTCGCCGCGCCCATTTCAAAGCACGGTTTCTAGCACAGAGCTTATCTAAGGACACCCAGGGTCCGGCCCATCTGCCGCAGCATCCTTATATAAGGTTGCCCGGGCTGGAAGGGTTAACTATCAACTAATTTCCTCTCTGATCATCACTTGTCATCACACAACTCCACCGCCATTCCTGTTGCCTTGTTTCCACTCCACATTAACCCTAACCATCGTCTACACTCCAGCAACAAGGTAAATATACTATTGTGTGGTTTGGTATAACTCTACAGTCTACTTACTTCAATAATAACCACATAATAAATGGTCCTTTGAACGAAAACTAATTAATAAACTTCAACGGTATATTGTGGTGTGGTTCGGCGCCGCGGTACGTTGTTTTGGTTTGGCGCCGTGGTTCTTTTGCTTTCTTGCTTGTTTGAATGGCGGCCGTGAGGGTGCAACGCATTTATCTAGTACCCTTTAGAGTCCACACTAACATGTCTCACGCATTTTATAAGCATGGCGCTGCAGGGGGAGATATTGGTGAAGAAGTTTTTATAACAGAGAGGGCTCGATACCCTGGGGAGATTATGAATTTGGCTTGGATGTTTTTCGGTGCCGATGCGACAACCCTGTTGGACAGATCCTTCGTGGAACTTAATATGCACATGCACTAGGTTGGCCCAACACCATATCTAATTAGGTTACCTTTACCCTTTCAAAATTATTAATATCTAAATTTAGCAACATGTTAGCCTAACCTAAGTTTCATTCTCATTAAATGATTGAGTTTTGGTGTCTAGTAAGTTAGCCTAACCTATATTTATATTTCCAATAATTAAGCCTAAACTTCTAAATTTAGTAACATGTTACCCTAACTTCTTGAATTTAAATATCTAGCCTACCAAATTTAATTATTTGCGATTTAAAGTGTTGGCCTAACCACAAATGATAAACTAAATAAATGTATTTCAACATGTGAGTTCTTTGATCCTTGATATCACCATGTAATAAGTTCCCACCAATGATACCGCCATTCGTGTTTAAGTGTTAATTCCGAACCGAGTTTGACCGGCGGAAGAATTTTCTCTTTCGGCTGAATTTTAGTAAAAAAAAAAAAAAACGATAACAAAAAGAATCGCAATTTCCATCCGCTTTTGACTAAAGGTGACAATGGATGATCTAGCCCAAGGCAAACACCGTAGGGAAGGCATTAAAGGGTCATTAACCGTCCTGTCAAGGGATTTAGAGGGGTTCTTGGAAACCGCAACTATTGTGTGGTTTGGTATAACTCTACAGAATGTCGAGAATCTAAAATGCAGTCATTAATATTTATTATGTATATTTTACTGAAACACTATAATTGTTAACGTAATTGTCTGATAATCTCGATGATATGATTATTTTTATATATTGAATTCGTTTAACTAGCTTTCTTTGACTCGTTATTTGCCTGACACTAACATTTAGTTTTTTTTTAAATATACTACAACTCTTATTTACAAATCTAATTATTTCAACGTATGTATTTATTATTTCTTTGACAAATTATATCCTATATAATAACGGTATGTATATCGTAAATATTTCTTTTACTCAATGTTGATAATTAAATCTCGATGTATAAACACATTTTAAAATAAGTTATTTTGTTCCATAATTATAGGCTCTGATGATGATACAAGGATAGTATCGAAACGTTAACAAATACATTCAAGATGTGGTTACCTACACTGGTGTTTATCTTCCTTAACGTCTGCGCTTTCCACGCCCATGATTTCTAGCTGATATACTTACTCAATGTTATGGACGTCCAGTGCTCACGCTCTACAGACAAGAGGAACGATTTGACTTCAAATTACGGAGATTTCAATGCGACTTACAATTTCTGAATGATTGTGCTACTCAGGATCTTGTCCCAAATGTTCTAAAGTTTAAGCTTTCCAACAACACTCTAAAAAACTCCCGGGGCTACCGTAACTCTCAAAAAGTATTTCCTTTTGTGTGAAATTAAAAGCAAACATAAAAACATTACCTTTGTTCGTAATAAACTTAACTCCCTCTTAAATGAACTGAACAAGAAAGTATCATGGCTAGATTCAAATCACTTACTAAGCTTGATTCATAATAAGCACGAGAAATACACTTCGAGAACGAAATTCGTACAGCAAAGGAAACTGTATAAACTAAGATTTACTGATGATGGAAATTTGTCTCCTGATAAATATATTTTGGTAAATCTACAGTTATACTACCCCTCCCCCACTACCTCCGCCCTTCAAAACACGCCTTTTAGCGTGTTTTTGGATGGTTCAGCAGCCGCGGAAACTGGATTTTTTTTTATTTTGATAAAAAAAAATCAACCAGATACGCGTTTTTCAAGTAATTTGTTGTTGTTTTTTATGTTTTATTTGATATACAGTGTTGTTTAATACCGAGGACCGTCGCATTTTAGTATTTTTAACATTAGCCTAACTAAACCTAACCGAAAACTAACCTGTCTCGCGACCGGTCTAAACCCAGATCACGTTCCCTGTTTATGGGTGCGCGACGGTCTAAACCCAGCTCACGTTCCCTGTTTATGGGTTCGCGAAGGCATGTAATACTTCAATGTATCTATTTCAAGTCAAATATAAATTTCCGTGCATCATCAAATCATACTAAGTCTACTACTAATAATATTAACCCATTAGTACCAACAGAATAGCGACAAAATAGGGGTAGTATAACTGTAGATTTATCGATATTTTTAATTACTCCAAGCGAAACCTTTGAAGTGTTGGGAAAAATACTCTTTCCACAGGACTTAAATTTTCACTTTATCCACGTAAGCTTAATTTTGTTCAACATTGTTTAAGTTTGGAGAAACTATATAAGTCATTAGCTTCTCATACTCTATATTATAATCCCCTTCATAAAGGAATTAATTATGTACCTAATAGTCTCTGGAACCTAGCATTTGACTCATTTTACTCCGATTACTCGCATAAGCCCTTTAACCCTTGTTTAGCGGGACCCGACTTAAGTCGGCTTAGAGAACCAAGGACTAAGTGGCGGGGCCCGACTTAAGCCCGTGTGCAATTTTTGAGCAATAATGGCTCTGAGAGAGAGACGAGCGTAGGTCGGCTCATGACCGCTCGGCACGGGTCCCGCGCAACTACTGACGTTCCCTCCACACACATCCACACTCACTGCCTCGCTACACAGGGAATTATGTAAGGATATTACCGTATTTTAGGGATTTTGCACTCGTCTTGCACGATCGTTGGAAGAGAACGCGTGGTCGTAAATGGATGGTTCTGGTGTCATTGGAAAGCTCAATTATCGCCCTTTCAGTGATACATAATTGTATTACGTTCTGGCTCTTGTTTATGCATGAAAAAGAGCACGGAAACAAGGTCGTTTAGGGTAAAACCACCCGCTTGCCAGGTAGTAGAAGTTACCGACCTAGCCGCTCGTGGAGTGTTAACAATAAAGATTGCTCCTCTAAGGATGAATATGCTGCTCTCAAAGAACTGTCCACTGATAAGGAACTGATCATTACACATCCCGATAAGGGCAATGGGGTGGTCCTTTTAGATAAACCATATTATATTATTAAGATGGGAACCATTTTGAATGATGTTACTAAATTCACTAAATTATCAGGTGAAATTTGTCACTACATTATAAAATTTGAAGACCGAATTAACAGACTACTGACTAAATTTAAATCAAAAGGTGTTATTAGTGATTCTATTTACTCACAGCTCCATGTGTCTGGTTCTCAACCTGGAATAATGTATGGTCTGCCTAAGGTACACATACCAGTGCTTAGACCAGTGCTTTCTGCAATTGTAATGCACTGTTATAAATTATCAAAGTTCATTGTCCCTCTATTGTCACCAAATACATGAAATCAATATACAATTATGGATTATTTCACTTTTGTCAAGGAAATTACCAGTGCCTCCTTTGAAGATTGTGTGATGGCAAGTTTTGATGTTCAGTCCCTCATCACGAATATACCGTTAAAGGAAACCATTGATATAATGTGTTAATAATACTTTCGCAGATGTGGATAATTATGAGGGTATGAGTTGGAAAGATTTCTCAGATCTATTAAATGTATCAGTAAAAGACATGCTATGTATTTTCAATGGTGATTCGTATACTCAAAGAGATGGTGTAGCTATGGGTTCGCCGGCTGGTCCGAGTCTCGCAAACGCCTTATGTCACTATGAAGTCCAATGGTTAAACGATCGCCCTGAACATTTTAAGCCAAATTTGTATAGACACTATGTTGACAACACATTTCTTCTCTTCAAGAATGTTGACCATATGCCTTTATTTTTAGACTACCTCAACTAAAAAATGCACATATCAAATTCACTTATAAAGTAGAATCTAATAATTCACTCTCATTTCTGGACGTTAAGATTTAACGAGATGATAACAAGTTCGAAACTTCAGTCTTTAGAAAGCCTACATTCACAGGTTTATCCACCAAGTTCACTTTTTTTATTCCAACTAATTTTAAACGTAACCTAGTAAAAACATTAACTTTTAGAGCGTATCATATTTATTCCAACTACTTTAATTAAATTTGATGAAGAACTTGCATTCATAAAGAAAATTATATTTAATAATAGATTCCCCAGGAACTTTGTTGAAACTTATTTTGGCAAAACTATTAATAAGTTACTAAATAATCCTACCCAAGTTCATGAATCAGTTTCTAATGCCCCTTTCCCACTGGTGAGACAAGTCACAATTTTCGTCTCCGACACCAATAAATTGGCACATTCGTGACATGTCTCAACACTGTCTTTCATGTCTCATGAAATATCGTTTGACTCTCATGGCTCGTCAAGGCCTCGCAAGGGTCGTCGCAAATGTTCGGACAGTTCAAAATTTTGGATGAGGACTCACGATGATTGGTTACCCTCGCAAGCATCGTCGAGCATCGCCGAAGGATCGGCGAGGGCTTCTGCGATCATCTGCGACATCGGCGAGACATCGCCGAGGGTTTCGCACAAAAAAAAACTTTGCAACGCTGCATGGATGCTCACCGATGCTCTAAGATGCTCTGCTCGCCGATGCTCTCAGATGTTCCGAGAACATCGACGATGCCAAAGAGCACCTTCGGCGAGGTGGGTAAAAACAAATTATTAGGCCTATTGTGAACCTGATGAACCCTTTTTTCTATGCACCTCTCGTGGGGGGTTCACCTGTTTTTTTTTTCTCTTTCTCTCCTTTTCTCTCTTTCTCAGGTTTGTATCCATTCAGCCCCATTCAGCCAACTGTTTTAAGACGTTTATCCCCATCCAAGTATCGATATCTTCCTGGCAAGCGATAGCGAACCAGCATTATATGGAGAAATCCGGCTTTGCCGGAGAAATTTTTCTATCGAAAATATACAAATTTAGCTTGCTCTCAAAAAAATATATATATATGTTCGCTCGCTACCGCTCACCAGGAAAATATTGAAACCTAGATGGGGGTAAACGTCTTAACCCTTAAAGATCGGGGGCGGACTTAAGTCCGCCTACAATTTAGAGCAAGTTAGGAGCATTATTAAGGCTTTTTTAAAGGGTTAAAATCGAGTGCAAATGGCCGGGAGCGCAGCAGGCCAGACAGCCGACTCCCAGGGCTTACCGCCGCCCATTAACTCATGTTCCCTATGTTCTCGAGAGGCTGGAAGTGTAGCCAGTAGTGAGCATAGCATGGAAAAATATGCCGCTATTCGTTAAACTCCCATGTTACTGGTACCACTGTATGAGAATCACGAGTGCTACGTAGCTCGTTCTGGTCTCATTTTGAAGCTTTAGCGTCTAGTTCTTTGCTGAATACATTTATTTTCATGCAGATACTTGATTTATCATTCAGGAGGGCCTGAATATGCCCAAATAACCCCCCCCCCACCCCCGCTAGACAAGGGTTAAAACAGTAGGCTGAACGGGCCGAACGGATTATAGGCAAAGAGAGAGGGAGAGAAAGAAAACAAAACAATGAGGAGGGAGAGAAAGAGAAAACAGGGAGGTGGGCTCAATGTTTACCTTACGGCTTAGCCTAATTGAGCCCATCTCGCTGTTTTCTCTCCCTCCTCGGTTTTTTTTCTTTCTCTCCCTCTCTCTTTGCCTATAATCCGTTCGGCCATGTTCAGCCTACTGTTTTAAGATGTTTACCCCCATCCAGGTTTCAATATTTTCCCGGTGAGCGGTAGCGAGCCAACATATATATATTTTAGTTTTTGGGTCGTTTTCTGGTCCCCTTTCTTCCTCATGGTTAACCCCATTATTTTTCATATTTCATGACGTTCGGCCCATTAGTTTGGCGATTTTAAGACATTTCACCCCATTTTGTTATCAATATTAAGACTTCGTGTCATTTAGGCATCTAGTTTTTCCTGGCTAGCTATAGCGACCCTGTACTTTTTGAGGAACCGGCCTTCGGCCAGGATATTTTTCTATCGACAAATGTACAAATTGATCTTGAAGGAGGGTGTTGGGGGGTGCTTTATATGCTTGATGGAGGTCTAGGGATGAAACTAGGGATGAAATAGAAAACAAACAAAAAACGAGGAGAGAGGGAGAGAAGAGAACAAAAATAAAAAAAGGAGAAGTAGGCTCAATTTTTAAGCCTAACTAACGCAAACATTGAGCCCACCTCGCTGTTTTTTTTCTTTCTCTCCCTCTCTCCTCGTTTTTTTTTTTTTTCTATTTCTCTCCATCCCTCTTTGCCTATAATCCGTTCGGCCCCGTTCACTGTTTTAAGACGTTTACCCCCATCCAGATTTCAATACGCCAAACCATCGCTTGAATCGCCGAAGATGTCCCAAAACATACGACGAGTCTTCTTTCATCCTCGCATGATTTCGCAAGATATTTTTGAAAATGTGACATGCCTCGCATAGGACATCGGCGAGACATCGCTCACTTCGCCGATAACGTCGCAGAAGGTCGGCGATTGCATCGCCGACATCGGCGACATCTTCGCCGAGTATAATTTATCGTCTGTTTGTAACGGTCGAAATCGTGAACGTCGCACGTATTCTTGCGAATTTGACAAAACGAAGTCATCGGTGACGAAAATCGTGACTTGTCTCACCAGTGGGAAAGGGGCATTAAGCAATCATATATTTTCCTATAATGTTCACAGGCTCGTCTAGCTTCACACTCAGAAATAAACTAAGTAAGCTTCTTGATGAATGATTTCCTCAAGTATCTGTACGTGTAATTATTAAAAATAACATAATTCGAAAATTCTTTAAAATCAAAGACCAAATACCGTTAGATCTTCAGTCATCTTTTATATACAAATTTAATTGTGTTAACTGTAAGGCATCATGCATTAGAAAAACTTCGTATAGCGTATAGCGGAACACCGTGGTCGCTCAGCTCCTACGGGTTTACGAATCACCAAACCACCTTTCTCTGCCATTAGAAATCATTCACTTGACAATGATCACCCTTTCTCTGCCTCAATGTTTTCAGTTCTTGTTAGGATTCCGTGGGAGCAAGATCTGTCTATAATGGAGGGCTTGCTGACTTACCTTCACAAGCCTGAGATCGGCACCCACGAGTCATCAGTTCAATTCTCTTGTTTCTCGATATCTAGGTGTGCAATAATTTTATTTTGTGTGCATTTCTTCATCCTTTTAGTTTCAAATTTCAATTAAATATAATTAATTCTTAGATCTTTTGTCGGTTGAGCGTTCAATATTTCTTTAATGTCAACTAGATCCCGGATTTCTACTAGACCAGACCAGACTCAGATCAGATCAGATGGCTAAAGTAAAGTTGGAATGTAGAAGAGTTTGGAGAGAAGAAGATAAAGTGGAGAAATGCGAAGTAAAGTAGGAGATGAAAAATTCTTGGGCTCAACCAAAATGCTCCATTGTTTATTTCTTTTGAAATGATAGGTGTAGCAATTTCGTCAGCTTCCTCTGGGCCGCTACAGGGGGACGTTTTCCTTCTGCTGCAGTCTTCTGAATTTCTGCAGTCACGTTACCAATGGTCTTCTGCAGCTCGCTGGCGGTCATCCCCAGGTCGATGTCCTCGTCTCCTTCCTCCATCCCCTCCACATCGACTTCTTCTCCTGTGGTGGAGTCAGAGTACTCAGACGATGCAGAGGAGTTGGTTGCCACTGGATCTTCAAGGGTGGCAGGTGCTGGAGTCGAGGCTGCTGCTGGTCCGGCGACGTTGACTGGTGTTGGCAGTGGTGATGCAGAGACTGTTGTTTGTGGTGGTGGTGGAGGTCTTGAGAGAGGCTTCTGGATGTCCAGTCTCCTTCTCGGGTGGCTTCTTGGCCTCATAGCCTGCGTGGGAATGAGGCTGGGTGGTGAAGATAGTCCTGGAAGAGGTGGGATGATGATGGGAGGGAGGTTGTTTGCCTTCAGGGGTGTAGGAAGATACTCCTGAAGCAGCTTGTGATCCCCTTTGCAGAGGGTCACTGCAGTTGTGACGACAACCTGGATCAAATCCAGTGCTGTACAATTGACTGCTGCTGTGGCTTGGTGGTAGTCCTCCCTCTTACCTCTTCTACCATGCCTTGAACCCTTCAGGATCTCCCCATCAGGGCCCATGACATTGATGGCCTTATCTCCTCTCCTCCTCTTGATGGTGAATGATACCCTCTCATTGGTGGCAAGAGAGGGCACAATATGGAGAGGATTGGGTTTGGAGATACCAGTGGAGTGGACAAAAATGTCACCTACACTGTAGGTGATGAACCCAAAGCCCTTTTTGGCAGTAAACCACTTAACGGGGCCAGTGAGCTTGGTGGTGGCACTGGGACTCTCACCAGGCATGTTGATTGGCTGGCTACTAAGTCAATGATCATGCAGTCATTAATATGTAGTATGTATTTTTTAATACATACAGACGTTAATATTATTAATACAGACGTGGTGGGCTGACCCGTTGTCAGAGTGAGGGTTGGTGTCCTCTACTTCCCATAGCCCCTTCTATCTTTTTCTCCTTCTGCATCTCTAATTTTTTCAAATGGCGTAGGGATGCGGCGACCCCAACGCCCGCCACTTTCTGGTGCAGGTAGCCTCCTCTGTGGTGGAGGGGTGAGAAATTTCCACCACCGGTTTTCTCCGGCGAGACGTAGAAGTCGGCTAAAGGGGATCGGGGGCGGGGGGCCTGGTATCCTTCTCCCCTTAAATAAATCTACCCAAAAAAACGAGACAGAGATAGGGGCGAGGGAACGCGTTCGTGGTCCCGGACCCTAAGAATAGGAGCTTTGAATGTGCGTGGATGTAGTACGAATGAGAAGCGAGAGGATATTGGAAGGTTATTTGAAAGAAGGATGTATGATGTCCTTGCACTGAATGAAACAAAGATGAAAGGAGAGGGAGAAGTGGATTTTGGAAACGTGATAGGTAGAAAGTCTGGAGTAGACAAGGGAGTTAGGGGGAAAGAAGGAGTGGCTATTATTGTGAAGGAGGAGTTGAGAGAGTTTATAAAAGAGTGGAAAGAGGTGTCATCAAGGCTAATGTGGGTGAGAATGCGGTTTAAGGGTGAAAGGTGGGTTTTTGTAAGTGCGTATGGACCAGGAAGTGAAGGAGAGTTAGACGAGGTAGAGGGTTTCTGGGAGGATTTGAGAGATTGTCTACAAGGGTTTGATGAAAATGAAAATGTTATAGTTTTAGGGGACCTCAATGCTAGGGTAGGAAATGAGCCTGTTGAGGGAGTCATTGGTAGTTTTGGTGTGGATGGTGTAAACGAGAGTGGAGAAAGACTGAAAAATGTATGTGAAGAGTGTAGATTGAGTGTAGGTAATTCGTTCTTCAAAATAAGGCGTATACACAAGTACACCTGGCATAGACTTGTGAGGGGAGAGATTGTAGAGAGGGCATTGATGGATTATGTGCTGGTGACAAGGGAAAGATTGTGTAGACTGCTGGATGTGAATGTGATGAGAGGTGAGGCGGAGGGTATGTCAGATCATTACCTGGTGGAGGGAAAGCTAAGAGTTAAGAGTTACAGGAGAATAAGAGACAAGCGTGAAGTAAGAGAGGTAATAAAAGTTAGTGAGTTAGAGAAGAGTGAAAAAGAGAGGGAGTACAAGGAAAGACTAAATGAAAAGTGGATGGAAGTGACAGAAGTAGAGGTTGAATGGCAACAGTTTAAGGAAGGAGTGAAAGCAAGTGCAGAGGTAGTATGCGGCAAAAGGAAAGTAGGAGGCAGAGGTATCAGGAAGGGAAGCGAGTGGTGGAATGATACAGTGAGAAAGGCAGTTGAGGAGAAGAGACAATGTTTTGAGAGGGTTTTACAGGATGGTAGTGTTGAGGTATGGGAGAGGTACAAGGAGAAAAGGAGAGAGCCAAACGGAAAATTAGAGAAGCGAAAAAAGATGCAAACGAAAGGTGGGGTCAAAGGCTGAGTGAGAATTTTGAAGAACGAAAGAAGGTGTTCTGGATGGAGGTAAATAAAGTAAGGAAAGGAGGACAAAAGAGGGAAGAGTCAGTGAAAGATGAAAATGGAGAGTTACTAGTGGAACCAGTTGAAGTGAGGAATATATATGCCGAGTATTTTGAATCTTTGTTAAATACAAGAGATGGAAGAGAAGCAGTGATTGAAGCAGAGGTGGATCAAGATAGGTTCCCCAGGCCACCCAGGTGGCAGGGAATGAATGAAAGGATTGAGGAAAGTGAGGTGAAAGAAGCAGTGAAACAAATGAGAGCGGAAAAAGCAGAAGGTTTGGATGGTATTGCTGTGGAGTGTATAAAGAAGGGTGGAGATGTGATAATAGATTGGTTGGTGAGACTTTTCAAATGTGTGCTTTGCTGTGTCAATGGTACCAATAGACTGGAAGAGTGCATGTATTGTGCCGTTGTACAAGGGGAAGGGAGATCGGCAGGAGTGTTCAAGTTATAGAGGTATTAGTTTATTGTCAGTGGTTGGAAAGCTGAACTATGGGAAGAGGATTGGGTTTAGTAGGAATGAATGGTAGAGATTGGGAGTTGAATCAGTTGCTGTTCGCTGATGACACAGCATTGGTGGCGGATTCTGATGAGAAACTGCAGTGGGTAGTCAAAGAGTTTGGTGTGGTTTGTGGAAGGAGGAAACTGAAGGTGAACGTCAATAAAAGTAAAGTAATGGTGTGTAATAGGGGAGAGCATAAGGTGAATCTAGATATGAGGCTGGATGGGGAAATATTGGAACAAGTAGAGTGTTTTAAATATCTAGGAGGAATGATAAGCAGGAGTGGAGGTATGGAAGTGGAGGTAAAACAGAGAGTGTGTGAAGGAAGGACGGTTTTCGGAGCAATGGGAAGTATGTGGAAGACGAGAAATCTCGGAGTGAAAGTAAAAAGTGCACTGTATCAAGGAATTGTTGTGCCAACAGTGATGTATGGGGGTTGAGACATGGGCTCTGAAGAAAAAGGAGAAAAGAGGGATGGATGTGATGGAGATGAGCTGCTTGAGGAGTATGTGTGGAGTTACTCGTAGAGACAGATTGAGGAATGAAGAGATACGTAGGAGAGTGGGGCAGCAGGAACATTTGTCAGCCAGAGTGGACAGAAGGGTGCTGAGCTGGTATGGTCATGTTGAACGAATGCGAGATGAAAGGCTTACAAAGAGAATATGTGAGTCAGGTACAAGGGGAGATAGAAGGGCAGGAAGACCCCCATTGAGATGGAGAGACTGTGTAAGAAAGGCTTTGGATGATAGAGGAATGACTATAGATCAGGCAGGGGAAGGGGTGGTGGACAGGAGTGAATGGAGAATGCTTGTGAATAGTTGAGTGAACACGTGGTGATTTGGAGTAAGGGGTCGGGCGCTAGTTGGACTAGATAATAGTCCATCAGGCGCCTGGCCCGGGGAGACGATTAATATGAAGGGTGCGCCTGGAAGTGTGGTGGGAGGGCTTGTAGCTTTGGCTCCGCTGCATGTCTGCCTGCCGAGATCAGAACCTCTCCGGGTGGTCGGGGGCCGGGGGAGTCCTGGAGCGACCTTGGTGACCCTGGTCTCTGGGTCTTCTCCTGGGTGACCTGGATGTGTGTGAGTTTGTGCTTTTGATCTGTGTTTATTTGTTGTTTTATGTTCTTTTCGTGTTTTCCCTGTTCTTGCTCTGTCTTGAGTCGGCTACCCCCAAAATGGGGATTGGGCCTGAGTATATAGATAGATAGATAGATAGATAGATGTATTTTTTACTGAAACACTATAATTTGTAACGTAATTGTCTTATAATCTCTGTGACAATCATTTTTATATGTTGAATTTGTGTAACTAGCTTTCTGTCACGCGCGATTTGCAGGACACTAACATTTAGTTTTAAAATATACTAAAACTCTTATTTACAAATCTAAGTAAAATTTCTAATACAAATTCTAAAATTTCACAAAGATTTTTAACCAATTTCGATAATGATAGGTGGACTTAAACATTGTGTTCACGTCTTTTTTAACATTTGACAAATTATATCCTATATAATAACGGTATGTATATCGTAATATATCTTTTACTAAATTATATATATATATATATACATATATATATATACATATACATGAGCTAGTGATCTTGAGCGTGGAAAGCGCAGACGTATAAGGAAGATAAACACCAGTGTAGGTAACCACATCTTGAATTTATTTGCTAGCATTTCGATAGGGTTCAGAGCCTATAATTGTGGAACAAAATAACTTCTTTTAAAATTTGTTTATACATCGAAATTTTAATTCTCAAATTGAGTATATATATATCATAGACCCCTTTACATAAGGACTGGAAACGAGCACTCTCGGAGTTTGAAACTTGGGTCCATTGCTTAAAAGCAGTATCATGAAAGCAGTGGTCTCTCCGACTTTCTTAAACACAAAAATATGTACACAAACACAACTTTACATATAAATGCATGTAATTTCACACGCAATCGTCCATATCCCCGCCATATTGGCGACATAATGTCTCGCCAGAAAACGAACAGCCCAGGACGATGCCAGATGCCAGTCACCCACGAGACACGTTAGAGGTAACACATTTTTGTTCTGTTGTTCGTTATCTCTCAGCTTATTGTAAGTAATTTTCTTATAAATACTTACCAGTCACAAAAGGATCTGTGTTAACAACTTATTTAGCTGATAAATATTAGAATTGAGCTGATGTCAACGGGTTGCTTTGATATGTACTGATAACCATTTTACAACTATTCTTGTTTTTTTGCTTTACAGGAACAATGCCGAAAAGATGTGCTGCATTCAATTGTCGTGGAAACTACAGGGGAGAGCCATACAGTCCTATGGTGTTTCCCGAATGAAGAACAAGAACGACATGCATGGATTAGTGCTATGCCAAATAGCCCAGAAAGTTTGAGAGACAGGTCGAAACTATGGATTTGTGCATCACACTTCGACTGCGATTGGGTCACAGTTCGGGGAGGAAAACGACCAGCTGGGCCTCCTACAGTTTTTAAAGGTGTACCCAAGTCTTGCCTCAAACAACTTACGTCAGCTCCTAGGTTAACTAAAACAGTGACAAGTGAAGCAAGACTTAAAAAACAAACTGAATTTGAAAATGAACAAGACAAAATGCATAGTTATGACAAATTGGCAGGAGAGATTGGAAAACACTTCCCTGAGTTTTATATAATGCAAAATGGTAGAGAACTGACAATGTTTAAGACAGATGGTAATGGTAGAACAGTTGATAAGTTTCTTCATTTTAAAGAGGTACAGTCTCCTTTTGGTTTTCTGCAGCTGGTAGTAGCAGAGAAAAGTGGCTTGGAGATACCAAAAAGTAAACTGAATCTTCAAAAAAATAGCTTGGTAAGTAAGTGGTCTCAAATTGAAGAAATAGTGAAAATTATGAACACTCATGAAGCGACTAATACTGACCGCTTAAAAAGAATAATTTCAGAACTTGACTCTATCACAGAATTTCACGAAATTGAAGGTTTTCAGTTCATTCAAGCACAGTTACAACTCCTTCTTATTCCTCCTAAAAATCGCCGATATACAAAGCATATGTTAATTCTTGCAGCAGAACTGTTTTGTATATCACCCGCAGCATATAGAATGCTTAGAAACTCCAAAGCAATTAGTCTTCCTTGTGAGAAACAGATTCGCCAATTGTTATCTCGCACTTATGCTGACAAGTGTCTCCCAATCCTTTTTGATCAGTTGAAGCCACAACAGCGGTTAGTTAACATTTTGTTTGATGAAGTCAAGCTTAAGCAGGCCCTTAGATTTACAGGAGAGCATATAGTAGGCTATGCAACAAACGGACCAGAAAATCTAGCAACATCTGCTCTTGAAGTTCTTTGTCACTATGGAGGACCACGGTACATCATACGAATTCATCCTGTATCAAAACTGAATGAGATTCAACTGAAGGAAATATTACTTGAAGCTGTATATGTTGTTAAAGCTAGTGGTGGCCATCCAGTATCGTTCGTCTGTGACAACTGTCCACTGAATCAAGCTGTTTACAGAATGCTTGGGGGTCCTGGAAAAGTAACACTAGCACCAGATGGCATAAATGTTTTCCTTGTCTATGATTATGTTCACATCGTCAAGAATACGAGAAACAACTGGATCACAGAGAAATGTCAAGAATTACATTTTAGCAAGGACGGTACAGAATATTTGGCGTGTTGGAGTGATGTTAAAGCTCTTTACAATGAAGATCAGAAGACATCACTTCGTCTGACAAAACTCACACGCTCATCAGTATTTCCTAAACCATTGCAACGTCAGAGTGTGCCCTTAGTTTGCCAAGTGTTCAATGAGAAAACGATTGCTGCATTTGAAGGTCTTAAAGGAACTGTTAAATTTCAGGATGGAACAGTGATATACATAACACTGGTAACCAATTGGTTTAAAATGATGAATGTTAAAAGCAAGTACAGCGCAGTTCATTTACGAGACCAATATCGTGAACCTTGGACATTAAACTGTACAAACTTCAAAGCTCTGCAGGAAATGTGTACAGTTGTATCCAGCTGTCGGTGGACTGGTGGGCATGGCAGAGAGAAAAAACTAACAGTCAACAGCAGATGCCTTTGTCATCACAACAAGGTATAACATAGAAGCAGCACAATATTTTTTTGAAACCCATGATTTTGCTTACATCCTACCTGCTGTTTTTTCACAAGATCCCATAGAAAAGTTTTTTGGTCAAGCAAGACAACGTAGTGGAGGACATTTTTACATTGACATTGAGGATGTTCAAGCAGCATCCAAAGTACAGCAGTTGCATCAGCTGTTGAAACGTGACATCGTTCCTGACCGAGCCAAAGAAGTAAGCTGTGAATTGTGTACAGCAGCAATAGATGATGGTGATTTACAACTTCTGGAAGAGCTGACATTACAAGACACTCAACTACTTCTAGATTCAGATGATACTTTAAAACATAAAATTGTCTACATTGGGGAATTTTTAGCTCATAAACATGGACAACAGGAAGTAGATTCTGGGGAATGCTTGTCATCAGAGTTTTTGACTGCGCTCAATCGAGGTGGGCTGAGTATGCCTACACTGGCTACTGTCTTCTTTGTACATAGTGGCATCACCCTTCAAATGTCTCTTCAAGACTCGAAAAAGTGTTGTCGCAATTACTTGAAACAATGCTTGTCATATGTAGATGCTCCTTTAGCTAGCCATTCAGGAGCATGCCAGACATTGTGTAATGTGTTGTTTAAGGCCTTTGTATTTAATACAAGCGATCGGGAGTGTACACTAGGCTGCTTAAGGCGACAAGAGAAACTTTCTAATGTTTAAGTTAATTATTGTGTTATGTGACTTTTGATATATGTAAAATTATGTGTAAAGTAATATTTTGCAAAGGTTTTACTTTAATTTCTTCTAATATTTAATTAATGTAAGTCATGGTATGATGCTTTGCTTGTATAATACATGTTCTTATAAACTATCTCATTATAACTGTATATTTTCCTATTATGTTCAATCACGAAAGAGACATGAGTCAATCAACCAAAAACAAATGTTTTATTTTCCTTTACTTGGTTGCTCTAGTTAATAAGATGTTGTAGAGTAAAAACAAAAAGTCCCATATCCAGTAAAACTAAAATAAGACCTCAGTTTGTGGGCCTGACAATGGACCCAAGTTCCGGGACCCGAGTATGGCCGACGCCAGTCCTTATGTATATATATATATATATATATATATATATATATATATATATATATATATATATATAAAGAGAGAGAGAGAGAGAGCATGTTCGGCTCAACCAGTGCCCTGTAGCCTACAGGTGATAGTCAATATATGGGTTTAGTTTTCAGTTTTGTATTGATGTACGGCAATGTAAATGTGTCCACTCGCTGTTATTTACAGGTAGATTGGTACATTGTAAACAAATAGTGAGTATGAAAAGGGTAAATAAGGTGTCCATAGTATTCTATCTAATTAAAGGTATATTAGTGGTAATTAACTCATCTAATACAAGGAGAGCATGGTAAATTACTCTCAGTATACCTAATTACTTTATATTCGTTTTTCATACCCATGATATATGACAATGTTGAGATCAAATTAGTTAGATATATAATGTTCTCCTTAAAATATGAATTTACTCCTTCGGATTTTGTAGACTATAGTTATAATAAGCTTAAAGTTTATTTAATTATTTTACATAAACATTTTGTAATCACTACAGTAGATAAAAACAGCAATAATTATAGCTTCACTTGTAAGAAATTATATCTAGAAAACATGAACACTGAATTAGGCATTAGAGGTAACATATTACATACAAATATGTGTGGTCATTCTGTTTATGAAATTAAAAATAATTTGATTATTGATAACTTAATTGATAAACATACTAATAAAAACATAACATTTTATATTAAACTTTGTGATAAGAATAACTACATTTCAAAAGTATACATGTTACCTAAATTTCATAAAACACCTTATAAATATCGCTTTCTTGCCGGAGCAAAATTTGCTACCACTAAAACTGTCACAAGTCGTACATTGTTTAAAATACATTAAAAGTACTCATACCATGCCAAAAGTTACCTCAGTACATAGCTTCGACTTTTTACCTTTGTATAGCCTACCAATTTGCCTTTAGATTGAGAATTTTCAGAACTTTGCTTTATTATTTGCAGACAGATTTGTTAAGAATGGTAATTATTTCATACATGTACTGTATATTCTTATTATAATAATGCGTCATTTAGCTCTACTCCCACTAGTGCAGTATATTTTGATATAACTAAACAGCCATAAATTAGCGCTTAGCAACTTGGTTGAGCCCGAGAACTTTCATCTTCTACTGTACTTCTCACTTCTCCGCTTGTTCTTCCTCTGTCCAATTGCGTTTCTTTCCTACTTTACTCCAGCCATTTGGTCTGGTCGCGCTACTCGAGTTAATATAAAGTTATAGCAAGGATTAGTTTGAGGAAATTATACTAAAAGGCTCTCCTAGTGACATAATATGATGCATTGTTTTCTAATGTGAGTGAAGGAGAAAAAAGGCAAAGCTGTCTGTAACAAGTGTCTCCCCCAAAGTTGAAAGAGTGACAAAGAGCCAAAATCAATGCACGTTAGAGAAAAAATGCCAGGACACACGGAGCTTGAAGCAGTTTAAGTCATAAGATGAGGACAAAACAGATTGAGAGAGAGAGAGAGAGAGTTCCAAAGCTTGCTTGTTGATTAGAAGAAAAACTGGTAAAATGTTATCAATCTTGGGTTTGAGAAGTGGACAAAATAGGGATGGGAGTGTGTTGAAATGCGGGTGCCCCCCATTCTCCAGAAGGAAGAGCTCTCAAAAACATTGATTACTGTAATAGCGGAAAAAGAGTGAGAGAGATATAACATTACGACGAGTAGAGAGAGACTGTAGGAAATTTGTGAGAGGTGTGTTGATGAGACAAAATGCATTTGACTCAACTCTTTCGAGATTTGCGGTATGGGTTGGACCTCCCCACACATGCGAATAATACTCGTTACATGTGCCTCTATTTAGAGCAAGAAGCTGTGCAGGGGTGAAGAACCCACAGAGATGTTTGAGCACACGTAACTTCTGGGAAGCCGTTTTAGCATATATAGTAATATTATCTTTCCAAGAAAGGCTAGAAGATAAAGAAACACCAAGAGTTCTGAGAGAAGATTTGATTTGAGAAGGGTTGATTTGTGTATTATCGAAGTAAAAGGGTCGGATAAATCGGTGGCAGATCTTGATGTGTAGATATATGGAGAAATTGGGGTTTAGAAGCATTGAAAGTAACAAGATTTGTTCTGCCCCAATCGGAAATGGTTGAAAGATCAGAAGATATGTATGTTAGGGCCTCATCACATGAGTTTTTGAGTGATTGTATGCTGGATCGTTCTGGAAAACTAGTTGAACACTGTAATGTACCGGTATTAGCATATGAATGGATACAGGTACAGTTGAAAAGATCATTAATGAATAATATAAAGAGATTTGGAGACAGGACAGAACCCTGAGGAACAAAGGCGTTGATAGGTTAAAGAAGTGACTGACGATGGCCGTCCACAATCGCAACTATGGAACGCTCCGAGAGGAGATAGGAGACAAAAGCATAGATGGAGGAATAGAAACTGTAGGAGGGTAGTTTGGAGATTAGAGATTTGTGCCAGCCTCTAACGAAGTCTTTGGTATGTCTAGCGCAATAGAGAAGGTTTCACCAAAGTCCTGAAAGGAGGATGACCAAGAATTAGTAAGATAAAACAGAAGATCATCAGTAGAGTTAAGGAAACCATACTCGCAATCTGAAAGCCGAGTATAGGAAGACAAATGCTTAAACATTTTTTAATCCAGAAGAGTTATACAAATGTTTAGGAATGAAAGAAATTGGACGATACTTGGAGTGTTGAGAGCGGTCACCCTTCTTTGGAACAGGTTGAAACAGAGCAAACTTCCAGCAAGAAGGAAAGATGTTGGAGAAAAGGCAAAGATGAAAGAATTTGCCTAGGCAGGGAGTAAGCACGGAAGAACAGCTTTGAGAACAACAGGAGGAACACTATCTGGTCCATATACCATTTTAATATTTAGCCCAGAGAGTACAAAGTACAAAGGAGATCAAGCAGCAACAGTTCTAGTGACCCCTCTAGGCTGCTTGTCCTCCGAAACACTGAGGATCAAGTGTCCGAACAGTGGTTTAGAGTGGGTAAGGGAAAATTGGGAAGGGAACTACTGCCCTGGAAGTAATGTCCGTGGCAGGATTAGGAAGTTAGTAGGGGACAGATGGGTTAGTAACAAAACAGTTATAAGTGATCTTTCGTATATCTGGGAAAAAAAGCGTAACGTCTTAGTAATATATATACGCAATAATCCTGGATGAATCTGAAGGGGGAATAAAATAAAGTTATTTATTTACAAACGCAGTCAGTCGCGGGTTTGAGGCAAGATATTTGTCTAGGCGAAGTTTAAAAGAATCAACGGCGCTGCAGTCTATAACGTCTCGGGGAAGCCCATTCCACAAGTTGATAACTCGATTGAAGGAGATATTCTTAGATTTGTGTGAGTTAAAAGTTTTACCAATAATTTTGCAACCGTTTCCCCCGCGTGTAATTAGATTGGTCGATATTGAAGTACTTACTACAGTTCATATTGACGATGCCTTTGATATATTTGAACACTTGGATAAAGTCGCCTCTTAACCCTTAATTAGCGGCGAGCAACATAAGTCGAGTTAAAAAAAGCTGGACTATGTGGCGGCGCTCGACATAGGTCGAGTGGCAATTTCAGCACGTAATGTGGCTGAGAGAGAGAGACAAGTGGTGGCAGGAGACTAGCGAGCGTATGACTGCTCCAGACCACCGCGGCGAACCTACTGACACAAATCTCAGCTCCCTCCTCCCTCTCTCACTCGCTACATACTCAATTATGTACCGAAAGTACCGAATTACCTGCTTTTTGCACTCGCGTTGCACGGTTATTGCAAGAAAACTATCCATCATACAAGGATCGTTATGGTGTCATTCGAAAGCTCTGTTTATGCCCTTTCAGGGATAGGTACTTGTTTTACGTTCTGGGTCTTATTTAGGCATGAAAATGATCACGTAAACAGCCCTATTTTGGCTAAAAACACCCCGCTGTGCGGTACATATAAATAAACCGCATAGGCCGCTCGTAAGGTGTTAATCTGCGCTGGGTTAAAGGAAATAGATTAAATTCCTTAAGACGCTCCTCGTATGGTTTGTTCTTTAGGCTAGGAATCATTTTGGTAACTCTACGTTGAACTCGTTCTAGTTTGTCTATATCTTTTTGGTAATAAGGGCAGAAGTTACACTTAGAAGAGAATATGATATTATAAATAAGTAAGAGAGAAGGGCTGACCACACTACCCAAGACAAGGACAAAATTTAATGTTCAGACGATAGTCCTAGTCCACTGCCTATCCTACCAATGTAGGTTTCCCTGCCGGAGTGCAAAGAGCTAACGTAGTTGAGAGGCTTAAGTGAAAGCTGAGGATGACTACTTTGAGGAATTATTATGCTGTCAGTGGAAGGAAGACATTCACAAGACATAGGATTGAAGAGAGGGATCTCCTGCAACAGCACCTGAAGCCTAACACCATTGGAGGAAACAATGCCTACAGCAGCCCAGTCATACCTATTGTTCAAGTGTTCCTGTGGTTCAATAAGTGTTTATAATTTGAGAGATACCTGTAGCAGGGTCGAACCCCTAAGTGCTGATCATCGCATTCCCTCATATTCCTACAAACCTAACTGGGCCAGCAGGCACCCCAGTCTCCCGTCACGCTCCAACTCACAACCAAAACCGCAGGGCAACCGCCAGCACATTGCCAACACTCTACCTACTCAACATTACCCTCAACTGTATCATCACTACCACAGATATCGGTGACCCAAGTAACGCAACATGCAACCAGAACACCCAATAAAGCAGGAAGCTCTAGCAAACACATCGACAATGAAGTAACAGCAACGAACAAGAAAGACAACAAGAGAAACCACCCACCCCCCACAACACGACGCCGCTGCACAACAAATCAACCAAACCTACTACAACACAACCCAACACTATCGGCGACCCAGGTAGCTCAACATGCAACCAGAACAGATAAAAA
Organism: Paralithodes platypus; assembly: GCA_032716605.1. Taxonomy (NCBI): domain Eukaryota; kingdom Metazoa; phylum Arthropoda; class Malacostraca; order Decapoda; family Lithodidae; genus Paralithodes; species Paralithodes platypus. The sequence goes on from CM064490.1 coordinate 29,492,233, forward strand.
AGAAGGGATCAGTCGCAACAACATCAACAATAAAGCAGCAACAACGGCCAAGAACAAGGACATCAAAAAACAAATACAGGTAGGGATGGGAGGTGGGCAAGGGGGAGACACAACCTGTCCCCATCTCACGCGCTCACACACCAGCAGCCGCTCACGGCGTACAGCTGATCACCACACCGCCAGACGTACGATGAACAGTAACAGGAAAATATGTATAGTGTGCGATATTGGATTCAACAAAAGGAGTACAACGTCACAATGTAGTAGATGTAATGAAACAGTACACAATCGATGTACTTACGTTACTAGCAGAAAAGAAGTGGAATGCGATAAATGTAGGGAAGTAGCTATTAAAAGTCCTAAAATCATTTGTGAAATATGTGAATCACTCATAACAAGAAAACAAAGGATCCTAAACTGTGTTAAGTGTAAAACTGTAGCTCACATGAAGGGCATCTCTAAGAAGACCAACAGTGAAGAACGGGAATTCCTATGCAACATGTGTGCCTTGCATTCATTACCGAATATTAATGTAAATGAACCAATTAGTATTAACAACTCAGAATCCAGCCAGGACACATTCAAAATCAAAGATGAATACAGAGTGTTCACCAACAAAGGGCTCCATCTTATCCACATTAACGCCAGATCAATGTACCATAAATTGTCAGAAATAAACTTGTTAGCTAATAAGGCCAAAGCTTCAATAATTGCAATCACAGAAACCTGGCTGGATTCAAGTATAAACGATAATGAAATAAACATTCAAGGTTTCAATATGGTTAGGAATGATCGCAATAGGCATAGGGGAGGAGTATGCCTGTATGTAAAAAACAACCTCACACACACAACCAGGACCGACCTCCATGTAGAAAATCACGAAGCTCTGTGGATCGATCTACACCTGCCGAGGACAAGACCCATCACAATTGGGGTATGCTATAGGCCACCAGACGACACACAATTTTTGACCAAATTTGAACGTACTTTGTCATCGCTAGACCCTCGGAATGAATCCATCATACTAGGGGATTTTAACCTGTGTTACAAACAACGAAATAAGAGGCTTGTACGAGAATATAGGCATATACTGACAATGCACAATCACAAACAACTCATCACAACCCCCACAATAATAGACCACATAAACTGTAACAGAGAGGACAAAATATCCCAATCAGGGGTTATACAGACTGGGATAAGTGATCACTTCGTCACATATTGCACACGAAAAACCAAAAAAATTACCCTAGAGAATCACAAGGTTATCAAAACAAGGTCACTCAGAAACTACAATAAAGAAACATTTCTGGACATTTTATGGAATACAGACTGGTCTCCAGTGTTTGGAAGTACAAACGTTAATGACGCATGGGTTGGCTTCAGAACCATCATCACAGAAATCCTAGACAAAATAGCTCCTCTGAAAGACATACGAATTAAAGCAAGGTCAAGCCCATGGATCAACAATGACATACTACACCATCTGGAACACAGAGACAATCTGTTAACCCGTCCAGCACCAGCAACGCGTCGGCGATGTATGAAACGCACAGCCCCAGCGACGCGTCTGAAGAGTTACCCTAATTGCTCTGACCGTAACCTCAGGTGTAGCCGCTCTAGAGGGCTCAGATTTGTATGGGAACTGTGTACGTATCCCACGCAACCGTGCCGATGGTTGAAAGCTCTCAAAGTCCACGTGCGTGCGCGTGAATGCGCAATAACCTGTTTTTTTTGGGTAATTGCCTTCAATTTTTTACTCTTGTAAAATACGTTTTCGGGAGCTCTGTAGGACCATTCTTTAAGCTTTTTGAGCGGTTTTTCGTGGTTTTTCCTTCATTCCTAACCCATTCGCTATTGTTTCTGGAATAAAACCATTTTTTGAAAACCGGCCGGGTTCTGGTGAACAAACATTACAAAACTAGCCGGGGCTCCACGGGTTAAAAAGGCTAGCGAAACATAGACAGGATCAAGGTCTGAAACATGAGTTCAACAGGGCCAGGAATAAACTAAGCAGGAAAATAAAATCAGCAAAAACTAATTATTTTCACAATAAGGCAGAGGAATATCAGAATAACCCAAAGAAACTATGGAGGCACCTAAAAAACAACAGCTACAGCAACAAGACAAGGGATTCGTCTAACACTAATATTGCTCTCACCATTAATGATCAGGTTTGCCACGATAAACGACAAATTTCAACCTACTTCAACTCCTTCTTCACCTCCATAGCAAACACACTTGCACAGAACCTACCTCAACCTCTCAATAAATACACGACATCAACGGCCACCTTTCGAAATTTCTACAGAGATAAAGACATACACCCGAACACATTTGGATTGCAAAATGTTACAGCAAAATACACTTTTGACGAGCTGTGTAACCTAAATGTACATAAAAGCACAGGACCAGACAAAATTCCTGCCAAATTTCTATGAGATGGAGCCATTGGTATAGCAGGCCCCCTAACCCACATCATCAACTTGCCAATTAACACCAACACTGTACCTGCTGAACTGAAGGAAGCTATTGTAACCCCTCTATTCAAGAAAGGAAATAAACTAGAAGTTGGCAACTACAGACCAGTTAGCATATTATGTATTGTATCTAAAATCCTTGAAAGAGCGGTATACACCCAAATTGAACACTACCTCAAACAAAATGATCTATTCTATAAGTTTCAATCAGGTTTCAGATGCATGTACTCGACAGACACCTGTCTCATCCACTTAACGGATCACATTCGTAAAGAAATGTCTAAAGGTAACTACACCGGTATGGTTCTTCTTGATCTACAAAAAGCGTTTGACACAGTACACCATGATATCCTATGTAATAAACTACCAGCAATGGGAATAGGGTCTGTGAACTGGTTTAAATCTTATCTTAGTGGTAGAACCCAAAGAGTCAAAATTGATGATAATATATCGGATCCTATGCCAATTAACTGTGGGGTCCCGCAGGGAACCATCCTTGGTCCCTTACTCTTTCTCTGTTATGTGAACGACATGGAACTGAGCGTCTCATGTAAATTATTACTGTATGCAAACGACAGCGTGCTTCTGGTTTCAGGAAAAGACCCAATAAGTATTGCCGCTTCACTTTCCAAAGAACTTGAATCATGTAGTGAATGGCTAGTGGACAATAGACTATCTCTTCACCTGGGCAAGACGGAAGCCATCTTATGTGGAACAAAACGCAAACTGAAATACATTGTGGGCTTCTCGGTCAACTGTAATGATATTCCTATAACAACAGTGTCACAAGTTAAATATCTCAGACTAAAACTGGACACGAGTTTGTCAGGTGAAACAATCTTGGAATCTATCCTGAGTAAGTGTAGAGCACGTATAAAATACCTGTATAGACAGGTGGGATGCTTGCCCGAGGCGACCAAAAAGACCCTCTGCCAAGCGCTTGTTCAATGTCATTTTGACTATTCTGTGTCATCCTGGTACTCTGCATCATCTAAATCAGCACAGCACAAACTTCAGGTCACTCAAAATAAAATGGTTAGGTTCATGCTGAACCTAGGACCCAGATCACATGTTGGCCAGGAACAACTTCAGTCACTAGGTATGCTCAATGTCTCTGACAGGGCCAAACAAATCAGGCTCACTAATGCCTTCAAAATGTTCTATGACAGAGCTCCAGAGTATCTAAGGAATGATTTTGTTAAAGCAAATGAGAGGAGTGGACATAATACAAGAAACAGGATGTTTAATTTTAAGGTCCTGAGAATCCAAGGACAGGGTAAGCAAACATTCTTCTTCACTGCCATCAAAGACTGGAGCGACCTACCCCAGTCAGTCCGTGAAAAGAGAACACTGTATTCCTTCAGACGTAGCCTGAAGGAACACCTGAACCGGACAGCTGCGAGAAGGGAGCACCAAGCTTATGTCTACTACTAAATGCGACATAAGAGATAGACAAACCAAACTGAAATGATTACTGATTACGGATTACTGATATTTACTATAGGATGTAAGGTATCTTAAAATAACCCCCTAGAAATACTTTCTCTAAAGTATCTATTTCTTTATCCTCCCCATTTTCCCCAGCTAACCTAATCCCACAAGGACCCCAATGGAAATACGCCTAACGGCCTTATTGGGCTATCCTTAGTTGGAATTATGCAAGGCTGGTACATGTCATATTTGTAACATACTATGTGGTACCAACTCTGTAAATTGCTAACTGAATAAATATTATTATTATTATTATAACTCTACCACCTTTTTCTTGTTCGAGAATTGCTGTTCTTCAAGAAGTTCCTGTCATTCGGGGAAACCTGTAACAGGGTTGAACACTTCAGTGCTGACCATCACATTTCCCTAACCTTCCCACACACCCACCTGTACTTCCTTCCTCTTGTTAAAAATGTTTCTGTTGTTTGAGAGATACCTGTAGCAAGGTCGGAAACCTCGGTATTGACCATCACATTCCCCTAACCTTCCAATATTCCCATTCTATTTATATTCTTACTTCAAAATTTCTTAAGCATCTCCCTTCTCATAAACTACTCTCAGATCGCCAGTATGGATTCCTTAAAGCCACTTTCACACATTCACGATGTTGGTCCCGATGTACCCCGAGGTACACAAATTGGTACATCGGCAGAGACAGTGACAGGATGTACGCGCGTTTGACGACGAAGCCTCGACGGTGACACGTCGTAGCCACGCCGGGCCAGATGGTACCACGGTTGCAACACGACGGTGCCACATCAATGCTGTAACGGTCAAAATTCCGGTCAAAACCGTACCCCGACGTGGCACGTGGGGAACACGACGAGGGGCGATGGACTTATGATGGTGACACGTGGCCGACCCGACGAGGACGACGCCACAACGTCAGGCAGCCTGACAGATATCATCAATACAATATGGTGTTAAAGGTATTACGTTCAACGGTCAAGTTTAAGGTAAGATAAGGTCGAATTATTTCTTTGTAAGGTATAGGCGTATGATTTTTTGTATATAAAATCAAGTTTTTGTCGTAGAGAGCTGGTTCTTCGTAAATAACAATCTGTATTCATTGCCGGTATACGAAATTAATATCTAAAAACTGTATCGAACGTTAAATTATATGAAAATAGACCATGAAGTGAAGCAAAAATATTTACCAGTGGGTGACAGCGGCGACGGACAAAAAATATTCAGGAAAAATAAAAGTTTTGATCGTACATAGGCCATATATATACCATTATAAAGCTAATAAAAAATCCAATATATCACTTGCTTACAGAATATTCATTGTCCCATATTTTATCGGTGAAAATGGGGAGGGAAAGTATGGGCCGACTGAACAGTAACCTTCACCTACGGTGAAATTCCACATATTATTATTTTGATTTATTGTTTTGTTGAAATCTTATACTCTAACCTTTCTTCATACAACATGTAATTAAAAAAAATATATATTATGGGTGAAAACCAATTGAGAGCGAATATTTTGGTGGGGCTGGGATTCTATAAAAACAAAAAACTATCGTTATAGATTTATTTCTATAAAATCCAATATTGATGATAGCATATTCTAAACACCGCCATTATGTTCAGCGGAAAATATTGTTGTGATTTATTATGCAAATAAAAATAACGATAAAAAAACGATATACCGGTACCGGTATATCTCATATAGTATATAACAGTGCGTTTAATCTCCACAGGTAGGCTACACTTCGTGATGAATCATATTTTTATCTAATTGTGGAAGGTAAAATGTATTGATATAAACCTATATAAAGACTTGTGCAAAAGGATTGATATAAACATAGCTTGTGTAAGGATGGAATCGTCGAAAACACAGGAACAATCTCATCTATCTAAACCCATCCACCCACACAAACACTACCTTGTGTTAAATTAATCAATAACACTTAGTATTTCCTTTGGCTTTTACTATTATAAACACTACTGTATTAGGTAAAATGAAATTCAATTCCATAGAGCATAATTATAATAACATTTATTGCATACCGTGTATCAGTGGCGGTCGATATAGCCACACAAGAACAATAACACACACACACGCACACACACTCACTCGACAATTAACACACACGTGTTTTGGTAATCATACCGGTACACTGATTTTTCACTTGAACTTATTAACTCGTTTGATATAAGTTGATTATGGAATATTATATACGGTATATACGGTATAGGCCTATACCATATCAGGTCTTTATTTATTCATCATGTCCGTATTTATAGTGTTATCAGAATACTCCACTAATCCGAAACACTGTCGGTCCGCTGCCATTCGGATTACATGACTTTTACTGTTATATATTATAACTATTTATACCCAGACGCCGCCACGTCGATGCCGATGCAACGTGATGCAGACACGGCAGACCCACGTCATTGACACGTTGTACCCGACGTTACCCGATGGTACCACGCCAAAAGTCCATCGTGCGAAATGTTTGAACAAATCCAAACCTTTGGTGGCCAAGCCCGATTTGCCACGTCCCGCACCGCGGGTAACACGACGCTCCCCGACGACCCCGACACACGTTGGGGATTGCACCATGTTGTGTCCCGATATTCAAATCGGGAACATCGGGACCAACATCCTGAATGTGTGAAAGTGGCTTAAGGGTCGCTCTACTGGGGATCTCCTTTCATATTTTACTAACTCTTGGTCATCCTCCTTCCGAGACTTCGGTGAGACCTTTTCTATTACGCTAAACATATCAAAGGCCTTTAAGGGGAGGTTTTTAGTGGATTCACTAAACTTCCATCAAGCTTAAAACTACTCCCCCTAGACCCCATTTCAAGATAAATTTGTACATTTTTCGGTAGAAAAATGTCCCGGCCGAAGGCCGATTCCCCTTAAATTACAGGCTCGCTATCGCTCGCCAGGAAAAAATTGACACCTAAATGGCACGAATGGTCTTAAAATTGACAGAAATGGGGCGAGGGTTCTTAAAATCGCCAAACTAATGGGGCGAATGTCTTAAAATCTCAAAAGCAATGGGGCTAAACATGGGGGAGAGGGGGGTCTAGAAAAAAATCCCTCAAGTGGATATCTCCCCTTAATAGATTCTGGCACAAATCTCCCATTTCTAAACTACCCTCCTTTGGTTTCTATCCCTCTATCCCTATCCTTTTATCCTAAAGCCACTTTCACACATTCACGATGTTGGTCCCGATGTACCCCGAGGTACACAAATTGGTACATCGGCAGAGACAGTGACACATGTACGCGTTTGAGGACGAAGCCTCGACGGTGACACGTCGTAGCCACGACGGGCCAGATGGTACCACGGTTGCAACACAACGGCGCCACGTCAATGCTGTAACGGTCAAAATTCCGGTCAAAACCGTACCCTGACGTGGCACGAGGGACGATGGACCTATGATGGTGACACGTGGCTGACCCGACGAGGACGATGCCACAATGTCAGGCAGCCTGACAAATATCGTCAATACATTATGGTGTTCAAGGTATTACGTTCAACGGTCAAGTTTAAGGTAAGATAAGGTCGAATTATTTTTTTGTAAGGTATAGGCGTATGAATGTTTTTATATAAAATCAAATTTTTGTCGTAGAGAGCTGGTTCTTCGTAAATAACAATCTGTATTCATTGCCGATATACGAAATTAATATCTAAAATCTGTATCGAACGTTAAATTATATGAAAATAGACCATGAAGTGAAGTGAAAATATTTACCAGTGGGTGACAGCGGCGACGGACACAAAATATTCAGGAAAAATAAAAGTTTTGATCGTACATTGTCCATATATGTACCATTAGAAAGGTAATGAAAAATCCTATATATCACTTGCTTACAGAATATTCATTGTCCCACATTTTATCGGTGAAAATGGGGAGGGAAAGTATGGGCGGACTGAACAGTAACCTTCACCTACGGTGAAATTCCACATATTGTTATTTTTATTTATTGTTTTGTTGAAATCTTATATAATAACCTTTCCTTTTGCCGTTCATAAAAAAATAAAAATAAAAAGCACAATTATTATAGGTGAAAACCAATTGAGATCGAATATTTTGGTGCGGCTGGGATTCTATAAAAACAAAAAACTATCGTTATAGATAAATTTCTATAAAAGCCAATATTGATGATAGCATATTCTAAACACCGCCATCATGTTCAGCGGAAAACAATTGCTGTGATTCAGTATGAAAATAAAACTAACGATAACAAAACGATATACCGGTACCGGTATATCTCTCATAGTATATAATATAACAGTGCGTTTAATTTCCATAGGTAGGCTACACTTCGTGATGAATCATATTTTCTCTAATTGTGGAAGGTAAAATGTATTGATATAAACCTATCTTGTGCAAAAGGATCGATATAAACATAGCTTGTGTAAGGATGGAATCGTCGAAAACACAAGAACAATCTCCTCTATCTAAACACATCCACCCACACAAACACTACCTTGTGTTAAATTAATCAATAACACATTAACATGCCTTTGGCTTTTACTATTATAAACACTACTGTATTAGGTAAAATGAAATTCAATTCCATAGAGCATCATTATAATAACATTTATTGCATACCGTGTATCAGTGGCGGTCGATATAGCCACACAAGAACGATAACACACACACACGCACACACACTCACTCGACAATTAACACACACGTGTTTCGGTGATCATACCGGTACACTGATTTTTCATTTGAACTTATTAACTCGTTTGATTTAAGTTGATTATGGAATATTATATACGGTATATACGGTATAGGCCTATACCATATCAGGTCTTTATTTATTCATCATGTGCGTATTTATAGTGTTGTCAGAATACTCCACTAATCCGAAACACTGTCGGTCCGCTGCCATTCGGATTACATGACTTTTACTGTAATATATTATAACTATTTATACCCCGACGCCGCCACGTCGATGCCGATGCAACGTGATGCAGACACGCCAGACCCACGTCATCGACACGTTGTACCCGATGGTACCACGCCAAAAGTCCATCGTGCGAAATTTTTGAACAAATCCAAAACTTTGGTGGCCAAGCCCGATTTGATTTGCCACATCCCGCACGCACCGCGGGGTAACGGGTAACACGACGCTCTCCGACGACCCCGACACACGTTGGAGATTGCACCATGTTGTGTCTCGATATTCAAATCGGGGTACAACGGGACCAACATCGTGAATGTTTGAAAGTGGCTTAAATTTCCTTTCTGGCCTTTCCATAGCTATGGTTGTGGACAGCCATCGTTCACTTCCTCCACCTATCAACTTCCTCAGGGAAACAGACAGAGACAAACAAACAACCAACTTACAGACACCCAGCCAGATAAACAGCACACAGTCAACCAACCAGGCAGATAAACACACAGGCTTTCACTCTACTTCAACTGATATGACGCACATGATAAGAAAACCATTATAACTCTACCACTTGAACAAAAGGTATATACACAATGGGCGATACATCATTCTTAGACTGACGATTGGGGACTGATAGGGGTTCCATTTATCAGGGATTATGTACATATTTCGCAGTGTTGATGTGTGTAGATGATGATGATGATGATGATGATATGTGTGTGTGTATGTGGCACATGCGAGGATAGGGACAGAAACATTCCTTACTGTTCTTATATTAGTGCTAATTCATCTGGAAATAAAGAAACTATGCTCTTACAAGTTACACTTGTTGCATATAAATGTTAAAAGCACATCGTGAGTTCGTCAAAAAGAAAATTGAACAAGTTGTTATTGAATAATACTTGGTAACAATATTCACAGCCATCCCCTTTCCCGCACTGACAGAGCCCTAAATATCCCCCGTTCGAGGAGACTCAATAGCTCAATGCATTCTTGTAATGTTCGATTCCATTTCCCATCTCCTTTACTCAAGGGTAGCCAGTAACCACCAGCTATATGTCAGAGAAAATATAATCTTTTCACCAATCTGAGTGGTGACAGGCCAGCACGCAATATCAGAGGTATCTAGATGGCTAAATATCATAGAATTAGGCAACTCAATTACTACACAATATTTGGAAGACATAGTCAGTCGTGATCTGATGAACTAAAAAATAATGCAACATTGTTTGAAATCAGATTTTTGTTTATAGATATCTAGAAACGTGAATAACAACAAACGTAATTTCAAAATTTCACCTGTCCTTAGTAAGCCTTCACATGGATTATATTTTAAATGTTGCTGTCCAATGTCCATAGAATGATTGGAAGTTACGGTACAACAAATAATGGCAAAACAATCCAGAATAATAGAACATTAGAACATCAATAATATTCTAACGCCTGACGACTAAGGCCAAATGACACAGAATTATAGCAAGAATGGGTTAGAATATTTAGCAGAAGTCAAATATTATTGAGGTAGTGATTATCATGAAATACATGATATGGTCAGTACAACAGAAAAGGGACTTGGGAAAACATTAGGCTTGCATTTATTAGAGGTGTAAAGTAAGAGAGGTTATGATACAGATGCTTAAGTTGTAGGTGGGTTCCACAAAGACGATGTGGAAAACGGACTGCCGCTCCGTGATAAAGATAGAAGTCCCATAAATGTTATCAATTTCGTTTTAGTAAATATATAAGCATGCAAAAGTTTAGTAGATGTGCAATAGGATACCGAGTGCTACAGTAGGATCAATAACGACAAACAGCTTAGAGACATAATTAGATAGGCACATGGCTGTGATGTGCTGATTGTCAATGGGATCCGCCGTGAGTGGGCAGTCAGCCCTCTGAAACAATCCCTCTTTTATGATTTTTATTTGTGTTTATATTTTGGAATCAGGATGCGGTTTTTGGCAGTTTATTCAGACTAGCATTAAACAATTATATTCAGAGAAGAAAAGGAGACTTATTTTTTTCAGAGTAGAAAGGGATTATGACAGTCAAAGTGTAACTATGACATAGTATGTGTCCCTATAATTCCTACATAACCTCCTTAAGTTGTATAAATACCCTCTAATGAAAAACCGTATTAAACTGCCAAAATGAGTCCATCCTTATGGGATTAAGGATTATATATTGATTCTCATGATAAACTGGTCTCTCTATTCACCAATGATAGTTTAGGTAAGGTATTATCTATTATATTCGCAAACAAGTTATATGCATTCACTAAGGGGGTAGGGAAGTAATAATAGAAGATCTATCCTATATTGCACTGATAGTGACGGGCGAGGTGGCTAGGTAAACAACCGATGGTATAGACAGGAGTGGTTAGTGTGCATATTATATCAAGTCATGCTAGTTATTAGTTTTTGGACAATATACTTAAAAAGTTAATTTGTAAGTTAGGGGTATTAGTGGATGCGTAAATAAATTAACATGTTTTATAATGCTCGATTAACATGAAATTAGCCAAGAGTGATATGATGGAAAGTATTACTCTGTATGATAACTATTCTATATATTTTATGCACAATATCAACTAGGACTAACTCACCTGCCGTGTGTTCCTAGGCCTCCAACATCGCAGTCTTCTATGAGTGGTTGAGCTGAAAGATTCCTTGTCTGAGAAAACAACTCTTGGTTGGGAGAGAGGTATCCTGCCCCGGATTCAAACACACTCACTCCAGGTATGTTTGGGAGAGTTGGGCACCGTAACCACTCGGCCATGAGCAGATATAAGGGAAGCAACCTTTGTTCTTATTTGAATAACCCCCGCCAACTCGGCCAAGTGATACGATTGTAATCGTCCTGGTATTATTAAAGGAACCTCTCTGACATTATAAAAAACAACTCTTGCCGAATAGTCAATGCCCTGGTCAACAAATAGTGGGGCGAAATTAAGCCTCGTCTGTTTGTGCCTCTTGGTTAGTTTTGGCTTGACAGCTGGTGATCTGTTTATATCCCATCTCATTCAATCCCTTGCATATCGTTTCTGTAGAAATTTGAAGTTGCAAATGTTGCTTAGCTTCCTCGGCGTTAGAAAATGGATAGTTATCCATATACTGTTTAATTTGTTGGTCCTGTTATGACATGGTTTTCCGCTTAGCTCCACTTCTATGTCAGTCTGTCAGTTGCCCTTCTTCCCACCTTATTTTGCCACCGGCAAACGTTCCGACACCCCACTCTCGCTCATCCCAACCATACTACCACGTTCAGCAACCTTAGCAGCCTGATGAGCCATGACTTTCTGAATGGATGACTAGGTGTGATGTGGGCAAGAGAGTATTAGGGATTTTCTCATCAATAGCTCAGTTTCCAATAACTACAGCTGCACGTTTTTTTTTACTGAAAACAGTTCGACCTGGGAATATATTGTGTGCAGTGTTAATGCATGGTTGGAGTGGCTGTAGACCTGACATGTAATCTGTAATCAGCCAATTGCCGATACCTGGATTTTGAGCGTTTGGTTGACCTGTAGTACGGCTCCCATCCAGATAGTAACAGACCGCCAACCCCATAAGGGACGTCGTAAGTGGTCTCTTATTCCAGGGCCTTATTTATACTGCTAGGTCATGAGAGGCGTATTGTGTAAGAAGACTTGCTCATATATTTCCTTCCCGCTCGGGACTGGAACCTGTGTCCTTTTGTCTGTGCACCAAGTGCGCTAACCAATACCCTACGGACCCCTGTGTGTGTTTGTGTGTGTGTGTGTGTGTGTGTAAAATTATGTAATATAGAACTTAAATTATATAAACTAAATAATGTTTAGATATAATCCCATATATTTCCATAGTAGACAGAATTTCAACGGAATTAGATTCTAAAATCATGATACGGTAACGATAATTTTCTATATTCTAATAGTCAGGTGGCTTAGCGTCAAATTTTGCCATTATCGTTACACGGCGGATAAAAGCACCAAATTTTGTATGAGGCTTTGTAGGGTCTATTAATGAATTATAGAGGGGGTGCCCTCAGGAAATTTAAAAATATATATATAAAAACCCTATTATTATTGAAGGTGGAAAAAGAGAATTTTTCTCAAATCATAAAAATCGTAATTAGACGATATTAGTTGAAGATACATTAAATTTTATACCACATTTATGAAAGGAAATTAAATTTTGCATCTTTTTTATTCTATACATTTTTTTGTATTTGATTCGCCGTTTACGAGATATTGATTTTTTGTAAAAAAAATCAATTTTTAAGAATAATATCATTATAGGCATTACATGGATAGGAAATTGTATTCTATACTCTAATATTTTATTATTATTGAAAACATCCATGCAAAATATAATTTTCATAACAAATGTACAAGAGACTATACACTTTTATATACCCGTAAGTAACTACAATCATTGTAGTGACAGAACTTAATTTTACTTTTATTGCAAATTATGTTGTTTAAACAAATGTATTGAAATCAATTCAGTATCTCCCACAGTAACTGGTATGCAAATGCCTGCCCTATGTCACGCAGGACCTTCATCCTCTCCCCTTTATGCTGCCGTCCTATTTATTGAATACATTTGCACTTACAAAGTGGTGAACAACCTACTTTTGCTTTAACACACTTGCAGACGGAGCAGTCCCCTTTGCAGGAGCATTTGATCAGCTCCCTGCACGATCTGGAAACTTCTGGAATTGTCATCCAAACAGGTACCCTTGACCCAGATACCTTGGTCCAGCCAAAATCCTGTGGAGAAGGAACCAAAACCTGTGTTTGTGTGCTGGTCGTCCAGATTCCTGCTTGATACAATGCGCGGCGGACATGGTGCAGGAGCGCATCATTGGTGGGTGGCAGTCTATCCATTGCTCGATTCTTTTGACAAAAGAGCTCCCTTCTTGTTTCGTTAACTGAGCTCATAGGGCTGGTTCTGTCATAGAGTATGATAGTCAATCTCTCGAGCTTCTTGAAATGTTCGTCTTCGACATCCAGCAACTGGAAGGGATGACCAGCGAGATACACTAATGTCTCTGTCACGTCTTCATAAACCTGCCAAGCCTGCCAAACCGACTTCTTACCCTTGCCGTTGAAGGCAGAGGTTGTGTCGCAACCTGAAAATGCGTGAAACACAGGTAATGCTCGTGATTTGGGCTCCCGGAGGCTTGCACAAATATAGTTTATGTGATAAAACCTATAATTTTTGCCCATACCAAAGGCTACCCATATGTTGGCCAAAAAACGAGTCGCAATCAGGTCATGAAATGTCCCTGCAAGGATGACTACAACGTCTGTGTCTACAGTACGCACTTGAATAGTCTTTGTTCCATGCTCCAATGCATGCACTACATGTACCACAATTCTGGTGTCCGCCTCCTCATGATTGCAGTTTTGCATGGGGGTGCTGGCACCGATAGACACTACAGTTTTCCCTGATGTGACATATGCAGCTTTGGCTGGTGGCTAGTTGAACTCTTCAATTGAACTCTTGTTTGTTGGGTCACGAAGGAAGTCCATCCAATTTCGTGGCAGTTTTGTCTTGCCTGATACTTTCCTGCACAAGCCCTTGCCTCTCTTTCCCAGGTAGACTCCTTCAAACTGTTTGGTATGTATGTGTCCCACACAATATCCAACCTCGTGGCAGCCTGCAGCTGCTTTTTCAGGTATGGTATGAATACCATGTCTGCATACTCATGGAAGGTGCTGACACTGGTAGTTGGCAGGCTGTGGACGATGATGGCACCATCCAGGATTTTGCAGTCATAAGTTGAGGGTGGCTCTGTTTGCCCGGGCTGCTCAAGACATTGCAACAGGTCAGACTTCGTTTTTGGCAAATAAAGCTTGCCAAAATCTGAGAGGGAAGGAGGGAAGGACTGTATCTCGTATGCAAAAAACTCTTCCACAAGGAGGAGCTATTTTCCTTTTTGACTTCCAAAATTGAAGAGTTCAACTGGCCACAAGCCAAAGCTGTATATGTCACATCAGGGAAAACTGTGGTGTCTATCGGTGCCAGCACCCCTATGCAAAACTGCAATCATGAGGAGGCGGACACCAGAATTGTGGTCCATGTAGTGCATGCATTGGAGCATGGAACAAAGACTATTCAAGTGCGTACTGTAGACACAGACGTTCTAGTCATCCTTGCAGGGACATTTCTTGACCTGATTGTGACTCGTCCTTTGGCCAACATATGGTTAGCCTTTGGTATGGGCAAAAATTATAGGTTTTACCACATTAACTCTATTTGTGTAAGCCTCCGGGAGCCCAAATCACGAGCATTACCTGTGTTCCACGCATTTTCAGGTTGCGACACAATCTCTGCCTTCAACGGCAAGGGTAAGAAGTCTGTTTGGCAGGCTTGGCAGGTTTATGAAGACGTGACAGACATTTGTGTATCTCGCTGGTCATCCCTTCCAGTTGCTGGATGTCGAAGACAAACATTTCAAGAAGCTCGAGAGATTGACTATCATACTGTATGACAGAACCAGCCCTTTGAGCTCCATTAACGAAACAAGAAGGGAGCTCTTTTGTCAAAAGAATCGAGCAATGGATAGACTGCCACCCACCAGTGATACACTCCTGCAGCATGTCCACCGCGCAGTGTATCAAGCAGGAATCTGGACGACCAGCACACAAACACAGCTTTTGGTTCCTTCTCCACAGGATTTTGGCTGGACCAAGGTATCTGGGTCATGGGTACCTGTTTGGATGACAATTCCAGAAGTTTCCAGATCGTGCAGGGAGCTGATCAAATGCTCCTGCAAAGGGGACTGCTCCATCTGCAAGTGTGTTAAAGCAAAAGTAGATTGTTTACCACTTTGTAAGTGCAAATATATTCAATAAATAGGACGGCAGCATAAAGGGGAGAGCATGAAGGTCCAGCGTGACATAGGGCAGGCATTTGCCTAACAGTTGCTGTGGGAGATACTGAATTGATTTCAATAAATTTTCATAAACAACATAATTTGCAATAAAAGTAAAATTAAGTTCTGTCGCTACATTGATTGTAGTTACTTACGGGTATAAACAAGTTTATAGTCTTGTACATTTGTTATGAAAATATATTTGTCATGGATGTTTTCAATAATAATAAAATAATAGAGTATAGAATACAATTTCCTATCCATGTAATGCCTATAATTATATTCTTAAAAAAAAAATTTTTTTTACAAAAAATAATAACAAATTTGAAAAAACCATTCAATATCTTCTAAACGGTGAATCAGAGCAAAAAAAGTGGTACGAATGAAAAAGATGCAAAATTTAATTTCCTTTCTTAAGTGTGGTCTCAATTTTAATGTATCTTTAACCTATATCGTTTTATTACAATTCAAAAAAAATAGCTCAAAAACTAAAATAACTCAATATCTCGTAAACGGTGAATCAAATACAAAAAGTGTATAGAATAAACAAGATGGAAAATTGAATTTCCTTTCATAAGTGTGGTATCAAATTTAATGTATCTTCAACCAATATCGTCTAATTACAATTTTTATGATTTGAGAACAATTTCTTGAGGGCACCCCTTATAAAATTCATTAATAGACCCTAACGAAGCCTCATACCAAATTTGGTGCTTTTATCCGCCGTGTAACGATAAAATCGCTAAGCCACCTGACTATAGTATCTCATATAAACAGTAAGAACTTTAGGTGTATATTAATACGTTCTTATCATAAATAATATTATCTGATGCAGATGTTGCAAAGAGAACAACTCGTATAACCCAGCACTGCAAGATGAAGCAGATTATAACATATCTAAAGAATGTTAATTAGATAAAAAAATAAACACAATTATTTACACCTGATTGTTTTATCAAGGAATTCAGTGTAGAATGTTGATTTATAACACTGAACTTTGCCTTCCGTTTCTCAGTGTGTGTGTGTGTGTGTGTGTGTGTGTGTGTGTGTGTGTGCTAATTAATCTACAATGAGTGTCACGTCAAAATCAATGTATATTAACTCCAGAGAGAGAGAGAGAGAGAGCCTTCTATTATGATACAAATTAATAATAAGAGTAATATTGTCATATGTAGCGTCCAGCATGTGCGAGTACTGTGTCTATGTGCTCTGGTTGTCGTAGAGCAGGTGGTGACGCCTGCTTCTTAGACACCACGGGCTCTGCTAGATAGGACCACACGGGCTTGGGACGGGAGTGCAAACTAGACAGGTGCCACATACCTAATATTTTGTCGCAAAACTTAGTTGGGCTACTGTATCTACAGAACAGTTATGGATCACTGCGGAGCATTGCTATCTTTCGCAGAATTTGCTGGTTGACATTTCATCGAGATCTGTGACAATCTACAAAGCAATAAAGATGAGCTTGAACTTATTCGAACCATCTACAGAATCCCACAGAATACCAAGGCGAAGCACGATTTTTGCTTGAGACACTATAAAAAAGAGGTCCAGTTTAATTGATCAGCACTTGTCTTGCATTACGCGTGGCGTACGGATGTGTTCTCGACGATTGTTTATGATTGTATGATTTTTGTTGGCCTGGGTGCCTCTATTTTTTATCAATAAATAAATTTGTATTCATTTCCTCCTTTCCCTTGTTGTGGCAGAGTAGCTGTCTCTGCCCTTTGGTTTGGTTATTCCTTGCTTTCTAACCTCTGGGAGATCCCCCCACTGATCGCTCTGGGCCTGAATTGACAGGGTCGGGCTCCCGATACGAGGATTGAGAAGGGTTAGCAAACATTAATTATTCCTCACCTGCCTTCCTCCCCTTTTGTTGGCACCCGCGGTGCGTTTCTCACTTCTCCCTTTAAGGGATATGGGATGGATCCTGATCCTCCCTCCCCCTCCCCTTCAGGGAGAAGGATGTTCCTCCTGATCCTCCCCCTAAACCGCCTGTGATCGCCCCCGAGAATGCTTCCTTTGTGACGCTTCATGCTTCGGGTGCGGTGTCCCTTGCTGGGCACAATCCCTTCTTTATCGAGAAGGTGATTGATGGATGGGTGGGGCCAGTGGACCAGGTCAAGAAGCTCCTAGTGGTGACCTTCTTGTTAAAACGAATAATGCTTCCCAGGTTAAGGACTTACTAAAGTTACGAACATTTCATTATTACGATGTAACGATGTAACTGCGCAGATCCCTGTGTCAATTAATTCTTGCAAGGGGGTACCTAATGTAGGGATTTCTTGTCCATGTCTGAGCAGGACATTGTCGATGAAATGACCTATCAGTTTGTCGTTGGCACAAGTTTTATTACCCGTTTTGCAAATGGTGAGCGTGTTAACCCTTTCACGCATTGATGATGCAGAGGTTGCCAGATTAGCAATAAGAAATAGAGTTCTCTCACTCTTATCAATATCTCTCCAAAATTAGTTTTCTGCCCACAGCTAACTCAAAGACAACTGCAGAGGTTGAAGTAACTAAACTAAAGGTTTCTAAATACCCCTGATGGTAACAAAGGTTTTAAAGTATCCCCAATAGGCTCAAAATCGCGTCATATGTCGGAGAGCGTTAAGACACGCTACATGATAACCCTTAGTCGTACAAGGATGATTCAGGTGTCATTGGAAAGCTCTATTATCGCCCTTTCACGGACATATAATTGTATTACGCTCTGGCTCTTGTATATGCATGAAACAGAGCATGGAATGAAGCTCGTTTTCGGTAAATAAACCCGCCTGGCAGCTAGGTCATGTCTTTAAGGGGTTAAACACTACCATTTGTATAGTGGACATGAGGGTCATGGGGTGGCGATTTATGTTCATAAGTCGCTTCCCCACTCAGCAGTGCCTCTTGATTCTGCCCTGGAAGCTGTCGCATGCAGGGTTAAAATTTGAGGCATGTACAGTTGGTCAAAGTTCCAGCTGACCCACCCTCGCTCAGGGGCTCGCAGAATTGTCTGGCAATACTGGTGTAGGAAGGTGTGTCTTACAAAGATTGGGATTGGTAGATCTGATTTCGGCTATATCATTGTTAGAACATATACTAAACAAGGGAATGTAAACCTATCTCAAATAAAAATGCATACATCGCTATGTATGATCCCGTACATTCACCCAAAGTTCATAGTTTTGCTTAAATATTCAAGTTATCATATCCACTGATTGGCAACGCATTATAAAACCTGCTGGCTGCCACAACATACTTTACTCGATGTTATAAAATTACATATTTCTGTTTTATTGGTGGCTGCTTAATGAAGGAGCATTTAGTCTTCACAACGTGAACATTACATAGTCTAATTTGCAGTAATATACAGGCCAGACACAGGTAACACATTAATGGTAAGTGGTATCCCTGCACCACTACACCAGTATTGCCAGCTAATTCTGCAAGCCCCAGAGCGAGGGTGGGTCAGCTGGAACTTTGACCAACTGTACCTGACTATTTGTTCTCTGTATTGTCCTCCTCAGGTTCCGATTGATGATGATTCTTTCCTTTCTCTTTTCGATTCATTGCCCAATTCAAAATTAAATTTAGGTGACTTTAATGCACATCATGATCAATGGGGTAGTATGAGGTGGGATGGTCGCGGCAAACAAATAGCTAATGTTTTACTTCCATTTGACCTCTGTCTTTTGAACGATGGTAGTGCGACTCGTGTAGACGATTGTACGGGCCATACATCATGCATTGACCTGTCTTTGTCATCTTCCGTAATACTACCTAACATCACTTGGGGCACTTTCGACGATTCTATGGGAAGTGACCACCTACCAATCTGTCTTTCTTATTCATGCGACTTTGCTCCTCCACCACCGCCCATTCAACTTTAAGAAAGCAGACTGGGGTGCCTTCTCTAGAATCACTAACTTTGTTATTTTTGGGGGTGACATTAACGACAAGGTAACTCACGTTCAGATTTGCATTTTACACGCAGCCGAGGTTGCTATTCCTACAACTTCTACAGTCCACACGCAGCATAGAGTTCTGTGGTGGTCACCAGACTGCCAAAAAGCGCTCACTGAACGTAATAGGTGATACAGGATTTTAGGGCTGAGGCAAGGACAGTCATTCAATCCGCAAAGCGTAGTGCCTGGCGTTCTTATGTGTTCACAGTGAATCAGTTTACGCCGCTTAAAGAAGTCTGGTCCACTATAAATGTACTTAACAAGTATACTCGTTCACCCATCACCACTTTCAGGGTGGACGAAAATATCATCGATGATCCCGTGGACATTGCCAACACGCTCGCCAGGCATTTTGCAGATGTTAGTAGTTCGCCCAACTATGATCCCCGTTATTTAGACCAAAATCGGCAGGCCGAACTCCATAATTTTGACTTTGCCACAGAAGACGTAAACCTTGGTTACAACTGTGAGTTCACGATGAAGGAACTTCTCCTTGCCCTAAAATCCTGTAAAGGTTCGAGTCCGGGCCCTTCGCAAGTCACCTACAGTGTGATTCCGCATCTTAGTCCGGAAAACCTGACTAAGATGTTAACATTGTACAATGTGATCTGGACGTCTGAAACGTTTCCAAACTCATGGCACTTTGCGCACATCATACCGATCCCGAAGAGCCCGGGTCGCCTTACAGATCCCAAGCTGTTTCGTCCTATTGCGTTGTCGGAGTATCTCTGTAAGGTCTTTGAGAGGATGGTTAATGTCAGATTTCTTTCTGTTTTAGAGTCGCAGAATTTGTTAAATGTTCAGCAATGTAGGGTACACTAGAACATTTAATGAATTTGGAGCAGTGTATCGCCGAGGCTTTTGCCAACAATTAATTCATGATAAGAATTTGGTTAGATATTCATAAAGCTTACGATATGACCTGGCGACACAGAATACTTAAGAAACTCTATGCTTTCGGTTTCAGAGGTAATTTGCCTATTTTTATTGTAATTTCGTGTCTGACCGAACATTTGCGGTCAGGTTGCCCCATCACATAATATCGGACATTTATGTCCAAGAGAATGGGGTGCTGCAAGGCAGTGTGCTTAGCCCTTCATTGTTTTTATTCATGATAAATGATATTCTGTCTTCCGCTCCGATCCCCAGGAATCTTAAATACTCACTGTACGCTGATGGTTGCGCGTTGTGGCATTCTTCTCGCAATGTGAAATTTTCGGCTGAGCAGATTCAGGTGGCCCTTTATTCCGTCCATCTTTGGGCCTTGCGGGGGGGGGCTTTAAGTTTTCCGTTGCTAAGTGTGTCGGCGTAGTTTTTACTCGTAGACTTAATGTACCTAATTTGCGCATCACTTTTGATAATGAGCTGATACCTTTCCAAAATTCGGTCAAAGTTCTTGGGTCTGCACTTTGATCGTTGGCTCAATTGGAAGTCTCCTGTCAATTATTTGATTAATTCTTGTAGCAAAAAGTTAAATATCCTTAACCCTTAATTAGCGGCGAGCAACATAAGTCGAGTTAAATAAAGCTGGACTATGTGGCGGTGCTCGACATAGGTCGAGTGGCAATTTCAGCACGTAATGTTGCTGAGAGAGAGAGACAAGTGGTGGCAGGAGAGTAGCGAGCGTATGACTGCTCCAGACCACCGCGGCGAACCTACTGACACGAATCCCACCTCCCTCCTCCCTCTCTCACTCGCTATATATGGAATTGTATGGGGAAAGTGCCTAATTACATGCTTTTTGCACTCGCGTTGCACGGTTATTGCAAGAAAACTAGCCATCATAAAAGGATCTTTATGGTGTCATTCGAAAGCTCTGTTTATGCCCTTTCAGGGATAGATACTTGTTTTATGTTCTGGGTCTTATTTAGGCATGAAAATTATCACGTAAACAGCCCTATTTTGGCTAAAAACACCCCGCTGGGCGGTACATATAAATAAACCGCATAGGCCGCTCTTAAGGTGTTAAACACCTTTCTGGCCGCTACTGGGGAGCCGACAGAACTTCTTTACTGATGGTGTATAAATCCCTTATCGGCCTTATGCGTTCAAAGTTCGACTATGGCTCGCAGGTGTATGAGTCGGCGTCTGCTTGTACCTTGAGGAGGTTGGATGTGTTTCAGAATGTCTGTTTGCATTTGTGTCTTGGAGCCCTTCGGTGTACTCGTGTAGAGCTTATGGAAGTGGAATCTAACGTGCCACCCCTCTGTCTTCGCCGTGATCATATGCTCCCGTCATTCAGTTTCTCACTACACTGTAAACCTTTGCTCGCCCTTCCGGCTTGTGGGAGCCTCTCAGTACGAGCATGTGCTGCATGGGGCCCTCAAGTCGGTGGCTGTGCGGCTTCACTTCTTGACGCGAAAGCTAGGTTTTTTCCTCTCTAATGTTGACCAGCTGGTTGTATTGAAGATATCGCTTTGGGAGCAGCCCGCTTATAATATTGGTATTCAGTGGCTCCCTTCCCCCAAGCATCAGGCGCTGGAGGTGGAAATCCGCCAGGTTTTCCGATCGGTTGCGTAAAGCTAGAAACTAGCTTCTTTCCACCACTACACCAATGGCTCCAAGTCGGATGAGTATGTGGGTGCGAGTGTGTGGTCGACCGAATGTCGCCTCAGGTACCGTTTGCCGATCCATACGTCTGTTTTCACTTCTGAACATTTTGCAATTGACCGGGCCATAGATTTTGCTGAAGCTTCTCCTCATGACAACTTTGTAATTTTTTCGGATTCAATGTCAGCCCTTCAGGCAATCTATTCATGTAGGACGGGTTCTTCTGAAATCCAAGGCAGCATTTTCAATAAGTTGCACTCAAGTTGTAAGTCCTTCTCTCTGATTTGGGTGCTTGGTCATTTTGGTATTTTCGGCAATGAGCAGGCTGACAAACTTGCTAAATCGGCAGTAGAACTTGAGGGACCGTGGGACGTCCCTCGGGATCTACAGTCAAGTCTCACTTTCGGTAAGAAATCAATTGATCTTCTGTGGCAAAGTCGGTGGACCGACCTGACTATTCATACAGTCAAACCGGCCATTGGGGTTTAGCTCTCAGCTAACTGTCGCTCCCGGAGGGAGGAAGTTATCTTAGCTCGACTGAGGATGAATTGTACATTCTTAACACACATGGAACCATATATCGACCATGTATTCCCGCCGCAATGTACCACCTGTGGCGGGATTCTATCAATCAACCACATCCTTTTGTCCTGTGGTAGATTTGTGGAGGAGCGTAGCCCTTTCCTGATGTGCTGCAGGGCGAATACCATCCCCATCACTTTGGACTCGATCTTGGGGGATGGGGATGTTGGTGTGGTTGACAAATTGATGGCTTACCTTAAGGAAACACATTTATTCAGAGAGTTGTAACTTGAGTTATGTTTTTGGTGGTGGTGTTTTATTTATTTCCTATGTTCCTTTTTAGCATATTTGTATGCTATTGTGTCACTCCTTATTTATTATGTTCACTTGACCTCCCATGTTGCTTAGTTTGTTAAATCTTTAATTTTGTCTGTAATTCATTTTAGAGTAGCCTAATATTAATTTAAGTTATGTTTTGCTTTTCCCCTTTGTCTTAGCATATAATGAGGTTGACAGTTGATGCTCTTAAAAATGTGTTTGTCCTGACACTATTCTTCTCAGCTGATGTTGCCTTTATTATATTCCTGTTGTTAGTTGCTTTAGACCTGTGACGTATACTGGATTGTGATACCTGCTAATATCACATTTCAGTATTATGTGGTTCTTGGCAATCAACATGTTTCTTTAGTATGGCCTAATAGTCCTGATGGGCTGATGGCCTTCCCAATTAAGCAAAAAAAAAAAAAAAAAAATGACCAGCACAGTTCTACCTTTGCCAGTGGCCTCACCACATTTACTTTTTATCTGCTCGTTTGTAACCTGATTTTCATGAACCATCAGTGACGTCAACGAAAATATTCAAAAGGGGTGCACACTTGTGCCTGACCTACCCTTTCAGTGCAGTGAGTTAAAGAATACGCCCAGGTGGGGTTTTTCTCGCTATATGTGTCATCCTATCCCCATAGCCGTAGCCTTGACCGAAATCAAACTAGTAACAATGAAAACATTGAGTCGAGAACACCCCACGGAAGTCTTCAGACATTCATTCCTCCTATTGCAACATTGGCAATAGCGATCAAGACACTCCTCTTCTTTCCCGCGGGCGAGTGGCCACGATCAAATAAATAGTTTGATAACTAGCTCGATAAGATAACTAGTAATTTTAGCAAATAATGCATTTGTTAGACAGTATGACTACTGTACTGTAACATGAAATGACCATCATATTCATACCTGGTATATAGCTGTCACAAATAAACAAATTAATGTAGAATCAGTTAAGCTTCTCTCTCCCTCTCTCTCTCTCTCTCTCACACAGAAACGCACACAATACATGCACACAAACAAAATATGAAATATAAAAAATTTTGTTTAATAATAGAGAGATTATATAATTACAAAATGAAATAGTAATCAAGAGTAGTTGCAATAATAGTAGTAATATCTGCCCTACATATTGTGAGAATTAATTTGAAATGTTCGAATTGAGAATCAGGACTGCGAATCGAGTGGATTGGAGGTTTTGCCTAAAGTGGACAATCGCACAAATAGTGTTCCTGAGGTTGGTATTTTTTTCGGAAATTTGGTGCACAAAAACAAACAATGCGATCATGAAAATTGCGGTTCGATAAGTTTTGCTAGTGACAAAATAAGACATGGTAACACAGTAGAGAGTCGAGTTGTCTTACCCATAAGAGAGGGAAAGGCAGGCATAATCATTGCTTGTCAACTCCCCCACGCATGGCAACAATATTCTTGATCTCATCCTCACAACGCAAGATGATTTAGTAAACCAAGTCGTGGTAGGCGATGAATTTAGTTCAAGCGATCACCGCTCAATAACCTTCAACATCAACATTGATAGCGTCAAACCAAACACAAGCCAGGAAAAAGTACTGAATTTCAGAAAGGCTGACTTTCATAAGCTGAAAAACATCCTCAATTCCACAAACTGGAATTTCATAAACCAGCAAACCGATATAGAGAAAATCTGGGAAACATTCTCAAACATATAATAATGCTGTAGAATCCTTCATACCAGTCCAAAACAAACGTTCAAATCGAAATAATAAACCTAAATGGTGGAACAAGGAAATCAAAGATTGTCTAGCAGCAAAGAAACTCGCGCATGAAGCATTCTACCAGACCAAATGTCAAAATCAATGGGAAAATTTCACCATTCTTCTTCGCAAAGCAAAACAATTAATTAAACAGAGCAAAACAAGGTATGAACAACATATTGCGAATTTAAGCAAGTCAAATCCAAAAGAGTTTTATAACTATATCAGAAGTAAACAAGTAGTTACCTCGACAATTGGCCCATTAGTTGAAGAAGGGGAACAAATTAATGATGTAACTCTTATGAGTGACATTCTTAATAACTTTTTTTGCATCAGTGTTTACTGAGGAAGATATTAACTATGTTCCTCATATTCCGCCAGTTCACACTAACAACTGCAATGCCCTAAGCAACTTTGAAATTACGAACACAGATATCTCCGATGCAATATTAAAACTAAAACCCAACAAATCCCCTGGACCCGACACATTTTCGCCAAGTCATTATAGACGTAAATGATGAAATTTCAAAACCACTAACCCTTCTATTTATCAACTCAATACAAAACAATAAAGACCCAAAATATTGGAAATTAGCTAACGTAAAGCACATTTTTAAAAAAGGAAATAAAAACCAGCCCGGCAACTATCGCCCAATAAGCCTCATCTCAATTATATGCAAGCTGCTCGAAACAATAGTCCGCGACAAAATTGTATGCCATTTAGAAAGTAACAACATTATAAAGGACTCCCAACATGGTTTCCGAAGTAAGCGCTCATGTCTGACAAACCTTCTTGACTTTTTCCACAATATCTTAAATATATATGATGAAGATAAAGCACTAGACATTGTCTACCTATATTTTCAAAAAGCATTCAATAAAGTGCCTCATAATAGACTGATAGAAACACTTGAAGCTCATGGTATTCACGGGTCTGTTTTTCATTGGATTCGGTGCTAAGTGAGCGAAAGAAACCAGTAGTTATTAACGGCAAAGCCTCAAATTGGATAAATGTTACAAACGGTGTACCACAAGGCTCATTTATCGGTCCAATTATTTGTCATATTTATATTTTTTGCTATTTGTTACGACCGGGGCTCGTATAAAACAAGGGCTCTTAATCATTGGACTAGAAAGGCACACAGCCACAACGGTAACACTAGATCCAACCCCTGAACTTATAATGCCGGCGCAAAAAAACACCTATACCCTCCAAAGTTAAATCTGCGATAACGGGGTATCCTATAACTCAGTATAAGTGCACTACTACTAAAGGCTGATGATCTCTGATACAGCCTGATCACAACAACATACAATTACGTTAATAAGGTATACAAGGAAAAGATAGAGATCTTAATTAAATCACTGCAATGATTTAATGCAAACTAGAAGAAGGTGTATTTAAAGTTACTCTAAACAATAATGAACTGTCACTCCTATACTAAAGAAAGTGAACGAAAGTCCCAAAGCATCGAGCAGGAATCTTCTGAAGAAAGTCTGATGCTGGGGTAAGATGATCGTATCGGACTTTGAACTGTTATATAATGCAGGAACAGGAAATGACAAGTGTATGGACATATAGGGTTAACTGGCACGGGAATAACGATATATGCACACTAGTATTATCTCCAACAACTAAAGAAGTCCTTCGTCAGGCAACTCAAAAAGCCTGCTCAGGTTGTGCAACTCAACAACAACCAAGGCTTACAGTCAACGTGAATAAGAATGCTGCATACATAACATAAGAGTTTATAATTATAAACGGGTGTCTGCTAGGCTAATAAAGTCTAGCTGGGATGTCGTAGGCTAGGAAACAATGGCTGAGCAAGCGGCTCGTAGCCTAGCGAGGTCCTTAAGACTGTGCGGCCAAATTACGTTAATTGACGGTGTGCTCTCTTGAGAAATCCAGATCGCTAGTATCTTGTTCTCTGCTGGCGAAACAAAACGAGTTAGCACAGTGCTGGGTGGCAGAGGCAAAAGCCCTCACTCGGAGCACAGTGTTAAACTCACAAGGTACACAGTCAGAAAGACCACCTAGGCTTCCCACGTCTCCGTTGCGATTGTACAGGTTCAACAAAACCTAGTACACATCGGAAATCACAACAACAATGGCCTCACCCCAGTCTAGCATTAAATAGCACAGCAGACAGCCAAGGAATAGGCAGGGAGACACCGTGAGTGTGTAGAACCTCTACAGACTAAATAGTAACCCCTCCAAAATGCCTAACTAAACATATAATATCTGAGAGCTTCAGCATATAATACGATGGCCGATATAATTGAAATCGTGCAGAACCAAAGGGAAGTTATGATATTAAAGAGAGAGGAAGAATGAGAGGAAAGAAGTTGAGAGAGAGAGAAAGTGCTCTATAGGTAGAAGTCGGTGACAGGTGGTAAGGGATATGTTAAGGGTATGCTGGTCAAACAAGCTCTGAGGAGAATAGCTCCTCTGGACCCCTCCAGGATCCCACACAAAGGCATGGTGGTCAGCCAATCACAGGCCGCTACGTCACCCGGCAGCAGGCCTGCAGAAGGCGCCAGGAACCACCAGCCAATCAAAACCGAGAGAAGGATCACGCGAGCGAGGGACTCCTCGAGGGAGGAGGGAGGAGGAAAAACTACCTTCTCACTGCACGCTCGCACTCTCTCTCTCCTTCCTTCACTACAATGCATCTTATGTTCAACTCATGATATAAAATATAATCCCTTGTCACAGGCGAAAACAAAGACCACTTCTATACTGCCTGTGACATGATGATTCACAAGAAAGAAAGTACAACATTGTAGATAGACTGTAGCCCATTTCACTGCCCTGGCGAGCGCTAGTGGCTACCGGGAGGCGATTCTGCCAACGCTGGCAGGCGTCACATATTGATGATAGACTATCAAGCAGAATATCGAAATTTGCTGATGACACAATAATTGCAAGCAAAGTGAACTCCCAATCCCCCATACAACAGATTCAGAATGATCTAGACAAGCTATCTAACTGGGCTCAAAAATGGCAGATGAATTTCAATATAGATAAATGCAAAGTGCTCCACATCGGCAGTAAACATGAAAGCGCAAACTATTCGATTCACGGAATTCAACTAAGGAACGTAAATAAAGAAACGGACCTTGGAGTAATTTGAAACCTGCCCAACAATTTGCTGAAGTTTTATGAAAATCAAATCAAATGATTAGCTTAACAAATTGGGAGATGTTTTGAATACAGATCCGAAAACGTTATACGTACTTTATATAATTAATTAGTTCGTCCGCATTTGGAATATTGTGTCCAGTTTTGGTCGCCATACTATGTAAAAGACATTGAAAAACTAGAGAGAGTGCAACGGAGATAATTCCCAGACTAAGAAACAAACCGTATGAGGAGCGACTAAGAGAGTTAAAGCTGTTTACTTTAACAAACTGCAGAATGAGAAGGGACCTAATCCAAGTGTTTACAATTATCAAAGGCCATGACAACATGGATGCAAGTAAGTACTTTACATTAGATTACTGAAGTTACACAAGAAATAATGGTTACAAAATTGTTGGAAAACGTTTCATTCACACGAAGCGAAGCACTTCTTTTTCAACAGAGTGGTCAACTTGTGGAATAAATTGCCTAGAAGCGTTGTAGAGTGCCATACAGTCCAAACATTCAAATATTGACTTGACAAATATCTTACCATGAAGCTGCGACTGACTGCGTTTGTGCCCGAGTAATGTGACCATTTTTGTATCGTACATAGTAATATAATTTAGTTTTTCTTACCACAGTCATTGTGTAGATGAAGACCTTCAACTGAATATTTGTTTTACAAGCAGCCTAGTAAGGATCAGTAGGTATGTTGTTGTTTGCTTTCCATTGTATGTTCGTCAGGGATGATATACGGTGTTCCACAGCATATGGTTATCTGAAATGACTATAACACTGATATGATCGCAGGTGAACAAACTCTTGTCAGGAAGAGACAATGGTTTGATATATCGTTGTATATTTATATATTGTTGTGTGCATGTGTGTGAGAGAGAGAGAGAGAGAGAGAACTGGTACATGATATTATTAGGCTGGGCTTTGACTCAAATGTCCATTTGGTGAAGTACGCTATAAAGCTTCACTCTGTTCCTCAATAATTAACACTCAACGAGCGGCTAGGTCGGTAAATTCTACTACCTGCCAAGTGGGTGGTTTTACCCTAAACGAGCTTATTTCCGTGCTCTTTTTCATGCATAAACAAGAGCCAGAGCGTAATACAATTATGTATCCCTGAAAGGGTGTTAATTGAGCTTTGCAATGACACCTGAACCATCCTTCTACGATCACTGGTTGTCTTGCAACGATCGTGCAACCGAAGGGCAAAATCGCTAAAATACGGTCATTTCGTTACATAATTACGTGTGTAGCGAGGGAGGGAGGGTGGATGTGTGTGTAGTATATGTCAGTAGGCCCACGGCAACCGTGGCGAGCGGTCATGAGGCAACCTATGCTCCTCCCGTCACTCGTCTCTCTCTAAGAGCCAATATTGCGCCAAAATTGCACACAGACCTAAGTCGGGCCCCGCCACATAGTCCTTTCTTCTCCATACGGACTTAAGTCGGGCCCCGCTAAAGAAGGGTTAAGGGGGCCCACCTCGTTTTGTTTCTCTTTCTCTCCCTCTCTCTTTGGCTTGTATCCATTCGGCCCTTTCAGCCTACTGTTTGAAGACTCTTACCCCCTTCCGTGGTGTCAATATTTTCCTGGCGAACGGCAGTGAGCCATCATATATATATTTTTGTTTTGATAGCAAGCTAAATTTGTACAATTTTCGAGAGAAAAATTTCTCCGGCGAAGCCAGATTTCTCCATACAATGTTGGCTCACTGTCGCTTGCCAGGAAGAAGTCGACACCTGGATGAGGATAAACGTCTTAAAACAGTTGGCTGAATGGGGCTGAATGGATACAAGCCAGGGAAAGAGAGAAAAGGAGAGAAAGATAAACAAAAAAACGATGATCCCCCCTAAGTGTGAGCTTATTTGATACTATCCAGTTGTGCACATGGATCAACTTCTGGTTCGCTCTGGTAATAAGGGCATTGGGATCTGGATCATTCAAGTAAATATTACTGTCATCGGCAAACAAAATATAATTAAAGATAGTACTTGAGTGAATAATGTCATTTATGTAAATCAAGAGCAACAGCGGACCCAGAATTGACCCCTGCGGTATTCTACATTTTATGTGAAGTACTCCATATCAGAAACCGAAATGAGAACAAAATACTATTCAATGAAAAACACTCAGCTTAGGAGTGTAGACAGAGAAACAGATTTTGAAGTAACAATATCGATTACCTAAACCTGTGACAAAGATGTACACAAGTTGTTAACAATGCAAACAAAATAACTGCCTTTATAGGCAGGTCATTTGAACATAAATCCAAAGATGTAATCCTCACTCTTTACAATTCCTTAGTCCATTCTTGTCTGGTATATTGCGTTCAGTCCTGATGCCCTAACAACTAAAAACATACAAACAAGCTGGAACGAGTTCAACTTCGACTTACCAAAATTATATCTAATTTATTGAGCAAACCGTATGAGGAGCGTCTTAGAGAATTCAATTTATTTCCTTCTTAACCCAGCAAAGATTAACAGACCACCGGGTGTGTTTTAAAAGTACACTCAGAGTTTGCTCCGTTGAGCCCAGGCGTAATGTTAACCCTTTGAGTAC
The DNA here is from genome assembly GCA_032716605.1 of Paralithodes platypus. NCBI lineage: Eukaryota > Metazoa > Arthropoda > Malacostraca > Decapoda > Lithodidae > Paralithodes > Paralithodes platypus. The sequence goes on from CM064490.1 coordinate 29,522,721, forward strand.
CAGCGACGTGTTATATTTTATTCTAGCTATATTTTGACGATATTATGAAGCTTAGGAAGGATCTATGGTAGTTAGAGGGTTGGTGGAGATAGTTTGAAGCCTTATTATAGCTAGACGTCCTTCCTAAGCTGAAACAAAACGTCAAATAGTTGCCAGAATATAGTGAAAAGGACGTCGCCGGTCCTACAGGGGTTAAGCGACATAAGCTTGAATTTGTCCTAATACCACTTAAAACTGTGCAAAAGAAAGTTTTGTTGGTACGGTGGATGGTCCATGAAACTCACAGCCAAAGAGTACAGAAGGATAGAGGGAAAGTGAGGGGTACAAATCTGAAAATAGCGAGCCACGCGTTCGAGAGATGGCAGCACGATCGCAAAGGAAAATGGGAGGGTCCCCATTAATTCGTAATAATCCCTACCTTGTACTAATAATGTTATTAATAATCAATTCTATGCCATCCAGAGACTCTATAGACATGATAGAGTTAAATAGACATAAGTAGATGCTACTGTAAAGGCCAGATCATCGTGAAATTGTCGTCATTATGCGGAGGTTCACAGCCACGTCTCTTCTACTCCCACCATTGTTGTTGTGAGAGTGGGGAGTTGCCAATGTAAAACATGTTGGGCCAAAATATCCCTAAATGTCATAAGTATAATATATGAAGGTATTTCGTGAAATTTCCTGTTTTAGTGCAACTTTATAAATTAACATCTACATAACATGTAACTAATAATATATATTCAAAATTACATTTTACTTCTTGTTGTGTTGCTTGTAGTTATACAGTTTACATCATATGTAAGTATGTTTTATATTGTATAATTATGTATTCCTAATATTTTCCTCGTTTTTATATATATCATTTATTTTAAATAATTTACAAGTGTTTTTACCAACATTAAATCACTCTTAAAGACGTTCCCTCTTTAATCTATTGCCCCCCTCATTTGGCAGAATTTCCCTTAACTTTGGGAACACTGCATACAAGCCAGGCGCACATATATCAAGGAGTATCTAATAAGGAAAAACGACTGAGGTGTTTTGGTTGTATGCCCTACAACAGTGCTGCCACCAAATCTCTAGGACGTGCGGCAAAATAACCGTTTGATGTCACGCTTTTGCCTCTATGCTTCTGTACTCTATGCTCACAGCAACACACGCTCACAGTGGGTCAGTCAGCTGACTCATGCTTCAGTCATAACCCAAAACAATCGATCGATATTTTTTGGCAGTCCGAATCGACGCATGAAAGCAAGGACATTGAGATTGGTTACAATGGTGAAATATATCATTAATCAATAATCGATATGATCAATAATACTCCTTTACCCTTTCACACACGTGTGGACACAGGGGTTGCCGATTAGCAATCATAAATAGAGTTCTCTCAGCCTTATAACTTTCTGCCCACAGCTAACTCAAAGGCAACTGCAGAGGTTGAAGTAAATACAATAAAGTTTTCTAAACACCCCTGATGGTCACAAAGGCTTTAAATTATCCCAGAATAGGCTTAAATTGCGTCCTGTGTATGAAAGGGTTAATCCACAATCCATAAGCAATAATCAATAGTTGTAAGAGTATTTAGAAGGCTAAGGCGTGTGCCAGCTGAACATTGGAACGAAAATAACAGGTGTGCAAGCAGCCCCTAAAACTAAGGATCATATAATTATGTTTACCCTCAAACGAGAAGCACTTGGTGTGCAATGTTCTAGTGTTCACCATTCGCAACACAATCCTAAGTAGTGCATCCTGATATAATATATATAACCTAGATTAGGCCATTCCTTTGCAGAGATATGATTACTAGAAAATTATGAAATTCAGGGAACACCTGTGTTTACCCAATAAAAACTTACTCTATTATTTTCAGTCATAACTGAACCACTTGGTGTAGAGTTTTAGTTTTCACCATTCCTAAAATATCAGCAAGTGCTGAATTTTGATCTACAGCTTATCTAACCCGGCAAGCGCGAGAAGCCTCATGGATGTGTCTGTATAGCATACACTATAGGTCTCACTGAAGCATGATTTTCAGATATGTACCAAAACCGGGCCAAGCTGTCTAGGTGGCTACAAATTGGAAAACAAATAGCCATACGTGGCAACTCTCGATAGTACACTCCCGTCTCTCGCCACCGTATGCTCTGATTTCTCATGGAGTGCACAAGACCCTCTGACTCGCGCTCAGCAGACTCGCCCAACCCCATTGCGGAATGTGTTAGCGGTCGTGGAAGAACCAGAAGACCTGCCAGGAAGCCCTCCTTCTTATACAGCTACGACAGCAGTTCAGAGGAGGAGAGTGCAGTAAAAAGAGCACGAAAAACATGTGGTGGAGGGGGCAAGATATGTGTAAGGCAGAACATGTGCCAAAAGGTCATTGGCCTCTGCCTACTCGTCACCTCCCCTTCCACTACTACTACCACCACCACCCCCACAACAGTATCTGGGACACCTACCACCACACCAGGAGCAAGTGGCCATCCTATGGATGCAGGATCTGTGGGGGCAGCTGGGAGAAAAGGGAAGGGTCACGCTTATCAGTATAAGCAGAGTAAGGTGACATCTCCCACCTCGACTACCAACCTACCACCACCCACCACGTCGGTCCCTGCATCACTGCCCACCATGGCCGCCCCTGCACCGCCGGCTGCTGCCCACGCCTCTGCTGCTGACCCATCTCGTCACATCATGAAAACATTGACACCGTCAAAGCTTGATGCCCTCCTCTTCCCTCCTCACGGGTCTGACGATGACGAAGACAATGACACAGGAGCCTCAAGGGACCTCCCCGATGGTACAGACTTTGGCTGGGTCAGTGACAGTGGGAGGGAGTCCGATCATGGCCACCAATTCGGGGAGAAAGATGAGAAGCAGGAGGAAGACTTGTTGCTGCATCGCGACCATGACAGCGAGCTGTTTGATGGCGGCGTAGACGCTGACGCTGATGGAGGAGCTGATCCCATTCGTGATGCATCATTATTTTCATTTGCCTGGTCCGAAAGTTCTATTTTCATACCAGATTTGCACCAGTTTGATGCAAATCGATCTGGTTCAACTGTAGATTGGCCCTGCAATGACCAGGCAAATGAATGTGATTTCTTCTGTGCATTTTTTGACCAGGAGATGATGACACTTCTTGTTTCACAAACCAATGCATACTATCGCTAGGTGAAGGAAAGAATTTATGTCATCTCACCGAGGGCAAGAATTCGCGCCTGGGTTGATACCACTGCATCAGAACTTCTGGTGTTCTTTACTTTGTTGCTTATCGTGCCTCTTTGCATAAAGTATTATTATACAACATTACTGGAGGCACGACGCACTCACCAACACCTCAATTTTCCAAAAATACATAACTTGTGACAAATTTTTGTTGCTGCTGTGCTTTTTGCACTTTGCAGTCAACGAAAATCCAAACGGAGATGATCGGATTTGGCAAGTTCGGAATGTTTTTACCATGTTGTTGCAAAGATTTAAGAAGTATTTTACCCTTTTCACAACCTGGTGATTGATGAGTCACTCGTGCTCATCAAAGGGCGCCTGGTGTTCAAACAGCTATGTGCATGAAGGAGACAGAGGCAATACTGACTCTAACAAGTGTCCCCTCCCAAGGTTGTAAAGAGTGATAGAGAGCCAAAATCAACACATATCTTCTGATCTAACTACTACTTCCACTTGGGGCAGAGAAAACCTTTTTGCCTTAAACCCCTTATTGGCGGCGCGCGACATATGTCGAGTGAAATAAATTTGGACTATGTGTCGGTGCACGACATCTGTCGAGCACCATTTTCAGCACGTAATGTTGCTGAGAGAGAGAGCTGAGCGGTGGGACGAGCGTAGTAACCTTATGACCGCCTCCCACGACCACCGCGTGTGTACTGAACTGTATTCTAACTTCCTCCCCCTCTTCTGCCTCACTGCACAGGGAATTATGTAAGGAAATTGCCTTATTTCAGGGTTTTTGCACTCGTGTTGCGCGATCGTTGCAAAAGAACCAGTGGTCGTACAAGGATGGTTCGGGTGTCATTGGAAAGCTCTTTTTATGCCCTTTCAGGGATAGATACTTGTTTTATGCTCTGGGTCTTATTTAGGCATGAAAATGAGCATGGAAACAACTCAATTTAGGGTAAAACCCCCCTGCTGGGCGCTACGGTCAAATAGACCACCTAGGCCGCCAATAAGGGGTTAATGCTTCCAAAACCCAGTTTCGCCATCTTACTACCCGTCGGGAACTGCCAGAGGACTATCCCTTATACTTCAACCTTACAAAAATCAATCTTTCATCTTCTCTCAATATTCTTGGTGTCTCTTTATCTTCTGCTCTCTCTTGGAAGGACCATAATACCAGTCTTGCTAAGGCAGCCTCCCAGAAACTGGGTGTGCTCAACCGCCTCAAGGGGTTCTTTACCCCTGCACAGCTTCTTGCTTTGTACAGGGGCACAGTGCATCCTTGTATTGAGTATTATTTATATGTGTGGGGAGTACTCTCACACTGCACTCCTAGACAAAGTAGAAAGGAAAGCCTTTCGTATCATTAACTCCCATCCACTTGCCAACTCTTGCAATCTCTCTCTCTTCGCTGCAATGTTGAAACTCTCTCTCAAAATCAGTCTTTCCCTCTTCCTATGACTTAAATTGCTTCAAACTCTGTGTGTCCAGGCACTTTGGCTCAAACGTCCCTTGATCAATGTTTTCCTATATATATCGCTAGTTACCTAGCCTTATATCCGTGGCTAACTGTATTTGCAAAGAAATAAACATGTTTGTTTTCTTTCTCCTCAGGTACACTCGCTCCAAGAAGTATCTGCACCCCTATGCTGATCATCTGGTGTGTACAGCTCGGTAGGGTTGGATCGTCTCTGAGACATGGATATAGCTGCAGGCAGAGGTGCCAACCCTATCAAGCTGTACACACCAGATGATTAGCATAGGGGTGCAGATACTTCTTGGAGCGAGTGTACATACATCGAGGATCATTCCATAAATATATAATAACTAAGATGTTAGTTTCCTTGCCCCAGATAAACAAACGGTAACTAATAGCTGTGTAATGTTACTACCCCCCCCCCCCCTTTCCAACATCTGCTAACCCTGCCTTAGACATTAGTTCCAAGGCAGTATTTCCCTTTCCAATTATCTCTTACCTACTTTAAACTACTGTTGATCACTCTGAACAGCAATGATTTAGAAGGGAAGCAATCTCGAGGGGTCGCTAGACCTATTGTTGCTCGACTTCGTTTTTACTGCTTTGTACACAGGTGTACTCTTTCATTCTCAAACATTGCAGTCTCATTTTCCTCTCTCACACTCAGCGATAAGCATGATCCCCTGTTTATATACACAATATTTTACTTTTCCCCAGCTGTGTCTGTCAATAATGGCACGAATATGGTTCACACACACATACATACACACACAATCATAAGTATCATACTGTTTATTGGTACAGAATGGAATTATGCATGCCACAAGTAAATTTGTTGTGTTTGTAAGACCTAATTAAAACTATCCATATAAAACTTACCGTAGCCTACCCTAAACTTAAATGTGTGAACACTTTCATTGTAAGAGTCGGAGGGTTAATTGAAAAAGAAATAATAAAACATAGCCCCTTCAATTCCTAGAGGGCTTTCCAAAGTTTATAACACACAATTCTACACTGTCAAACATATGGTCATGAAAAGAGTAATTAAGATATTGATAATAAACTACGCATATACAGATATGTATATAGTAATGAACTCATATAATACAAGGACAGAGATAAACTACTATCAGTATACCCAGTGGATGTGTATACCTTCGTCATACCCTTGTTAATCCTTCACTTTCTATACAGTGTAGTGTTAGCCAGACTATAGTGAACACAGCCACGTGTTACTGAAAGGGTTAAACCTCAAGCAATACATGACTCATACCTTAATTACATTCTGGCGACTTTAACACTATCATTTTTAATTTAGGAAGGGTTTATGGGAGAAAGAAGGTAAATTGAGATAGATGTTCTTCCTTTAATTAATTTCGGATCTTCAAAAGCTCCGGAAAATTGTTTAATGTTAGCAGAATAAAGTGAAAAAGTGCATTATAGTAGTTAAGAGGATTATGTTTTACCAATATGGCCAACTTTATCTGTAGACGCCATTTTGGTGCCTTAATTATCAACCAATGGGGTGACATTTGATTATTGATAATGTTTAGAATATATATCCAAAGACCAAATTATATTTTGTGCACCAGTGTCACCGAATGTGTATTATGGGTATGGACATGGTTGAGTGTAAGGAGAGGCCATAGAGACACCAGTGGCACCAACATGGAGGAGGTTGGCAGATCTTTGTTACTAAAGGGTCTATATTCACTATAAACATTGTGTGTGGAGACTAGAACACGTAACTCTAACAACAATGGTACACATCAACAGTATGAATTTTGAACACATTTAATAACGTTATATCGTTTTGCCACATTCATTATTTCCAATATATAAGTGTTCAACAAGCCCGAACACTATGTTTATATTATAACACAAACACTTATACAGTATATCATGTACTCATTTTTACAGTTGTGCTATATATTGCAGGCATGAACCTTTACAGTGTGATCTGCTATATCAAAGGTTCATTATATTCACAGACTGTACACGTATGGAAGCTTTGCCAGGGTGTAAAGACCTTGCTCCTCTGAAATGGCAAACTCCAGCCAGGAGATAATGTTTGGATCTCCCAGTATATTTACTGTACTGTATATACAGCTGTGTGTATGTGTGTTTGTTTATTTACTGTATATACAGCTGTACTGTATGTATGTGTGTGTGTGTGTTTGTGTGTGTGTATTTACTGTATATACAAATGTGTGTGTGGGTGTGTGAGTACTTTTGAATTGATACACGAACTAACTTTCTCTAGAGATCAATTCCGCAGAATAAATTTCCACCAACTTTCCAACCACATCAATTAAAATCCATATTATTTTTGTTTCGTGAATGGAGTATACCAATGAGTTATTTTTTTCTTCAATATATATGATTTTTTATTTTCCATTACATTATGCAAAATATGTTATGTAATGATTACTAAAATAGTAAATATTTGCAATATGTGTTAAAACATTGTTGTTGAAATGTATACCTGTTTTGTCTAGATAGTTAATGTAAATGTAAACAATTATTTTCGAAATTGAGCCCAGGTGTTCAATAATTACTATAGTCCGATTGTTACATGCATATTTCATGATATTAGAATATTATAGGCAGTTACATTATGTATGGGACACCCTGTATTATATTAACATGAACTATACAATAGGAGAAACGTAAATGTGACGGTCATATCTTGTAGTATTTACCATACGTTTTAACCCTTTCAACACAATGACGAAATTGTCTTCTAGTTGTCAGTAATAAAGCCTATTTTATTCCACTTATGGAGAATCTCTTGGAATGAAAGGAGTAAATCAAATTTAATTAACGTTATTTACTTCCCCCATATCCTTCCTAAACTCAATACAATTGTATAATAATAGGCAACACACAACTACATTGGTGTCACTGTACTGGAGAGGTCAAAGGCCCACTTTGTTCTTCTTAACTGGACGGTAAACAATCTTGATTACCGAGGTGTGACTTCATTATAATAGTGGATTTTATAGACAACCAAGAAAACAAACAATAACACGGAGAGGGGTTCCTTACCCCTGAACAGCTTCTTGCTCTGTACAGGGGCACGGTGCGCCCTTGTATTGAGTATTGTTCACATGTGTGGGGAGGATCCTCTCACACTGCACTCCTAGACAAAGTAGAAAGGAAGGCCTTTTGTATCATTAACTCCCATCCACTCACCAACTCTCTGCAATCTCTCTCTCTCTCTCCGCCGCAGTGTTGCATCTCTCTCGCTAATCTATCATTACTATAATAATAAGTGTTCCTCAGAGCTCTCCCAGTGTATACCACCTCCTCAATGTAGGGCACGTGGTACCCGTCTTGCAACACAATCTCACCCCTACTCTGTGCAACCCTCCAACCCAAGAGTGAAACGTTACTCTCAGCTTTTCTTGTATTTAACTGCTGAGCTCTGGAAGTCTCTCCCAGAATCAGTATTTCCCTCTTCCTATGACTTAAATTGCTTCAAACTCCGTGTGTCTGGGCATTTTGGCTCGAAGGTCCCATGATTTTGCCCCTGTCACTCTTTCAACTCTGGGGAAGGCACTCGCTACAGGCAGTTCAAATATATATATATAGGAGACCTGCCTGTAACAAATGTCCTCCAGAAAAATAAAACCATGATAGAGCCAAACATCTAATTATTAATATCTACATAGCTTGATCGGGTAGTTATCGAAACATGTTGGTGCATTTGAAAGAAGTGTGGTGTGCTTGTTTAATGTGGTGGTAAGAAGAGGAATGTGTTTGTAAAAGCTAGCTGGATTACTCTTGTTGTAGGTGAGACCCCCAAACAAACAGTGAGGGAAGCCATAAGGGACTTAATTATAAAACAGAAGTTCCAGCAACTCCTTCTCACATGCCTATGAGGCCTCCACATGGTAATGCACTGTTTGATTGGGCCCTACAATCTCCTCAAAATACTATGATTTACATTTTGTTCCTTATAGTAACAATACGCCCAGAGGCACTCCATGTTCTCCTTCCACCACTATAACACCCAGAGGCACTCCATGTTCTCCTTCCACCACAATAACACCAAGAGGCACCCCATGTTCTCCTTCCACCACAATAACACCCAGAGGCACCCCCATGTTCTCCTTCCACCACAATAACACCCAGAGGCACCCCATGTTCACCTTCCACCACTATAACACCCAGAGGCACCCCATGTTCTCCTTCCACCACTATAACACCCAGAGGCACCCCCATGTTCTCCTTCCACCACAATAACACCCAGAGGCACCCCCATGTTCTCCTTCCACCACTATAACACCCAGAGACACCACCATGTTCTCCTTCCACCACAATAACACCCAGAGGCACCCCCATGTTCTCCTTCCACCACTATAACACCCAGAGGCACCCCCATGTTCACCTTCCACCACTATAACACCCAGAGGCACCCCCATGTTCACCTTCCACCACTATAACACCAAGAGGCACCCCCATGTTCTCCTTCCACCACTATAACACCCAGAGGCACCCCCATGTTCACCTTCCACCACTGTAACACCAAGAGGCACCCCATGTTCTCCTTCCACCACTATAACACCCAGAGGCACCCCCATGTTCACCTTCCACCACTATAACACCCAGAGGCACCCCCATGTTCACCTTCCACCACTATAACACCCAGAGGCACCCCATGTTCTCCTTCCACCTCTATAACACCCAGAAGCACCCCCACGTTCTCCTTCCACCACTATAACACTCAGAGACACCCCCATGTTCTCCTTCCACCACTATAACACCCAGAGACACCCCCATGTTCTCCTTCCATCACTATAACACCCAGAGACACCCCCATGTTCTCCTTCCATCACTATAACACCTAGAAGCACCCCCATGTTCTCCTTCCACCACTATAACACCCAGAGGCACACCCATGTTCTCCTTCCATCACTATAACACCCAGAGGCACACCCATGTTCACCTTCCACTACTATAACACCTAGAGACATTCCCATGTTCTCCTTCCACCACTATAACACCCAGAGACAACCCCATGTTCTCCTTCCACCACTATAACACCTAGAGACATTCCCATGTTCTCCTTCCACCACTATAACACCCAGAGGCACACCCATGTTCTCCTTCCACCACTATAACACCCAGAGGCATCACCATGTTCTCCTTCCACCACTATAACACCCAGAGGCACACCCATGTTCTCCTGCCACCACTATAACACACAGAGGCACACTCATGTTCTCCTTCCACCACTATAACACACAGACACCCCATGGTCTCCTTCCACCACTATAACACACAGACACACCATGTTCTCCTTCCACCACTATACCACCCAGAGACACACCCATGTTCTCCTTCCGCCACTATAACACCCAGAGGCACCCCCATGTCCCCCCCCCCCACCACTATAACACTCAGAGGCACCCCCATGTCCCCCCCACCACTATAACACCCAGAGGCACCCCCATGTTCTCCTTCAACCACTATAACACCCACAGGAATCACCATGTTCTCCTTCCACCACTATAACACCCAGAGACACCCCCATGTTCTCTTTCAACCACTATAACACCCAGAGGAATCACCATGTTCTCCTTCCACCACTATAACACCCAGAGACACCACCATGTTCTCCTTCCACCACTATAACACCCAGAGGCACACCCATGTTCACCTTCCACCACTATAACACCCAGAGGCACCCCACGTTCTCCTTCCACCTCTATAACACCCAGAGACACCCCCATGTTCTCCTTCCACCACTATAACACCCAGAGACACCCCCATGGTCTCCTTCCACCACTATAACACCCAGAGGCACCCCCCCCCATTTTCTCCTTCCACCACTATAACACCCAGAGGCACCCCCATGTTCTCCTTCCATCGCTATAACACCCAGAGGCACCCCATGTTTTCCTTCCACCACTATAACACCCAGAGGCACCCCCATGTTTTCCTTCCACCACTATAACACCCAGAGACATCCCCATGTTCTCCTTCCACCACTATAACTCCCAGAGGCACACCCATGTTCTCCATCCCCCACTATAACACACATAGACACTCCATGTTCTCATTCCACCACTATAACACCCAGAGACACCCCCATGTTCTCCTTCCACCACTATAACACCCAGAGGCACCCCCATTTTCTCCTTCCACCACTATAACACCCAGAGACACTCCCATGTTCTCCTTCCATCACTATAACACCCAGAGGCACCCCATGTTCTCCTTCCACCACTATAACATCCAGAGACACCCCCATGTTCTCCTTCCACCACTATAACACCCAGATACATCGCCATGTTCTCCTGCTACTATTATAACACCCAGAGACACCCCATGTTCTCCTTCCACCACTATAACTCCCAGAGGCACACCCATGTTCTCCATCCCCTACTATAACACACATAGACACTCCATGTTCTCCTTCCACCACTATAACACACATAGACACTCCATGTTCTCCTTCCACCACTATAACACCCAGAGACACCCCCATGTTCTCCTTCCACCACTATAACACTCAGAGGCACCCCCATGTTCTCCTTCCACCATTATAACACCCAGAGGCAACCCATGTTCTCCTCCCACTATCCTGACCGTTATACTAGTCGTTGGTGAAGTTCTGTTTCGGTACTCTCGATGTAGGGTCTTTAATACAAAGTTGCTCGTGTCATGACAGAGTAACTAGGTATCGGGCTAACGTGGGGAAGAAGTAAGATCATGATCGTACTAGCTCTCCCAACCTGCCTCTGACTGCTGTAAGTGTTCAAAGAACCCAGGGGTCGGTGCTTAAGCATTTCTAGAAACATATGTAGTCGACTATGGTTCTGGCCATATGCAGTATGGACTTCATATGCAAAGTGCCGTTATTTAGACGGTGTCTCGCAAAGCCTGAACTATTGGAGATGTCTTGCCATGGCAAAGACTTCATCAAGAGTTTTGAAGAGTACTGGATTGATCCTGAAAGTCTGTTTGTGGCATGCCCTCGGTGCTACTTTCAGTGTCAAAACCGCAGCCTAAGAGAGATCCTAATGTTATCCCTACACCATGGTGTGGAAGCACAAAAGTTCCCTAGTAGGGTAAATAACTCTCAAACAACAAGGTACACAGCCATGGCATGAATACACGAACGAGTGAGAGGTTAATTTTTAGGCTCAAGTTTTGCATGCAAGTATAGTGAGCCCTCAAATTGCAGACTCTACATTGTTTTCGTCGAGATGGTCATGACGATTGCTGCTCTGTCCCAGGGCTGGTATTTTGGGGTCAGAAGGTCATAGGTGCGCGGGGAAGGGGGGGGGGGGGTTAGGGGGTTGAGGTACGCCCCTTAGAAATTCCTGCCCTGATGGATGGTCGGAAACCTGCGCTGAAGAGCGGCGCATCTGGAGGGGGAAGATTTGGGGTTTCTCTCTTTTATCGTGGTCTCTCCTTCTACTTCCATTCTTTTCTTCTGGTTCCGGCTGGTCTGTTGTAGCATGGTGGTGATATTTATTTCGGGTAATTTATTTACCTTACCCGAGCTGACCTGCCGTTTGTCTTTAACCCTTGTCTATCGGCGCCCGACTTAAGGCGGTCAAGAGAACCAAGGACTAAATGGCGGGGCCCGACTTAAGTCCAATGCGATGTTGAGCACATAATTGGCTTTGAGAGAGAGTCCGAGCGGTGGCAAGAGCGCGGGTGGGCTCTGACCGTTCGGCGCGGCTCCCGTACCGCGACTGGTTCCTCCTCCACACCCATTCACATCCACTACCTATGCAAGGAATATGTAAGGAAATTACCGTATTTTAGGGTTTTTGTACTCGCGTTGCAACATCGTTGCAGGACAACCCGTGGTCATGCAAGGATGGTTCAGGTGTCATTGGAAAGCTCAATTATCACCCTCTCACGGATAGATAATTGTATTACGCTCTGGCTCATGTTTATGCATGAAAAAGAGCATGGAATGAAGTTCGTTTAGGGTAAATCTGCCCGCTTGGCAGGTAGTAGATGTTATAAACGGCCCCGTTCGACGGGTGTTAATCCTACTTAAGGGCGAAATTTGGAGCTCGTTAACCCTCCTGGCCTGGGCAGGCTCTCCAATGGACGGAGCTCGTATCCGGGCAATCTGGCCGAATATCAACAAAAGTAAACTAAGGTTAATCTCGCTTAATATATTACCTATATTAATCAAACATATATAGAAATGAGCGCCTTACCTTGCTGCGTATAATGGCGTTGAGTAGAGCTCTCTAGCTCAACTGGTTCCGGAGTGATGGTGATGGAAGTGGAGGTAACTTTTGCCGTGTATTTACCTCGGCGCATCCGAACACTCAACCGCGGCCCCGGCTACGACGCCCAGTTTCACTCGTCGCTCCACCCGCAATTATGCCGGGAAGCGATTTGATAGTGTTTTATTGGTTATTCTGTCATTTATTATAGTTATTATGTTATTTTCACTCAATAAAGTTATTTATATGAACTTATTTGTGTCTCTGTCACTTATTACTTCGTTTTATTATTATTATTATGATTATAGTGTCACTTTCACTGGACTTTGATAATTGGTAGTGTCATTTCCCCTTTTATGTATTGTTAGGTAAGCTAATAATATATATAGTGTCACTGTCACTTGTTCATATTGTTATGAAGGCACTTATTATTACTCGTGTGTGTCTCTTTCACTTATACTTAGTTTTATTATTATTATACTGTCACTTTGACTGGCCTAGGCTTATTGAGTGTCATTTTCATTTATTTATTGTTAGAAATATATATTTTAGCGTCACTTTCACTTGTTCATATTGTTATTGAAGGCACTTATTATTACTTATGTGTCCTTTTCACTTATACTTAGTTATATTATTATTCTTAGCCTACATTTGAGTGTCACTTTCACTTCAAAAGTTTGTTAGAGTGTGGAAGTCGTTGAAGCAGGTGCCAGCACACAGTCCAACTTGACACTCGAGGCATTCCCAAGTGGTTTTTGTGGGTATGCGGGATCTCCGAGTTGTGTGGCTGCACACATGGCACCTCTTCTGACTCCTAACGTTACTACCTGGTGCTTTGAAAGGAAGGGCGTTGAGCTGGTGCTTCCTGAAAAATTCAGCACACCCCGTTCTGTCCAGCTGGCCTGGTCCTTGTAGTGGCCTCCCTGGTGTAGCCGCATGTTTAGCCAGGAGCTCAAGTAGCACCTGCTTGTGGAACTTCCACAGGGACTTGTACTTCTTGGCTCCTGGAGTCCTCAGACGGTAGATGTTGTAGGCATTGAGGACCGACATATCTACCGTATGCAGGATAAACTTCTTGTACCACCGGCACGATGTTCGCAGGCAGTCGATGAAGCCCATCTGCATGTCGGACTTGTCAACGAGGCGCATGTTGAGGTTATAATCCAGGACAGCAGCTGGTTTTTGGACGGGGTTCTTGGTTCTTCGGTCCACCTTCCCTGTGGCGACCATCTGGGCCTTGTGGCATGTGGTGAGGAGGTTGACCTTGCGCTGGTCATGCCAGTGGATGGAGAGGATGGGGCCACTCTTCTTGTGGAAGATGTCTAACTTCTTCGTCTTGGTTGGGTAGCCTGGCATGCCCTTCCTCTTGCCCTTGACTGTGCCGACAGTTCCGGTCTTGCGGTCATGGAGGTACTTGGTCAAGAGAGGCGACGTGTAATAATTATCTGTGTAGAGGATGTGGTTTTTATTGTAGTGCCTCTCCATCATCTTCTTCACTACTGCGCCACCAAAACCAATGAGGGGGTCAGTCTAAATTTCTCCAGCCTTGCCGCTGTAGACTATAATGTCCAGCACATACCCCGTCAAACAGTCGCAGAGGACGAAGAGCTTGATGCCGAAGCGGTGTCTCTTGGACGGGATATACTGTCGGAAGTGCAGCCTACCACGGAACAGGACCAGAGACTCGTCGAGGCACATCTTCTGGAAAGGAATCAGGTATGTGGTGAACCGATGACGTATCATGTCATACAGCTTCCTGATCTTCCATAATGAGTCGGAAAGGTGGACTGCCATGTTGTTTGTCAGGTGGAGATAGGAGAGGATGTCGAAGTACCTGTCCCTGAACATGTATTTGCCAAATGCTGGAGTCGTTATGATGTCGCCAGTGATCCAGTAGTCGGCCAGAACGTGCTTCCTTATATAGGGGAGGTGTGGTGGAGTGGTCTTGCCACTGGCCTGGTAATCCAAAGGTCCCGGGTTCAAATCCCAATGTATCAATGGGAAGATATTATTGGGATGGAATTTGTGCTGTACCTAGTATCAGTGCATTACCACAAGCCCACCGAAACTTCAATAAAATACCCTCATTGTTCCCTGATTAAATAGCACTGTATGAATATTCCCATATTCAAAATATGCTATAGGGGTGCAATGCCTGGTGAGTTATCTGCTCAACAGGTGGCGTTGTGTGTGTGTAAGTGTGAGAGTCCGAGTGTAAGGGGTGAGACAGTGAAGCACGGGAACGAGGTGGCTTCAGAGATGGGGTCGTTTCGGGCCATGAGTGAGCACCGTGCCTCATGTGAAGGCAAGATGGCAGGTGCTCGTTGTACTCTACGTGCTTCACATGTCTCACTCCCTAGACTGGAACAAGACCTCACGGGCTTCACTGCTCATTGTAAAGCGGTGAATGTTAAGGCTCTCAGCCTATGCCCGAGAGGAAGTAAGTTGGAATATAGAAAAAAAAAAAAAAAAAAAATGTGTCATCAGCATTGTGAGTGCCAAGAACACATATAGTTCTGCCACAGTGACAGCTCTCCATGCCACCATCTTGGCACTGGTCTTCCTCCCAAGAAAGTTGGCACAGATAGCATGGTGGTGATTTGTCTCTTTGACGAGGTATTCCATGACTTCATTGTCATAGAAGCCACAGAAAAGTTCACTGGGGGTAGCATCTGGGCCACAGGGATATGCTGGTGACACCCTGGAACCCATCTGTACCTCGTCAAAGGCAGGACAATCTGGCTCAAAATCAGGCCCATCTGTCCACACAAACAGGTCGGATGCTGATGCTCGAGGACGTGCAGGTGCAGCAGGCACACGCCCTGGACGCCCTGGCACATGCCCTTGGCCATGCGGACGCCCTGCACGCCCACGCCCACACCCAGGGGCAGCGGCGTCGGCAGACTGACCACGTCCACGACCTCGCCCTCTCGCTCGTCTTGTCGGGACTTCCTGTTCCTGTTCCTGTTCCTCTTCCTCCTCAGGCTGCGTCAGGTCATCTGCGGCAATATTGGGGTCGTCAGTATCCTCTTCAGGAGACAATTCTGGTGAAGAAGTGACCGGGCGTTGGCGGTGTGGGGCGCGGGAGGCTGCGGGAGCTTCAACAATGGGAGCCTCGGCCTCGGGAGTTGGGCTCCTTTTGCGGCGAGCCGAGGGCTTCTCCGCAGCAAATAATGCTCTGCGGTGTGTTGAGGGCTGTGGCACATCACCAATACCACTTGAAGAGGCCCTTTGGTCATCCTGAAGAAGAGATGAAACCGAGGGCTGTGGGTGACCCACGCGGCGTCCCTGGTCAAGGCGTCGGGACAATGGAATGCGGGTGGTTGCTAGGCCAGGGTCGGCGTCATTATCACTGTCTTCAGCTTCCCTATGCTTTTCTGCGGCTGCCCTGCGTGCTTTTTTAGCTGCACTTTTCACCAACGATTGTTTGTAGAAATATTTGCCCACATTCAAGGGCGTACGGGTAGGCAAAGGGGAAGGTCCTGGGCTAGGGCTAGGGCTAGGCCTAGGCTGACCTAGCAAAGATGGCGAGGGGGTAGGCCTAGGTTCTAGCACACTCGGAAGCTCAATGGCACCTTCCTGAAACACTTCAACATCAGGATCATCACTACTGTCTCCCCCCTCAAATAAATCAACATTATCGTCGTCTCCAAAGCCCACGAAATCGTCATTTTCACTTGCACTTATGAATTGTACCTTGTCCACCAAGCTTTCGCCACTGCTCTCTTCACTATCAAAAAGTTGTCGCTGTATAGCGCTATCACTCAACAAACGCTTAACTTTCTTTCGTTGAGCTTTCTTCTCGGTTGCAACAGGCGTTGAAGTTGCGAGCGGGGTAGCACTGGGGCCCGCGGGAAGTTGCAGCGAATCGGACACGTCGGATTTTTTTGTTTTCAGTATTACTCGCTATGGCGGCCACGTACGAACTGATAACACTAGTAGTTGAGGCTTGGTGGCACTGCGGTCGCTCCTACAATGCAAAAATTGGCCGCGCGAATTTTGAAGCACGCTTTCAAGCACAAGGATTTTAAAATGACACCCGGGTACCGGCCCTTTTTTTTTGGTGTCCTTAGGAAATGACACCCGGGCTGGAAGGGTTAAACCACCGGATTATATCTCCCCTACGATTTGTCACGGTTCTTTGAGCTATATAAACTGCTTCCAAACTTTTCCTCATTCGTTTTTCTCCATAATTGCCTCCCATTTTGACAGATGTTTAAACTCGTCTACATGTACAACTAGAGAGTTTTGAAGTCCTAGTTTTACATGTAGATGAGTTTAAGCATCTGCCAAAATGAGTGGCAGTTAATCCTTACTGTACCAGCGACGGCGAACCGCCGTCAGTAATAAAGTCACTCGTCAGTACCAGTGACGAAAGATCGTTGTCAGTATTATGCGGTAGTTGTAACTGCCCGTATAGAGCGGTACCAGGTACCGTGACTTGTACGCACTGTTTTGAGACCTTGGCAACACTTCTCAGCTTATATTCAAGGTCTCACAGCCTAGCTGGCTCTTTATTTCACCAATGTTTAAGGTGGAAGGATACTTTCTCTTGACTCTGAAGCCATTTTGGCCTCATTGCCTGGTACTGGAGGGTACATTTATGGTAATACACTCTGGTACAGGAAGGGGTTAAGGAGATAAAGGTAGGATTAGAAAACCAATGCGGAATAGGTTTGGAAGCAGCTTATGTAGCTCAAAGTACCTTGAAAAATAATAGGGAAGGTTTTGTCAGGTGGTCTAAACGTGCTGCTAATTTCGCCCTTAGGTAGCATTAAAGACAAGCGGTAGGGCAACTCGGGTAAGGTAAAAATAAATATATCCCTGACCAGAAGGTAGTACTACTCTGAGGTGCCAAGTAGGATTTTTACTGGTTTTGTATATATATTTATGAGTCTGTCTTGTTTTGTAAGTCTCTCTGAAGATGGGCACATTGCCCAAAACGTTAGAAAATAAAGAATCAAGCTCTTCCTAATGTTTCTTCCCCCACCCAATCCATCTACCTGTCAGCATGAATCATTCACATACAAATACGAATATAGAAGTTCAGCAAAGAAAGGGACTGCAAGCGAAAGAACACTAAAACGAGTACAACTGTAAGTAAGACAATTATAAATCTGTTCAAGAAAGAAGATATTGGCACATATTTAACTACCAGCCAACAGAATCTTCCAACTGCTACCATACTCAGGACTTTACCCAGTACTGGGGAGAGTTGATAACCACCAGTCAATACCCTTGTAACACAAGAAGTACCAAGAGAGTAAAAACCTGTACCAATGGAAAAACAAGAAACACGGAAAGTATGCATACTATGTTGTGAACAACATCTGGCAGTGTACTGTAAGGCTCACCCAGATCTTAAGATAAGAATGACAAGACTCATTGGTTTATGATTTGTTTTAGTTTGCCTGAGCTCAAGTCATCACACTGAAGAATATGCCACCAAAATAATCACACATTTTTTGTATGCAAATCTTGTATACATCATGCTGATTTGTGACCCAAGACCAGTGAAACCGCTTTTTTTTTATTTATTTTGTTTCTATGTGAGTGAGGGAGGCAAAAGGCAGAACTGCCTATAGTGAGTGCCTCCCCCATAGTTGAAAGAGTGACAGGGCCAAAATCAGGGGACGTTCGACCCAAAATGCCAGGACACAGAGTTTGAACAATTTAAGTCATAGGAAGGGGGAAAGACTGATTCTGGAAGAGAGTTCCAGAGCTCAGCTGTTGAATAGAAGAAAGACTGAGAGTAACGTTTCACTCTTGGGTTGGAGAGTTGCACAGAGTAGGGGTGGGATTGTGTTGCAAGACGGGTACCATGTGCCCTACGTAAAGGAGGTGGTATACACTGGGAAAGCTCTGAGGAACACTGATTATTATAGTAGCGATAGAATAGCGAGAGAGATACAACATTGCGGCAAAGAGAGAGAGATTGCAGAGAGTTGGTGAGTGGAGAGGAGTTAATGATACGAAAGGCCTTCCTTTCAATTTTGTCTAGGAGAGCGGTGTGAGAGGAACCTCCCCACACATGTGAACAATACTCAGTACAAGGATGCACTATGCCCCTGTAAATAGCAAGAAGCTGTGCAGGGGTAAAGAACCCCCTAAGGCGGTTGAGCACACCCAGCTTCTGGGAGGCTGCCTTAGCAAGACTGGTAATATGGTCCTTCCAACTGAGAGCAGAAGAAAAAGATACACCAAGAATATTGGGAGAAGATGAAGGATTGATTTTTGTATTGTTGAAGAATAAGGGATAGTCCGCAGGGAGTTCCTGACGGGTAGATAGATGGAGAAATTGGGTTTTGGAAGCATTAAAGGTAACACGGTTTTCTCTGCCCCAATTGGAGATAGTAGTTAGATCAGAATTTAAGTGTTCTATGGCTTCATTTCTGTTTGTCGTTGAGGAATTGCTGGCTTGGGCGTTCTGAAAAACTAATGAAGTAGTGTAAGGTTGAGTCATCTGTGTATGAATGGATACAGTTGAGAAGGTCATTTATAAAAATTAGAAAAATAATAGGAGATAGGACATAGCCCTGGGGAACACCAGAGATTATAGGGTGAGGAAGTGAGCGATGGCCGTCCACAATCGCAGCTATGGAACGGCCGGAGAGGAAATTAGAGACAAAGGCACAGATGGAGGGATAGAAACCGAAGGAGGGTAGTTTAGAAATTAAAGATTTGTGCCAGACTCTATCGAAAAGTAGCGAAAGGAGGATGACCAAGAGTTAGTAAGATATGAAAGAAGATCTATTGTTTATTTATAAACAATTTAGTCTACTGGTTTCTATATTAAACTGAGACTGTTGAAAGATACTCCATTCTAGTCATGACAATGAATTGTAAATAGTTAAATAACTCTTTGAAGGTTGCTTATCAGCATCATAATTATGCGAGTTTTTCATATTTATACTTATCATATTCATGCTTGTAGTGTATAACGATTTTCTTTGTATATGTATATTATTTACGAAATAAATATTGATCTATTGATTGATTGACATACACAAATTTAAAGACCGAATATTCCATACAAAGTGGGGTTTCCGGTCTCACGTCCTACTGGTGGCGTTCCAGGCAACCCTGTTAAGAGCTGCCTCAATTGTCAGGTTCTTTGATTTAAGATCAGACTGCAAAGTTAGATCCCACATCTTTCTTGGTCCACCCCTTGGTGTAGCTCCCTCCATATTCATGGAATTACATCTTTTCACCCAACTTTGTTCATCCATCCTCTCCATATGTCCAAACCATCCACGCCTGCTAGTACGCTTGATATCTAACCTTCTCCTTAGCTCTTCATTTGATACCTTATCTTGCAGTTTGGCACATCACATCCATCTCACCATTCTCTTTTTATTGCGTTCTATTCTTTTGATATCATCCGCTCTGACAGGCCACGTTTCTGAAGCATATATCATTGCGCTTCTAACACATGAAGCTTAAACCTTTCCCTTCAAGGGGATAGGGAGTCTTCTCATGATGAGTAGTGATAAAAGTTCTTTAAACTTTCCCAAGCCCCATCCTATTCTGGCGATAGTGATGGCCTCAGCCCACCTCCGGCAGAGATGGTATCACCCAAGTAGCAAAACTTGTCCACCATCTCCAGTGCCTCATTGCCAAAGTTAACACTCTCGAGCCGATCTGCACAACTTCTCTGGGTACCCTATCAAAGGCCTTCTCCAGGTCTACAAACACAAGATACAGATCCATATATTTAAGTAGATATATTTCCTGCAGCTGCCTGACTATGAAGATTGCGTCGATTGTGCCATGTCCTGGCATGAAACCGAACTGCATATCGTCGATATCAATGCTTTCCCATATTATACCTTCAAGGAATCTCTCACAGACCTTCATGACTTGGTCAAGCATTTTCAGTGCCCTATAATTTCCGCTATCCAATAACTCCCCTTTGCCCTTATACATGTTTTATATCACACATTTTTGCCATTCATCTGGGATTACTTCCTCTCTAATGAAGGAGTTAATTAGCTCTGTGACCAAACTCACTCCTATATCACCTGAGGCTTTAATCATCTCATGTACAATGCCAGAGCATCCTGCAGCTGTTCCATCCTTATTTTTTGTATTGGTTTTGTATTTATAGTCCAAGCAATGAACTGTGGGCAGAGGGAACATGGCTATAATAGAGTTCCTGTCAAATAAAGAAACTTGTTTGATGTGGTTTGACCTCTGATTGGATTAGGGAAATATATCTATCTATCTATTGACTGACGCCATGATCCTCGAAGGGGTGGCCACAAACGAACCGCCCCCATGCACCTCTTTCCCCAGTCAGTCGACGCCCCTCCTCCCAACCAGCACCGCCTTCATTCATATACTTCCTCACTCCATCCTTCCACCTCTCCTTCGGTCTACCTCTCCGTCCTTCCACCTTGCTCTCGTACACCCTCTTAGTCATTCTCTCGCTTCCCATACATTCCATATGGCCGAACCATCTCAAGTTGTTCCTTTTCACACTTTCCAGCACATCTACCTCCACACCACACCTCCTTCTTACTTCCTCATTCGTCTGTCTATCCCTCCATGAAACTCCGCACGCTCTTCTCAAGTAACTCATTTCCACCGCTCACACTCTTGGTCTGAGTCTCTCCACGAATGTCCATGCTTCGCTTCCGTAAGTTAGTGTCGGGATTACCACACTGTTATGCAAGGACTTCTTCACTTCCATACTGACCACTCTATTTCTTGTTACTGCTTTCAACGTTCCTACAACCCTCTTCCCCTGCTGCACCCTCTCCCGCACTTCTTCATCCACAGTCCCATCTTTACTCAACACACTGCCCAGATACTTAAAGGAGCTGACGATCTCCATAGCCTGACCGTTCAATTTCACCTCGCACTCTGTGACTTCACCCCTTTCGAAGACCATAACCTTGCTTTTCCCCGCATTTACTTTCAAATTCCGTTTTTCGCACACTGTTCCAAACTCATTTACCAGACTCTGCAACTCCCATTCATTATCACTCATCAGAACTGTGTCATCCGCAAACAGCAGTATATGCAGCTTCCACTCATTTCCCTCCCTGTTCAGCGATACACCAACATCCACTGCTCTTCCTAGTATTTCTCTCATGACTCCATCCATATATACAGTAAACAACCACAGGGATATCACACACCCCTGTTTCAACCCATCACTCAGGTCAAAGAACTCGCTCTGCTCATTCTCCACACGTACTGCCGCCTTTGCACCCTCATACATGCTCTTCACTGCTTTCAGCAACTTGCCATCTACTCCGTATATTCTAAGTACTTTCTACATGCCTTCTCTATCCACTCTGACATAGGCCTTCTCCAAGTCCATAAAGACAACATACACCTTTTGTTGCTTCTCCATATATTTCTCCACAACACAATTCAGCGTGAAATTCTGATCTACACATCCTCTTCCCTTCCTAAAACCTCCCTGCTCGTCGCCTATCCATTTATCCGTTCTCACTCTCACTCTCTCAATCACTACCCTACTGTACACCTTCCCTACTACGCTTAAAAGACATATTCTTCGGTGGTTACCACACACTCCTCTTTCCCCTTTGCCCTTATATAGGGGAATTAATATGCCAGTCTTCCAGTCATCGGGTGCACTCACCTTCTCCCATGCTAGTTTGCACATTTTATGTAATATATATATTATGTAATATATATGTACACTAATGGCAATGGTCAAGGAAAACATGAACGCCTCAGAGGTAAATATAGGGTTGAAGCAAGCAGCAGCATATCTGACCGAGCGGTGTTAAACTGGTAGACGAGAAAAGTGACTCTAATATGCCCATTTCAATTGATTATCGGCTCGGACTATTGTGGATGTTTCTTGGGAAAAATGGTCCAGAAACATGGCATCCAATTACTATCTGCATCAGGAAGTCACATAAAAGTAGGGAAGAATTTAGTTCACTTCTGCAAAAGTACACGGAAGAGTAGAGTAAACTGCAGGTGGAATATGAAAAGGTGTCATCTGTTGCGTTTCGTAGATGTGATCAAACTTCTGATAAAGAATCTGGTTTGCTTCTTCAACAACATCTCATGATTGATAGATACTCTTTCAATAAACTATTACTGACTGTTTCTCAATCTAGTTTATAAATGTTCTCCTACGTCCTACATTAACTGGTTAAACAGCTAGTTAACTGGTCAAACAGAGCATGTTGATCATAGTGGCGGTACACTAAGAAAAAAAAAACGTATATCAATGTAGTCCATCTAAGTTCACTAATTTATCCCAAAATATTATTAACAACAACACATTTAGAAGTACCTGTATACATGGATGACATACTAATACTGTAGCCTCTCACTGTACTATTGGCAAACTATTTTGTTCAATATGAATGATGATAGTAACCGTGTTTACTAAATAAATATGTGATTAAGACAAAGGCGCACTTAGTGTAATCAATATTGCACAGTGAGAAAGTGCTTGCAAAACCAAACAAAATTATCCTCATAATTCGTCCACCCAATCCCAAATTGTCAATTTATGTCAAGAGTTTGACTTCTACGAAATTGGGTTATTTGTCATTGTTGAACTAAGCCAAATTGTTGATTTATGGCAAAAAGGTCCTAGTTGTTTTGGTGAGTTACATTGAGTGACTGAACTTAGTTGAGAGATTAAGGTTATTTTCATATTGCATGGCTTATAATCATTTACAAGACACACTACAGTATTTATTGAATTGCGTAGTCCAAATCTAAACACTTAGCTAAAACATATTTGCTATGAATGTCCGAAATTGTTATAATATGAGCTGAATTTGTGTTTGTGCAATAGCACATTCGTAAATAAAACTGACTGTAATTTTTGTATTGACACACAAGACAATATTGGCGTTGTACCATAATTGTACAGTGTATGTATGGATCTTTTGGATATTGTGCATCTTGCTACACATACTGTATACACAAATGATTATAAAACCTTTAACTTTGATAATATACTGTATTGCTTTAGAGAATCTTCATAGAATGATTTACTAAAGGTAAGTGAATTATCATGTTACCTTGATCTATGTTCAGTTGACCAAATAATTCCGGCATGCATGAAATCAAAATGAGAGTTATCTAATTTCGTCTGAACCTATAGCCATTCTGGTTCGTGGCCATTTTGTTCCACTGCCAATTTGGGCCAATCATTTTGTTAAATGACCTCTTTTGACTGCGTCCCACTTATTGATTTCATTATTTTACAATCCAATCAGTAATTTTTGACGATAGTTTCGGGCCAAGGACGATTCGGCCTCCATTATTACTTCATAGTAAATACTCTTAAATCACTCGTATAAAGTAAAATATAAGTGATGTTCACTTAAGAGGCTTAGATGAATACACCAGAAATGTACACATTTGTGTTAGTGCTGGCATGATATATTAACAATTGTTGACCGTCATTCGTTTAGTAGATTTGCAGTAATCACATCACCAACGCATCCACCCTATAATCACATCACCAACGCATCCACCCTATAATCACATCACCAACGTATCCACCCTATAATCACATCACCAACGCATCCACCCTATAATCACATCACCAACGTATCCACCCTATAATCACATCACCAATGCATCCACCCTATAATCACATCACCAACGCATCCACCCTATAATCACATCACCAACGTATCCACCCTATAATCACATCACCAACGCATCCACCCTATAATCACATCACCAACGTATCCACCCTATAATCACATCACCAACGCATCCACCCTATAATCACATCACCAACGTATCCACCCTATAATCACATCACCAACGCATCCACCCTATAATCACATCACCAACGTATCCACCCTATAATCACATCACCAACGTATCCACCCTATAATCACATCACCAACGTATCCACCCTATAATCACATCACCAACGCATCCACCCTATAATAACATCACCAACGCATCCACCCTATAATCACATCACCAACGCATCCACCCTATAATAACATCACCAACGCATCCACCCTATAATAACATCACCAACGCATCCACCCTATATCATTTTGTCCCCCAGTCAAACATAAACAGTTTTCATGCGCTATCCTAAATAATTTCCGGGTTTTTATCACACGCAATAACCGCCCTGGATTCCCTGGTCTTCCATTAGTAATTATGGCACAATAAAAATGCCGGTTTAATATATGAACTGATATCATTTGGCTTTAAACCATAATAGCAGGATATTATATCTTTAAATTGAAAATATATCATATTTCCCATTTAAATATTTGTTTTGTGAACATGTAAGTTATCATAGTAAATGTTATTATGTTTGTTGTATGTAATGTGCAGTCGCCTTCGCGAGTAATTGGTAAGCTATAGTGTATTGCATTTGGGTTGGTGAACATTGAGTAAAATTGATATGGGGTGTTTCGTTCATAGAAGTGTTTCAGGATATTGCATCAACGTGTCAGAAGTGTTGGTTGGTGAACACTGATCGAGGGACATTTATTTGGGGTGTGTGGTTCACAGATGATTTGGGGTGTGTGGTTCACGGATGATTTGGGGTGAGTGGTTCACGGATGATTTGGGGTGAGTGGTTCACGGATGATTTGGGGTTTATGGTTCACGGATGATTTGGGGTTTGTGGTTCACGGATGATTTGGGGTGAGTGGTTCACGGATGATTTGGGGTGTGTGGTTTATGGATGATTTGTGGTGGCTGGTTCATGCAAGTGTTTCAGGATAGTTGGTCAGTGTGCCAGAGTTTTTCATTTTGATTTATACCACCTACCACTGCAGGCGATTGCACCTTGAGTAATATATGAATGAGCTTAAGTGATCGATATTGATTTGGTATAACAATTTGAGCCACTTATCCTTCTAACCCCCTTCTCCCCCTCCTCCATGGTTTGGTGTAACGCAAGAAGGATCTAATAAGGAGGAAGGTCATAAACGGGCACCCAATTGATCCCTAGTTTTGACCAAGCACCCCTGAAGATGGCTCTCCCATCGGTGGTGCATCGTCTGCACACTTACAAATGTAACTGGGAGCTACCAGAGGGCGTGGCAGCAGATACAAACATGGCACCAAAACAAGACGGTCACAGCTGTGTTGTTTGTGGAAAATGCAAGCGGAAGCAAAATAATTTCATATAACACTTCTTTCCCAAAGGTAAGGTACAAAGGAGTACAAAGGAAATCAAGCAACAACATATCTAGTGACCCTTCTAGGCTGCTTGTCCTCCAAAACACTGAGGGTCAAGTGTCCAAACAGTGGTTTAGAGTGGGTAAGGGAACATTGGAAAGGGAACTACTGCCCTGCCACGTTAGGACTAGGAATTTAGTAGGGGACATATGGGTTAGTAACTGAGGGGAGGATAAAATAAAGTTATTAATTTACAAACGCAGTCAGTCGCGGGTTTGATGCGAGATATTTGTCTAGGCGGAATTTAAATGAATCAACGGTGCTGCAGTCTATAACGTCTCGGGGAAGCCCATTCCACAAGTTGACAACTCGATTGAAGAAGAAATTCTTAGATTCGTGTGACTTAAAAGATTTACCAATAATTTTGCAACCGTTTCCCCGCGTGTAATTAGATTGGTCGATAGTGAAGTACTTACTACAGTTCATATTGTCGATGCCTTTGATGATTTTGAACACTTGAATTAAGTCACCTCTTAATCTGCGCTGGGTTAAAGGAAATAGATTTAATTCTCTAAGACGCTCTTCGTATGGTTTGTTCTTTAGGCTAGGTATCATTTTGGTAACTCATACCTCATGCTTCCCAGTACCCTGGAAAGAAGCAAACATCCATCCAGTTCCTAAAAAAGGTGCCTCTTCAGATCCATCAAACTACAGACCAATAGCTATAACTTCCACTCTTGGTAAAGTCTTTGAAATTATATAAAATAATCACATAATTAAGCATCTTGAGAATAATAAATTAATCAGTGATAGGCAATATGGTTTTAGACGATGTCGATCAACTGCAGACATGCTTTGCCTTCTTACGCATCAAATCAACCAAGCTACAGACCAACATGGTGAAACACATACAATAGCACTGGATATATCAAAGGCATTTGATAGAGTCTGGCATCAATCCTTATTGTCGAAGATGTCACACTACGGCCTTGCATCATTAGTTCCACTAATTTCTTCTTATCTTCATAACAGAAAAATATGTGTAATGGTAGATGGCCTTTATTCTCAATTTCACTCAATAAATGCTGGTGTTCCCCAGGGATCAGTTTTGGCCCCAATTCTGTTCCTCATTCATATCAATGATCTCATATCTACCACTCATAATCCAATACATTCCTACGCAGATGACTCAACACTCCACAGTTCCTTCACATTTACCAATTCTGTCACCCAACCCGATCTTATAAATTCAAAAATAAACACTGCAATTTCTCTGAACCAGGACCTTTCTAGAATTAATGGATGGGGACAAAAGAATCTAGTTTCCTTTAATGCACAGAAAACTAAGTACATTCAATTTTCTAACCGACAGAATCTCACTGACTCCCATATATTTTTTAATGATGTAAATATTCCCACTTCCCCTAGTATTGACATTCTCGGTGTAACATTAACTACTAACTTGAGCTGGACACATTATGTTAGAAGCATTGCTAAGAATGCCTCTAAAAAACTGGGACTCCTGTACAGAGTTCGAGAATTCTTCACTGACGAGCAGTTGGCCGTGATATATAAAAGTCATGTGCGTTCTCAGATGGATTACTGTTCACCTCTGTGGGGTGGAAGTGGAGTGGTTGCATTGAGGCAGTTGGACAAAATTCAAAATAAAGCTATTAGATTAATCAATAACCCTGCAATCACACAGGACCTTCCTACATTATCCATACGAAGAAACGTTGCATCCCTTGCATTATTCTACAGATATTTTCACAGCAATTGTTCCGAGGAACTTGCTTCAATTGTGCCGCCTCTCCACATCTTTCCCCGTAGAACTAGGGCAGCTGAGAGCGCCCATGAATTTACACTTTCTCCTCCACAATGCAGAACTTCTGCTTATCAGAATTCATTTATCCGCAGAGCTACTACTCTTTGGAATTCACTTCCCTCGAATTGCTTTCCACAAACTTACAATCTACAAATGTTTAAATCCAGTTGTTACAAACATTTTATGAATGGAGGATGCCTTTAGGCACATGGACCTTTTTGTTTTATCTGTGTTTCTCCTTCCTCCGTTCATTTTCTCTTAAAAAAAAAAAAAAAAAAAAAAAAACTACGTTGAACTCGTTCTAGCTTGTTTATGTCTTTTTGGTAATAAGGGCACCAGCATTGAACGCAGTATTCCAGAAGAGGGCGGACTAAGGAATTGTAAAGGGTTAGGATTACGTCTTTGGATTTATGCTCAAATGATCTGCCTATAAAGCCAATTATTTTGTTTGCCTTCTTAACAACTTCTGAACATTGTTGACTCGGTTTTAGGTTACTCGATATTGTTACTCCCAGATCGGTTTCTCTGTTTACATTCTTAAGCTGAGTGCCATTCAGCGAATAGTTTGCTTTCTCATTTAGGTATCCGATATGTAGTACTATACATTTATCCGCATTGAAACTCATTTGCCAAATTTGGGCCCAATGTGACAATTTATCTAGATTGTGTTGCATATCGTCAACTTGATCTTTTGAGAGTACGCTATTTGCAATTTTTGTATCGTCAGCAAATTTTGAGATTGTACAGGTGAGACCCTCATCTATGTCGTTGATGTAAATTAGAAAGAGAATTGGTCCTAGTACCGATCCCTGGGGTACCCCGCTACTTACATTGGTCCATTTAGATGCCTTACCGTTTATGACTACTCTTTGCTTTCTGTCGCTGAGCCAATTTTCTATCCATTTCAACACACCGTCTTGTATTCCATGCGCTTTTAGTTTTAGCAGTAAACGTTTGTGGGGGAACTTTGTCAAAGGCCTTTTGAAAATCAAGGTATATAATATCTACAGCTTTACTCTCATCGTAGAGGTTGAGGATATCGTGGAAGAAGTCTAAGAGGTTTGTTAAACAGGAACGTTTTTTACGAAAGCCGTGTTGAGTATCTTTAAGTATGTTATTTTCCTCTAAGTGATTTACGAGTCTGTCTCTTATGACCGTTTCTAGCATTTTACATACAACTGAGGTTAAGCTAATTGGACGATAGTTACTGGGTAGGGATTTGCTGCCTTTTTTGAATATCGGTGTTACGTTGGCTATCTTCCACTGATCAGGCATAGTTCCAGACTGCAAGGATTTATTGAATAGTAATGTCAGTGGTTTGGAGAGCTCATCCTTAGCTTCCTTTAGAACTCTAGGCGAGATTGTATCAGGTCCAGGCGTTTTATTTACCTTGAGTTTATCTAAACATTTCAATACTTCTCTCTCTGTAACGGTGATATTGTTTAGAACATCTGAATTATCAATCTGAATCGGCGATGGTGTAGGGATATCACTGAGGTCTTCTGTTGTAAAAACTGATGCAAAGAAGGTATTGAGGGCATTACTCATTTGTACTTCGTCTTTGGTGTATTCTCCATTTTCATCGACTAACGGTCCAACAGTTGAAGTAACTACTTTTTTCTTTATGATATAACTATAGAGTTCTTTCGGGTTTGTTTTACTTTGATTCGCAATATGTAACTCTAGGGTCTTTTTACTTTGCTTAATTAACTTTTTGGCTTTGCGTCGTAGCTCTACAAATTTCACCCGTTCTTCGTCATTTTGTGAGGATTTTAATCTATCATTAGCAAATTTTTTAGCAAGCAGGCAGTTTGAAATATCTTTATTCCACCATTTGGGCTTATTATTATGGCCTGGACGCCGTATTTTCGATGGTATGCAGTCTTGCACTGCTTTTAGGTAAATGGTTTCGAATGACTTCCAAGATGTATTTATGTCGTTATTGTTAATTAAAAAGCTCCAGTCAGTTTCTTTAAACATAGCTCTAAGTTTATGAAAGTTTGCTTTCTTGAAATTAGGGACTTTTTCGATGCTACTATTTGGTTCGTTACTAGTAAAGTTTAAAGTGAAAGTTATCGTACGATGGTCGCTGTTACTGAATTCATCACCAAGATTCAAATTCTCTATTAATTCTTCTTTTGTTGGAAGTACAATATCAAGAACGTTATTACCACGGGTCGGTGTTCGAAAAAATTGATAAAGCGAACTCTCTTGCAAGTTCGTATACAAGTCATGTCCGGAGTGTGAAGTAAGAGTATCGCCCCACTTGGTCACAGGTAAATTAAAGTCGCCAAAAAATACGGTATCTTGTGAGTTACTTACATCTGCAATTTGTTCATAAATTTCTCGGTCAGTTTGCACTGATTGAGCTGGAGGTCTGTATATTAATGCAAGTATTATTTTTGTACCATTATTATTCTTTATTAGCACAAAAGATGTGTCGACGTTCACAATTTGAGGTTTTGACAAGAGGGTCGGGTTAAGACTTTCTTTGATATAAAATAAAACGCCACCTCCATTTTTATTTATTCGGCTTTTCTCAAACATTACATAACCGGGAAGTGAATACTCTGCTAAAAAGTCTCTATCTACTGTATTGAGCCAAGATTCTGTTATACCAATCACATCATAATTTTCAGTAAACACTAGTTCCTCTAAATCTGAAAATTTATTGTGTATGCTACGAGCGTTTGCATAGAAAACCTTTAAAGTTGCGGTTTTAGAACTCACAGAACGTTCTTTAATCAAATTTTTGGTTCTGATCGGATCTACATTTACATTCATGGCTGACATCGGTCCTCGGTCGTTATCCCTGGCGGTTTTGAATTTGGGTCGTGTTGGTGGAGCTTTATCCAAATTCGCAGTTCTTGACAGATTAGCATTTAATTCCTTCGCAGGTTGCCGCCCTCGCTGTCTTCGTCCTCCTTCCTGGTTGTCCTGTGCTGAGTCGATTTCTTCTCCGAAAATCCTTCACCGCATCGTTGAGAAGACGCCCAAAACGTGCTGCTCCCACCTGGTTCAGATGAACTCCATCGTCCAAAAACAAATAGTCATCGTAGTAGAAATTGTCCCAGGTGTCGACGAATCCCACGTTTTCCTTCCTGCAGAGGTTTGCTAGACAACGATTTGTGCTGCTGGCTATGTTGTAAAATCGGCTCTCTACACCAAGCTGGGGGACGATTCCTGAGACGATGATCCTTGATGACTTCTCCTTAAACGACTTGATCAGCTGCTGGTACTTTAAAAGCAAATCTTCCGACCGGGTTCGCTGTACATCGTTGGATCCAACGTGGATGACGTACATTGTATTAGCAGTGGCCAGCTTAGATACTTCGTCAACTGCAGCAACTACGTCGTCCACACCACCACCAGGGATACAAAAACGCTTCCTGGTCTTAGGTGCTCTGGCACAAAACTCTGTGAGCTGACCACGTATCATCGAGTCTCCCACGAGCCGGACTTCTTCTATTTCCGCTTCGTCATCTGAGTCTGCGAGTATCTGGAAGCGGTTTTGACACTCGGTAATCGGTATGGGTTTCCTGGTCTTGGGGCAAACGTTGTTCCTCACAACACGGAAGTTGTCTTGAGGGGGAAGAGAGTTACTATTTGTTTCTTGAGTATCGGAACCATCAGATGAAATGGCTACTGCAGGCGTTGAATTGTTGGCAGTTGACGTTGGGGCGTTGGTGGCTGC
Organism: Paralithodes platypus; assembly: GCA_032716605.1. Lineage (NCBI taxonomy): Eukaryota > Metazoa > Arthropoda > Malacostraca > Decapoda > Lithodidae > Paralithodes > Paralithodes platypus. The sequence goes on from CM064490.1 coordinate 29,554,202, forward strand.
TGGAGTTGCGGTGACAATTGAAGTTTGTGGTACTCCAACGTTGCGTGTTACAAACTCTTGGGAGTGATTCCAGCTTCATGGTGAGGACGTTGATCTTGTTGTAGGCTTCATCTAATTTCACTGTCAAATTCTCTTGTTGCTGGCAGAGACGGCAGACTTGAAGATTGACAGTAACATACATGGACTCACCAAACCTACTGGCGCAGTTCGTACAAGTGCGAGGCATGGTAACAGTCAGTTTCTTCAGATCACTTCACTCACTTTAAAACACTTAACTCACTTTAAAACACTTCACTCACTTTAGAACACTTCAATCACTTCAACCGAAAACAATGTTGAAATACACGACAATAGGTTATCAGGGGTGATAGCCTAACCGAAAACAAAAAATTTGAGATACGCAGAATTAGGCTTCCAGGGGCGATAGCCTAAGCAAAAGTTTTAACAAAATTTAAATACGCACCAATAGGCTACCAGCGTTGAATAGCCTAACCAAAAATAATAAAATTTAAATATGCAGAAATAGGCTACCAAATATATATATAACAAATATATATATATAACAGAATATGTAACTAAATATACAATTCACCAAATAGAGATTATATAAAAATAAAGTGTGACCGCACACAAGGGGTAAATATACTGTATCAACAGATAGCCCTGGTGTCACTGTAGCCTAGTAAAGTAGTAGCCTACTCTTTTTAGATAAAACAAAATGTATCAGTCAAAGGTTACTACAAGATCGTGCAAGCAACAACTAAAATTACAGATATATATAGCTACAGTAGGATACTAAATACAATATCTACTAGAGTTAATAAGAACAACAGATTGGCTGGCTATAGGCTAGGCTAGGTTTGGATTAGGTTAAAAGCTTGGCAGGTTGGGTTAGGCTAGGTTAGTTTGTACAAATACCACCCTTAGCTTAAAGTAAAATCACTGAGGAGAAAAAGTTAAGAATATATCTAGGGGGAAAAGATAAATGAATGCACTTAAATTTACTACAAAATTGGCTGGAATTTAATATGTATAATCCCCCCAAAAAAAGTTTGTTTACAAAATGGCGTCGGCGTTCGTTCCTGTAGGCAGGTTAGTTAGTACACAATATTGTTTATTAGCAAATTAATATGCAAAGCTTTACTTACATACAAGGCAGTTAAATTGATACTTACTACAGTAGGTAATGGGTAAAATTAGGGGCTACGATTTTATATCAACTAAGAAGAGAGCGTTTGTTTACAAACAAAACAACAGATGGCGCTAGTGGCGCCCTGACCGAGCAGGAGTCTTGTAATAAACACAAAGTTTATCAGTCAATACACAGCGAAATATCGTGCAGTGTTACTTACTAAACTACAGGATGGTTAAACGTGCTCTTAACCACCTTTCATGCACAAGAATGAGAGGATTAGTAGTTAATACTCAAATTATGATCGATATCGTGAGAGCGTTGACAGAGCGTCTGCAGCGTCTGGCGGTAGCGAGAGTAGAGGAAAGGTGAAGTGTTTAGTCATAAGTAGGGTGTATCTACGAGTATATAGTATATAGTATACCCACATACGAATAGGCCTATATATCGTGGTTGACTGAATAAAGAATCCAGAGACATCATCTCGGTAAATAGCTGACCCATGAATGCTGGCATTGGTATCATTACAGATGTTTGTTATGGCTCAAGAACCTTGACATCAATCTGAAGACGAAAACACCTGATCAGCTGAACAAGTCACGTGTTGTGTGAAGGAGCCACTTTTAAGATGACCAGTATAGCGGGATTGGCCGTCTGACGTCTGATGCTCCACAATTTACAGATGTTATAAATAATATAAATTAATAGCGTAATATACTCACGTTGTCTAATAATTATGCCATTCACCTAATCGGTTATCTTTAATGCAAGACATACCCTCAATGTTATGTTCTTAGTTGTTGTGGAGTGTGAAGTTGGAATTACTTGTTTATAGAATATTATTCATGAATACACAGAAAAGCAATAAACGGTAGTAGATAAATTCCCCTAGCATTGTATTGTGCTGCAGTGGTCGACCTGAATAGTAAACATGTAACATCGAGAGAAAATATATTTATAAACAAGTACAACATGAGACAAAAGATGTGTTCCACACTTTTGGTAATGTTGTTGCTGAAGGGATGAGTATTAATTTTATTAGTGTATGACGTGTATGGGTAGAGCTGCAGAAACATAAATTACTCGAGAGACAGTCACTGGGATGATTGCTGTGGTTGTCTCGCATATTCCTTCGTGAGAGATAATTGCGTACTGGTATGTCTATATTTACTCCTCACCAATTAAGCAGTGCAAGAAATATGAGGAACTGTTTTTTCACAGTGTGTGTGTGTTTGTTTATTTACTGTTCAGTAAACGTACAAACACTATGGAGAACATATGGCCGAAGTACATACAGGTACTGAAACAAATTTAAATGTAAGGAACAAACCAATACAAGATATAGACGTTGAGTAACCTACACATATAACAAAGGTATTATATTAGATAAAGTATGTTATACAGAAAAAGGTAAAGTTGATGCAAAAATACTAGATTGTATACATGGAATGTAGTACACTATATTTAGTTATTGTAGCATATGGACATTAATGATAATGACAAAATGGGGATAACAATTAAATCATCAGGAGTAACAATAGTAGCCTACTATTTGGATATAGGCCTATATGAGCTATTATGAATTGTGAAAAATGAAGCTATCGAGTACTGCAAGCAGTAGCCTATAAATATTAGAACATACATAGTTATAGCTCGAATATAACCGTTTTCTAAAGAACGGTACATTCTCTAGTGAGGGGTATAAACTGTAAAGTTACTGTTCGACATTAACCGTTCTCTATTGGTGGGTGCTTGTCGTTAGATGAGGTAAGTATCAGGGGCCTACAACCAAAACCAGAGAGTCACTTCTCCTTATTAGATCCTTCTTGACGTAACGTTTGATTCACCCCCCCCCCCCACCCCCCAATAAACCCTTCCCCACACTTCCACATGGATAATTGTAAGGTGGTGGATAGTGCGTGACTTGCCGGTTAGAAGGGACTGGAGTTCTGCAAATCGGTGTAATGCTCCAGTCCTGACGTTATTCTTGACTTACAGTGTGCTGGCTTAATAATCCAATAGGGTTGATAGCCTCTGAACTCCTATTTTAACTAATTAATGCCGGTTAGTTTTAGTATAAACTGGAAGACGGCTGGTGGTAGGACAGACCACCTGGCCAAGTGTGTATGGCACCTCGGCGTGCTGGGTTATCCTCATAATGGAGTAAGTACTGATAAATTATGTATATATTTTATATTAGGATCTGTACTTTAATATATTCAACAATCATCAAGTAGTACGAATGTTTCAAGGCCCATTATTATCTCGTAGCTGAACATATACATACAACCGGGTAGTGTCTCCTTAATTCTAATAGTGGTAGACATGTAGGACTTTTGAGTGTGTCATATAATATTATATTTCAAAGTTCATTATATCGTATTCGTATCGAACCCTTATCTATCTATTACTTTATTATGTAAGTCTCAGTGGTAGCTTCAATGCTAATTACTTTATTATCAATATCCAAGAGGCTATAAGGGATTAACAATAGAAATACATTTTGTTATGCTCCTGTGATTATGAAGGATCTTTTACTATGTTATAGTTATAGGCTGATAACCATACTCCACACGATGTAGATAGATACTCATATCTATCGTATCTTTAACCCTTAAAAAGCGGCTCACCACATAAGTCGTATTTAATAAAGCTGGACTATGTGGCGGCGCTCGACATAGGTCGAGTGGCAATTTCAGCACATAATGTTGCTGAGAGAGAGAGACAAGTGGTGGCAGGAGACTAGCGAGCGTATGACTGCTCCAGACCACCGCGGCGAACCTACTGACACGAATCTCAGCTCCCTCCTCCCTCTCTCACTCGCTATATACGGAATTGTATCGGGAAAGTGGCTAATTACCTGATTTTTGCACTCGCGTTGCACGGTTATTGCAAGAAAACTAGCCATCATAAAAGGATCGTTATGGTGTCATTCGAAAGCTCTGTTTATGCCCTTTCAGGGATAGATACTTGTTTTACGTTCTGGGTCTTATTTAGGCATGAAAATGATCACGTAAACAGCCCTATTTTGGCTAAAAAAAACCCGCTGGGCGGTACATATAAATAAACCGCATAGGCCGCTAAAGAAGGGTTAAGTCTCTTTGTTTACTCTAGCTCTCGTTGTAATTGCTATATTTATTGATATATAAGAATTATGATAGTTTTACTATAGTTGGAGTATAGTTATATATTTATAAGAATATATTTCGGTTATAAAAAGAAAGTTATGAATTTTGTTAATTTGCATTTTTTTATAGCTTTTTATTTATACAGTATATAGTTTAAATATTATTACACTTCAGATAATAGTTTCACAGAGTTTGACAGAGTTGTAAATGACTGAATAATTTACTAAGACAACTTGGATTTTTATAACACGTATTGAATGATATCAACATTCTTGGTTATATTTAATGTAGCTTGTATAACTTGTTACGACCTGGCACTCGGGTACACAAGGGCTCTCAATCAGGACTCGAATACGGCTCGCTGCCACAACAGAAACACACGATCCCAACCCCTGAGTACTGCCAGCCGAACAAAAAACACCAATACCCTCCAGAGTTCAATCTGCTATAACGGGGTATACAAGAACTCGGTACTAGTGTTCAACAACAGACTAATAAAGAGACAGGAATTCTCTAGTCTGGTCAACAATCAAACAAAGAAGTAAGAAACAACACCAAAGAATAGTGTTGGCCGAAGCCGAAGTAATCCACCCTTGACTAAGAACTTAAGAAGTCCTCCACCCTCTACTTCGGATCGGCACTATTACGTTACGTTAATTAATAGTCCTTAAGCATCGAGCAAGGAATCTTCTGAAAAAAGTTAGATGCTTCTCGGATGCTCGTAAGAAGTACGTATCGGATTTTGAACAGTAATTCAATAAGCAAAAACACTGGCAATTAAATACTATTAAAGGTTTAAATTGGCATAAGAATAATTAAAAGAATATGCAATAGTAAATGGCAAACATTAAAAAGAAGTACTCCGCAAATGCAACGGCAATAGTCTACTCGGATTGTGCTCGTGGGCCACTAATCACTAAAGTAGCCAAGCTTGCAACACATGAAATCAATAGTGCTTAAACAATATCATACATAAGGAAAGCTTCAATACTATTCTGTATCTACTAATCGAGTAAAGTCTAGCTGGGGTACTGTGGGCAAAAGGTAGCAGTGACTGAGCAAAAACGGCTCGTAGCCTAGCGAAGTCCTCACAACTGTTTAAAGTATTACATTAAAACTAACAAGTGCACTTCGAGAAATCCAGATCCCTTGTATCTGGTTTTCTCCCGGCTCCTTGACAAAGTAAAAAACAAACTGTTAATAAAATACAGGGTGGTTAGGCTCTTGCCCTCACGCACTGTAAATTATTAACTCAACACAGTCAGCCGCGAAGACAACCTAGGCTTCACTGAACCGAAACGAGTATGCAGGTTTATCGCTTGACCACTGCATCAAACAACAACTCGTAACACAGAAAAGCCTTACCCCAGTCTAGCATTACCTAGACTAGCAGAAAACAGGAATAATAATAATAACACACAGGGAAATGCATAGACAAGTGCAACAAACATAAATCAATCCTATTCTAAGTTAACCCTTCCAAAATAGGCTATCTAATAGGCATGTATCTCATGAGAACTCAAGCGATAATACGTTGGCTGACTAGCTCTGCACCAACGGGACCATGGAAGTTAAAAAGGGTAGGGAAAAGAGGAGATAAGAATGTAAGGTAGTAGAGAAAGTTCACATCAGTCAGAAGAATATATATAGTTAGCAAGGGAAATGAGAAGTCGCTCTGCTTAATGAGTTCTGATCAAAAAATGGCTAGACTTCCCTTTTTATACTCGGCCCTCTAGTGAGCCCAACGTGAACTACTAAGGACCGCCCACTGACAATCATTACGTAATTTCTCTCTCTCCTCTGGGATAGACAAAGGCTTTCCTAGCACTGAGGGGAGGGGGGGGGAGTGCTAGTGAGTTAGGCCCACCTCCCGCATGGCGCACCCACTGACCCCCAACTGTGGCTGCCGCTTCTCCCATCATTACAAATAAGTTTTACACACAATACTTATAACTAATGATATAAAATAGAACTCGTTGACTCAGATGAAAACAAAATACATATTCATATTACTTATAGTACAACGGCTCACATGAACTAAGTTAGGAAACTCTACATAGACTACAGCCAAAGTTCCTGCCCTGACGATCCTAGCGAGAGTGGGGCATGACTAGGCGTTCTGTACAGCATGCTCACACTGGACATGCGTCACACCTCCCCCAAGATTTTACTTGCTCAACCCTGAGCTAAAATCTGACAAACACAGAACCCCATCTAGCCCCTCACGCCCAGCGACCGCATGGCACTAAAACAAAGCTGAGTTTATCACCAAAACACATCTTATTATTAACCAAAAATTCACATTTTATAACTCCTCCCAACAATAGCAAAAAGACACAATATCATGCTCCCAGAGCGAGCTTACAGCAGCTCAGCCGTTTGATAGTTCGTGGACTACTCAAACTCTATAGGCTATGACAAACTTATACGATTACCTATATCAAAAGAAAGAGTTTTTTATATGATTTTTATATTTTAATATGTTTTTCCCGGCTGCACTATAAGGGCAGCCTATTTTCCTCCACTCAAACCCACACACCTGTGATAGCCTACGACTGATCATCCACCCTTGATAAACAATCCGCCATCACATTGTCACATCCAGCAATATGACGGATGTCCAGGTTATACTCCTGCAACATCAAAGACCACCTGGTCAGTCTCATATTGCGATTGTGAAATTGATTCAGGAATCTCAAAGGGTGATGATCAGTGTAGATAACCATGACTGGGCCATAGGCTGGAACATACACCTCGAAGTGCCTGAGCGACAGCACAATCGCCAGTAATTCCTTTTCTATTGTAGAATAGTTCTTTTGTGCAGCATTGAACTTCTTAGAAAAGAAACTTACTGGGTGTTCCACACCTTCATTGTCTGTCTGTAGCAAGACGGCACCAGCCCCTACACCACTAGCATCTGTTGCCAGCTGAAAAGGCCTGTTAAAGTCTGGGGCCCTGAGTATCGGGTGAGTACATAGCAAATGTTTCACCAAAGTGAAAGCCTTTTCACACTCAGGTGCCCACAAAAACTTTTTGTCTTTAGATAACAAATCTGTGAGAGGTGCCAACACCGTTGAGTAACCTTTTATGAAGCGTCTGTAGTAGCCTATCATACCCAAGAATCTCATAATCTGCTTCTTGGTTGTTGGGTGCGGAAATTTATTGATAGCCTGTACCTTGTTCTGAGGAGGGCACACCTGTCCCCTTCCCACTACAAACCCAAGGTACTGCACAGTGGCTTTTACGAAGTCACATTTTGCCAAATTTACTACCAGACCTGCTTCACTAAGTTTCCGGAACAAGGTCTCAAGGTGCTCACAATGGCTCTCAAAGTCGTCATCATAAATGATTACATCGTCCAAATATACGGTGCAATTTGGAATGTCCTTTACAATTTCATTCATCAGGTTCTGAAACGTTGCTGGTGCATTCTTAAGTCCGTAAGGCATAACATTGCACCGGTAGGTACTCCCGTCCACAACAAAACCACATACCTCTTTAGCACGCTCGGACAAAGGTACTTGCCAGTAACCTTTTACTAAATCTACTTTAGGCAAAAAACGAGCATTACCAATTTTTTCAACACTATCATCAACCCGAGGAAGAGGATATGGGTTAGTTGGAGTCAAACCGTTTAACCTACGGAAATCAATACAAAAGCGTACCTTGCCATCTGGCTTAGGCTGCAGTGTTACAGGGGAAGTCCACTTAACTGTGCCTTTCTCTATCAACCCTCTACCGAGCATATACTCCAACTCATCCCTCAGAGCTGGTAGTTTTATGGGGGGCACACGGTACGGGATTGACTTAAAGGGTAGATGGTCCCCCATGTCAACATCATGCATAGCCTGAGTAGTGAGGCCTGGGTGTTCAGCAAATACAGTGGGGTATGAACCGAACAACTGACGGATAGCATCAAACTGCGGCTCAGGCAAATGAGCTATAGCCTCGTCAGCCCTTAGGCTCGAGTTCCCCGCCCACTGATCCGCTGAAACATGTTGATCCCAGCTATCCTCCTCTGAAGCTTGACTGTCCCCCTCTCCTTCTCCACCACGGCCGCAACAAGCCAACACAGGGACAGTGAGAGGCTCAGAGGGGCGCCTCACATACTCTTTAATAAGGTTCACGTGACATAACTGGTTCTTTTTCCTCCTGTCTGGAGTGGCAACAAGGTAATCTAAGTCTGAAATTTTTTCTACAATTTTATAAGGTCCAGTGTACTTCGCAGAGAGGGGGTTACCAACCAAAGGCAACAAAATTAATACCTCTTGTCCTACAGTGAACTTCCGGAGCCTCACTTTGCGATCATACCTGTCCTTCATCAAAGCTTGTGATTCTGTAAAATTTCTACCTGCCATCTCCAGACTCTTAAGCATGCGCTCACGGCTTTCAAGCACATACTTTAATAATGGACAAGGCAGCACAGTCCCCTCCCAAATTTCTTTCAGCATGTTAAGGGGGCCCCTGACACGGTGTCCAAAAATCAGCTCGTTTGGACTAAATCCCAGGCTCTCACCAGGTACCTCCCGAGCAGCAAACAGCACATAAGGCAATCCAAGATCCCAATCCATACCGTTGTCAGCACAATAACACCTGAGCATGCTTTTAAGTGTAGCATGCCACCGCTCAAGCACCCCTTGACTCTCAGGGTGATACGCTGACGATACTACTGCTCGTATCCCATGCTGTTGCATTGTTTGCTTGAACATGTTGGAGGTGAAATTAGATCCCTGATCAGACTGAATCTCCTCCGGGTACCCGTACCTTGAGAAGTACCACAACAAGTTACTGACTACCGTCTTAGCCATTCCATTTTTCATAGGGTATGCATCGGGGTATCTAGTGGCAACATCCATTGTGGTTAACAAAAATTTATTTCCCGCCTTAGTGGGAGGGAGTGGACCAACCATGTCAACAATAATTTTACTAAAGGGTGGCCCAATCACAGGAATAGGGTGTAACGGAGCCTTAGGAATAACTTGGTTCGGTTTCCCGACACGTTGACAAATATCACAGGAGTTTATCCATGACTGCACATGAGACTTCATCCCCGGCCACCAAAACAATTTCCCCAAAGCCGCCACCGTTTTTCTCACCCCTAGATGTCCTGCCAGTGGTGTGTCATGCGCCAACCTCAGTAGGCTATCCCTGCACTCCCGTGGCACCACCAACTGGTCCACTACTCCGGACCCCTTTTGCCAACTACGTTTAGGGTCTTGAAAACGCCTATAAAGGATGCCTTCTAAATAAAAAAAATCTCCTGGCTGTGCATCGCCGTCCTCGTCGAGCTCTACAGCTCCATTAGCACACGTTTGGAGCTCAGGGTCCTCTAGTTGCAACCGACGTATATCTGAGGGTGCCAAGCGATCTAACTGCTCCCGGAGCAATGCATGACCTTCCCCGATACTGGGCTGCTCCCTCTGTCTCTCTCGATGTACATAACGTTGCTGTTGTGGAGACTCGTCATGCCCAGCCTCGTCACTCTCGATGACAGGCCCAGGGGCTACTCCAGAATTAAGTAATGGTGCTAATACTGAATCACCCAGGAGAGCCGCCGAGTCAAAACTCTTAAAACCAACTCCAGCTTTAGCCTCCTCCTGTTGATCGTTCCTCCGCTGGTCTGAAGACGGAGGACTAGGCTGTGACACTTTAGCTGCCCGAGCTCGGGTGACAACACACGCCATGGGTTGTGTCTGGCACCGCTCGACCCACTCTTGCTCTTCCCTACTCACGTCGGCCGGCCTCTCGGCAACGACTAAGGGTAGAACCTCAGAAGCGGGCATTGCAAAGTCGTTGCCGAGAAGAAGGTCGACGCCCTCCACTGGCAGTTTCTCCACAATCCCGACATCCAATTCACGTGCCACACCATCCACCTCCAACTCCAACCGCACCAGCGGGTATGACCGAGTTGCATTAATACCCTGCACCACTACCACCCGAGCCGCGTTTATAGGGTAGCCAGTCAAGTTTTTCATCAGAGTCTGGGAAGCACCTGTATCACGCAAGACCTCTACTCCATGCTTGCGCCCCGCCCACATCACGCAACCCCGCCCTCTATGGTCACAAAAAACATCCTGAGCAGGGTTCGAGCCTCCCAGATGCTTCTGCATTGGCTGTGCCTCAGCCTCTGACGAACTGCCCCAGGCAAACTCAGATGACTTCGGAGACACACCATGTTGCAGGCCAAAGACACAGCTGCTGTAGGTGGTTTGCTAGGACAGACTCTTGCAAAGTGCCCCTTTTTATGACAATGATAACACTCCAACTCCCCTTTGGGCTTCCCTTGGTACTGGGAAGGGCCCGGCCCCTTCTTAAATGGGACGGTGCTAGTCTTGTGGTCAGTCTTGGTATCATGGCTCTTGTACTTGTTTGCATAAGGTATATCACTAACTCGGGGGGGTGGGGCGTCACGCCCCTTGTTACCTGCCTCACTACGCTGGGCAGACCCGCACCCACGAATTAGTGATAACCGGAGGTCAGCCATCTCAGCTGCCTCCTGTAGAGTTTTTGGGTTCTTTTCTTTAATAGTTAAAGTCATTTCTGCACCAGTACACTTATAAAACTGCTCGAGCAGAAACAGCTCAGTCAACTGTTCGGCCGTCTCAGCTTTCTCAGAACGTGTCCAGTTTTTAAGTGCATCTTTTAAGTCCCGGGCATGTTCAAGAAAGGTCGCCTCCCTAGTCTTTGTAACACCCCGAAACTTCAATCGATATGTTTCCGGTTGCAACTCGTATGCCCGTAGGACAGCTCTCTTCAATTCTGGGTAGTCAATGCAAGACTCTAAAGGCAGTGCATCATAAGCCTTCAGACCCTTACCCGTAAGTCTTGAGGAGACTAGAGCTGCCCACTTCTCTTCAGGCCAATTATGCTCCCTACATTTCTTCTCAAAACGATTAAAACATTCTGTGACTTCAGTTTCACTAAATACCGGCACCAATTTGACTAATTGGGCCAAGGACTGTTCTCTTACTTGGCCCTCACGGCCCATCCAAGTCCCTGTCGACTCTGCACGAGACTTATCTAAATCTAATTTAGCACAATATTTCTCCGAGTCGTACCTAAGCTCAGCCTCATGCCTCCTAACCTCAATCTAATGCCTCCTCGTCTCATCCTCCTGGTCCTCCTGGCCTCCTGGTCTCATCCTCCTGCTTCCTAGCCTCAATCTCCTGCTTCCTAGCCTCAATCTTAGCAAGCTCAAGTCTAAATACCATATCTGGAGACAGGCAGGAAGAGGGAGCTGCCACTACTGAAGGAGGGGGGGCAAAAACTGGGGAACCACCATGTGCACCACCCGAGGGCACTCCAATCTGCCAATTCTCATCCCTCTGTGGGAGAGTGCTAACCTTCGGTAACTGAGTGGACGGCACTGTGGGAGTCGAGTGAGAGGGGATCTGGGGAGGAACCCCCCCAAACGCCCTCTCCTCCTAAACCCCATGTCGCCCACGCAACACCCAGGAAATCAGCTCCCCCTTGGACATCCCTACTACATTGGAAATGCCCAAAACCTTGGCTATCAGGTGCAAGCCACAAACATCCACCCCAGTCAGCCTCTCCTCCGTCACGTGGTACCGCTTACTCACAAAAACTCTAGCATCCTCCTCACTGGTTACTAACGGCACACCTTCAAATGGCATCTCTCGCTCATCGTCAGTGCTAATGCACGACATACTGAAGTCCACAAACAAATTCTCGAGACTAAAGTGTTAAACTTCCTATGCAAGCACTAATTACTAAATTAACTGGAGTCTCTTAAATGCTTTACTAATTGCCATACAAAAAAAAATATTCTTCAATATGCACGCTAAAATACAAACAAACAAATGTTGTACAACTCTGCAAAAATGTATACTGTTCACAAAATCCTAAGCAAGGTCGCCATTTGTTACGACCTGGCACTCGGGTACACAAGGGCTCTCAATCAGGACTCGAATACGGCTCGCTGCCACAACGGAAACACACGATCCCAACCCCTGAGTACTGCCAGCCGAACAAAAAACACCAATACCCTCCAGAGTTCAATCTGCTATAACGGGGTATACAAGAACTCGGTACTAGTGTTCAACAACAGACTAATAAAGAGACAGGAATTCTCTAGTCTGGTCAACAATCAAACAAAGAAGTAAGAAACAACAACACCAAAGAATAGTGTTGGCCGAAGCCGAAGTAATCCACCCTTGACTAAGAACTTAAGAAGTCCTCCACCCTCTACTTAGGATCGGCACTATTACGTTACGTTAATTAATAGTCCTTAAGCATCGAGCAAGGAATCTTCTGAAAAAAGTTAGATGCTTCTCGGATGCTCGTAAGAAGTACGTATCGGATTTTGAACAGTAATTCAATAAGCAAAAACACTGGCAATTAAATACTATTAAAGGTTTAAATTGGCATAAGAATAATTAAAAGAATATGCAATAGTAAATGGCAAACATTAAAAAGAAGTACTCCGCAAATGCAACGGCAATAGCCTACTCGGATTGTGCTCGTGGGCCACTAATCACTAAAGTAGCCAAGCTTGCAACACATGAAATCAATAGTGCTTAAACAATATCATACATAAGGAAAGCTTCAATACTATTCTGTATCTACTAATCGAGTAAAGTCTAGCTGGGGTACTGTGGGCAAAAGGTAGCAGTGACTGAGCAAAAACGGCTCGTAGCCTAGCGAAGTCCTCACAACTGTTTAAAGTATTACGTTAAAACTAACAAGTGCACTTTGAGAAATCCAGATCCCTTGTATCTGGTTTTCTCCCGGCTCCTTGACAAAGTAAAAACAAACTGTTAATAAAATACAGGGTGGTTAGGCTCTTGCCCTCACGCACTGTAAATTATTAACTCAACACAGTCAGCCGCGAAGACAACCTAGGCTTCACTGAACCGAAACGAGTATGCAGGTTTATCGCTTGACCACTGCATCAAACAACAACTCGTAACACAGAAAAGACTTACCCCAGTCTAGCATTACCTAGACTAGCAGAAAACAGGAATAATAATAATAACACACAGGGAAATGCATAGACAAGTGCAACAAACATAAATCAATCCTATTCTAAGTTAACCCTTCCAAAATAGGCTATCTAATAGGCATGTATCTCATGAGAACTCAAGCGATAATACGTTGGCTGACTAGCTCTGCACCAACGGGACCATGGAAGTTAAAAAGGGTAGGGAAAAGAGGAGATAAGAATGTAAGGTAGTAGAGAAAGTTCACATCAGTCAGAAGAATATATATAGTTAGCAAGGGAAATGAGAAGTCGCTCTGCCTAATGAGTTCTGATCAAAAAATGGCTAGACTTCCCTTTTTATACTCGGCCCTCTAGTGAGCCCAACGTGAACTACTAAGGACCGCCCACTGACAATCATTACGTAATTTCTCTCTCTCCTCTGGGATAGACAAAGGCTTTCCTAGCACTGAGGGGAGGGGGGAGGGGGGGGAGTGCTAGTGAGTTAGGCCCACCTCCCGCATGGCGCACCCACTGACCCCCAACTGTGGCTGCCGCTTCTCCCATCATTACAAATAAGTTTTACACACAATACTTATAACTAATGATATAAAATAGAACTCGTTGACTCAGATGAAAACAAAATACATATTCATATTACTTATAGTACAACGGCTCACATGAACTAAGTTAGGAAACTCTACATAGACTACAGCCAAAGTTCCTGCCCTGACGATCCTAGCGAGAGTGGGGCATGACTAGGCGTTCTGTACAGCATGCTCACACTGGACATGCGTCACAAACTAATAACACCGTTGTTTCCTATAAGTTCCAACCAAAGCTTTTCTCCTCTCCTATTATATTTAATTTGTACTCACTAGGATTAAATGTGGTGTCTTTCTGGGACTCTCTCTTTTGGAGTCCATCATGACTTCGTAAGGCTGGTTGTGGGTGTCTACTGGCTGGTACTAGTACTAACTGTTTGAGTTCTAATCTTGAGCTTATATAAGGCCCAAGTGAATATGTCCACGTCCACACTCACGTGTGAGTAGCTTCCACGTTTACACTCACGTGTTTAAATTATATATATAACTCTATGTAATTAAACTCTGGACTCGGAAGTAATCTCTTAGGACTTGTAATCTTGGATTATGTTTCCAGTGTTTACCAACATGGTAGTGTTTATTTAACATATAGTGCTACTTGATCTACTTCCACAGTAGATACCTGAATTACACTTTAAAACTGAATGATTAGTCTATCACGTAATCTATTGATACATATATTAACTTCTAATATGTACTGTACTATAAATCATACATCCATTATGTAAACAACAGCTGATCAATGATTACTCACAGATATACACAGGTAAGTTCTGGCTATTGTATACATTGGCTGATAATGATAAGGAGACTCTCGGATCCTTATCTTCTGTACCATTATCAGTGTTCTCTCATAATTCCTTATTCGTTAGTGGGTATATGTCTTATTCTAGCCTTTATTTACATTCTTTATTCACCAGAAGATTCATTCATGTTGAGTACATCTGTTCTCAACATCACTCCCCGTTTTTTTTTTTTTTAGGCCTGCGTCCGCGCTGGCCAATCGTTGTAGTAAGTTGGGGACCCTCGTCAGCTGAGAGGGGCGACAGTGCAGGAACGGAAGTGATGGGTGTAGATGATGTAATTTGGTGCATGTTGATCACAGACGGCTGCATCGTCGCTTCGGAGGTGTGCTGCTTCTTGATCTCCGCAGCTCGACGTGTACGGGCTAACACGACAGTGGCTGCTCCTACCAGGATGAGGATAGCACCTATCGCCAAGGTCGTATTCTGGATTATTTTCTGTTGAAGAGGATGGTGTATCTCTATACGTTTGGCTATTACTGCTAGTTGTAGTAGATCGCTTGTAGACAATGTCGGAGTAGGTAGATCTCGTAGTTGGAGTAGAGTAGAGTTTATCTCTTGAAGTAAGTTGTGGGTGTGCCGTGATATTGGAAGAGACACGTTGAAGTTTGTAGCTCTTATATATGTCTCTTCTCGCCGTCTCTTCCCCATTGCCGGTAATTGCAGAATTGGGCTATGTGCACCACAACCTTCATTCAGTGTGAGAAGTCCCAGGTTATGTGTTATCTGTTTTTTTAATTCAAGTGTAGTTGATGGACAAGCAAGTGTAAAAGTAATTTGAATAGGGGTTTAATATATCCATCCTTCATTGAGTT
The DNA here is from genome assembly GCA_032716605.1 of Paralithodes platypus. NCBI lineage: Eukaryota > Metazoa > Arthropoda > Malacostraca > Decapoda > Lithodidae > Paralithodes > Paralithodes platypus. The sequence goes on from CM064490.1 coordinate 29,569,623, forward strand.
TAATAAAGATAAGAGTGAAACAATGTATTATATTAGTATGACATAGTGTCGGGTGTACTTTATCATTAATAAATGTAGCAACTTCACAATTAGGGGTGTGAATACTATAAAGAGGACCAGTTGGGGGGGGGGGGGGGGGAGGTGTGGCGGAGTGGTCTTGCCACTGGACTGGTAATCCAATGGACCCGGGTTCGAATCCCAATATGTCAATGGGCAGATATTATTGGGATGGAATTTGTGCTGTACCTAGTATCAGTGCATTACCACAGCACACCGAAATGCCAAATAAATACCCTCATTGATCCCTGATTGAATAGCATTGTATGAATATTCCCATATTCAAAAATATGCTACAGGGGGGCAATGCCTAGTGAGTTAATTGCTCAATAGGTGGCGTTCTGAGAGTGAGGGTCCCAGCCTGGGGGTTAAGACTGTGAAGCACAGAGGCGGAGCAGCTTCAGAGACGGAATTGCTTCGAGCCGTGAAGCTTCGCATGTCTCACTCCCTAGACCGGAGCAAGACCTCACGGGCCTCACAGTGTTCAGCGGTAGAGTGTAAAGGCTATCAGCCTATGCCCGAGAGGGAGTAGTTGGAATATAGAAAAGAGAAAAAGAAAAGAAAAAAAATATATATAATTTTTGTTATGTGCCTTGCAATGGGAAAAATAATTATACATTGCATACGTATTCCGGTCTTCAGAAATGGCTAAACATTGATTATTTATGACAACTTGTAAGTACAAGTGTGTCTTGGATGCTGGAAAAGGTAGAATCTAGAATTAATGGATGGGGACAAAAGAATCTAGTTTCCTTTAATGCACAGAAAACCAAATACATTCAATTTTCTAACCGACAGAATCTCACTGACTCCCATATATTTTGTAATGATGTAAATATTCCCACTTCCCCTAGTATTGACATTCTCGGTGTAACATTAACTACTAACTTGAGCTGGACACATTATGTTAGAAGCATTGCTAAGAATGCCTCTAAAAAACTGGGACTCCTGTACAGAGTTCGAGAATTCTTCACTGACGAGCAGTTGGCCGTGATATATGAAAGTCATGTGCGTTCTCAGATGGATTACTGTTCACCTCTGTGGGGTGGTAGTGGAGTGGTTGCATTGAGGCAGTTGGACAAAAATCAAAATAAAGCTATTAGATTAATCAATAACCCTGCAATCACACAAGACCTTCCTACATTATCCATACGAAGAAACGTTGCATCCCTTGCATTATTCTACAGATATTTTCACAGCAATTGTTCCGAGGAACTTGCTTCAATTGTGCCGCCTCTCCACATCTTTCCCCGTAGAACTAGGGCAGCTGAGAGCGCCCATGAATTTACACTTTCTCCTCCACAATGCAGAACTTCTGCTTATCAGAATTAATTTATCCCCAGAGCTACTACTCTTTGGAATTCACTTCCCTCGAATTGCTTTCCACAAACTTACAATCTACAAATGTTTAAATCCAGTTGTTACAAACATTTTATGAATGGAGGATGCCTTTAGGCACATGGACCTTTTTGTTTTATCTGTGTTTTCCTTCCTCCGTTCATTGTCTCTTTAAAAAAAAAAAAAAAAAAAAAAAAAAATTGTATTTAAAAAAAAACATCAAAGGTACAGTATGTGCTGGTTGTCCACGAAGGGGTACAATTAAATACAAATACAAGATGTGACTAGCAATGGTTGGTTTGGAAACAACTATTATTGTATCTCTATATAAACTTAAATATTCTGGTCTTGCTGGGTACAATAATCCTGGTGAATTCAAAGAAGCTTCTAATAAAATTTCAAGCAATTTATCTGTTGGCATTAAATATGGAGAAATTTTAGCTTCTAACATCTGATCCAATCCAATTTTAACGTTATTTACGTCAGCATAAATATCAGACAATACTATTTGTAATGATAATAAATTACCAATTAAATCTGATTCATCCTCCAACTCTTGCAACTTATTTCCAACTCGTGCGACAATGTTTAAAATATTTCGAGTGCTATTATGTAGCCTATCAATTGCATAATTTAACGATTCCATACGTCGAGTAGTAATATTGAGTATTCTAGTATGTACATTTAATTGTTCACGTTCCTCTTCTGTAAGGACTTGCAAGTTGCCTAATTTATGGTGAACTGCATCAATTTGATCTTGTGTTGCAATACCGAAAAGAGAATTAGCTAGAGATCCCACAAAATCTATTGCTCCTCGTTTATTTCGCTTGGATGTCGATGATATAATAATTTTCTACCGGACTTTGGGACATGACGTAACGTATGTAATTATGAAAATCTTGTTCAATCCTATACAATTAATTTTGTATCGAGTTGATCCAGATATCCCATTTTCCATTTTCCTTTACTAACTTAGGACTATGAACTTCAGAATATAGTATACTGTCCTGAATGTAAACTTGAGCTAAACGTAGTGGGTGTAACACAGTTGTAGTGTCAATTTGGTAGGGAATGACATAAGTATTTCCCGTAACCACCAATCTCGCCTCTTCAGTAAAGATGACTGGATTACTTGATGTTGATTCACCCGTATATGCTGCGGGACAGACGATCGCCAAGTAACCCAGGATTACCTGGGAGGTAAACAATATCTCACTATTGTGTTTTCACTACTATTTTCTATATTCAAGGGGACGGGGCATTACATACGGCAAAGGTTGTACTCTACTATGTGATCGTAGAATTATCATCTACGAGTGTCCTCAGAATCCTCACAACAGTTTGATTTACTCGTTCAACCACGCCGTTTGCGCTTGGTCGGTAAGCCGTGGTACAGGTATGTTTCATATGTAAGAGCGTTGCAACTTGATCAAACGTACTTGTGAATTCTTTTCCTTGATCTGATACAATCCACACAGGGGTACCATGTTTTAGTACGACATTTTCCACAAATGCTTGAGCAGTGGATTGAGCAGTTTTGTTACATAAAGGCACTGCTATAAGATAACGTGTAAAATGTCTATGATAGTCATGATATATTTATATCCAGAAATATGTGATTCATCTGGTGAATCGGCATGTGAGTCAGGCAGGGGTCCAATTAAGTCAATATGAACTCTCTCAAATGGGGCATCGGGTATTGGGTATCTTTTATAGGGACCTTGTGCGTCCACTGGGGCCTTATAAAGGATACAGTTCCGACATGCGCTTACGTATGCTGTGACACTCTTGCGCATACTGGGCCAATAACAAAATGATTTAAGCCGATGCATCGTTGCTCTAACCCCACCATGTCCTGCCATTGAATGATCATGGGTTAGATACAGGGCCGCTAATATATGTGTATCCGGACAAATAACTCGATTATGTGAGCTGCCTTTCTCGTTCCCGTTAAACGGACGAATATATAAGAGATTTGTCTCGTCTTTGAAGAATTAGATCTTCAAGTTTGGCCTTGAGATTTGACTCTATATATTTACGTTCCTTTGTAGTTACACTGGCCAGTGGTTTACTTTGTAGTAGGGAAATAGCTTTGCCATATATAGGGTGAAGCTTCTGTTCACGTGCAATATCAATGAAATTCCACTCAATTCTGTGGTCGTCTACCAATGTCTCATCGCTTGGTGTATTATTGTCATGTACCTTAGTCCATTTCTAGGTGTATGACTCGTGTTTAACTGGGTTGTATTTTGTATAGCTGCGATTGTGGGCATGGTGCGTTGACTAACACGAACTCTCATACCTGTTCAAATTGCTAGTACTCTATCTTCTATTTCTGTATCGACTCTTAAGCGACTTAGTGCATCCGCTACAACATTATCCTTGCCAAGTAAATATTTTGGCTGTATATCATATTCAATTACGAAAAGTTGCCATCGTGCCACTCTACCACTAGGACTAGATGTAGTGAGAAGCCAAATTAAAGGTCTATGATCCGTATTTACTATTATCTGATATCCTAGTATTAAACTACGATTGTATTTCAATCCATAGACAATAGCTAATGTTTCTTTCTCAACTGTAGAATATCGCTGTTCAGCAGGGGTTAATTTACGGCTGAAATAGGTTAAAGGTCTAAGCCTATTATGTTGATCTTCCTGCTGAAGTACTCCACCTATTGCTATATCTGACGCGTCTGTGGTGAGAACAAAAGGCTTTGTGAAATCTGGATATGCTAATACCAGTTCGTCTGATAATATATGTTTGAGCTCATTAAAAGCTTCATTTTCTCTTTCCGTGAATTTAATTACCGTTTTATCTTTCCTCTTATTTGTCCTGCCTCCTGTTAATTTCGTAAGAGGTGCGGCTTTCTCAGAATAGTTTTTGATGAATTTCCTATAGTAGTTACACATTCCTAGGAAACTCTGTAGTTCATGCATGGTTTGCGGAGGAGTTATCTGCTTTATAGCCTGAATTTTTGCAGGTTGTGGCTTGATTCCGTCGGTACCTACGACATGACCTAGATAATGTACTTGCTCAGCGAAAAAACTACATTTATCCAGCCTTAGCTTGAGAGAGGCCTCTCGTAGTCTCTCTAGGACAGTAGTCAGGTTGTCTATATGTTGTTCCCAGGTCCTCCCAGGTACAACTATGGCATCTAGATATACGTGTGCCTTATTTCCCACTAAACCCATCAGCACCTGATTTATGATCCTTTGAAAACTAGAGGGTGCATCCTTTAATCCAAAAGGCAACACATAATATTCATAGTGACCATCTGGGGTTGAAAAGGCAGTTTTTTGCTTACTTTCTTCCGTCAAGGGAATTTGGTGATATCCCCTGCGTAAGTCAAGACAAGTGAAAAACTGACTCTCCGCAAGCTGAGCTAGAATACGGTCTATTTTAGGTAAAGGATATCTATCATCCTTAATTAGCTTGTTCAAATTACGGACATCCAAGCACAATCTCAATCCTCCTTCCTTCTTCGCTACCGGGATTACCGGGTTATTAAAAGAAGAACGGGATGGTCGTACTATTCCTTGTTCCATTAACCCACTGAGCCCCAGCGACGCAAACAGCGCGTCGGTAATGTATGTAACGCTAAACCCCAGCGACGCCTCGTTTGCGTCAGTGTTACTCCGGTCCCAATTTCTTCGGTCCTATGGCACCTAGAGGGCTCAGATTTGTATGGGAACTGTGTAAGTATCCCACGCACCCATGCCGATGGTTGAAAACTCTCAAAGTCTAACCGTGTGCGCGTGAGCACGCAAAAACCTTTTTTGGGGGGGAAATTGCCTTCAATTTTTTACTCTTGTAAAATCCGTTTTCGGGGGCTCTGTAGGACCATTTTTTGAGCTTTTTGATCGGTTTTTCGTGGATTTTCCTTCATTCCTAACCCATTCGTTATTGTTTCTGGAAAAAACAAAATTTCAGAATCAGCCAGTCCTGGGTGGTACATTTATAAATATTTAGCTGGTACTCAGCGGGTTAAGGTTTGAATCTGGTCCTTGACATCCTGAATATATTTATGAGGTATAGGATAAGGACGTCTGTAAACAACCTGGTCCGAAACTGTCTCTATATTATGAAAACAAATACGGACTGATTGTCAGGGGATCACTTTCCAAAGAAAATACGTCAGAGAACTCCCTTACCATGGTTTTCAAAGCTTGTTTCTGTTCCACTGATAAATGTGCAAAATGTTACTCTACGTGTTTTACTAAGTCATCATTTCGTTCGTTAGGCGTCAAAGTACAGATATTATCTCTCTGTGTAGGAGATATCTCGTCCGAGATATCTAAGTCTACCTTTTCACAAACTTCTACATATCCTAATGAATCACCTGGTATAATTTATATTATATCTGGAGTGAAATTTGCAAATTTCATTGCAAATGTACCCTCAGATAATTTCAATGATACCTTGAAAAAACGCAGATGCCTGTGTCACCCTTCAAATGGCGTGTAAACTCCATAGACTGTATCATCGAGTTCTTTCGCTATCACTGAGCTTTAGTACATTTGTCATGTTTCCTTTATTAATCCCACTAACCCACTTGAACACCTTTATCATATCCCCTCTAACTCTGTGTCTCTCTAATGAATGTAAGCCTAATTTCTTCTTTCCCTCTTTCCCTCATTCGCATGATAGCAGTACGGAGCCGTATTCCCAAGGGCAGAATTTTGTCACCTCCCTTACAGTAACTTTAACCAGTTTATTTGTCCTACCTGGTTGAGTGTGTACTGACTGTATGGTTTCCTCGTTTAAATTAGAAATGTTAGCCTGAACTCCATTGATATGAAAAGATAGAGGGTTTGTATTTAAGGAAATTTTATTACTACAGAGGAAATCAGTACCTAGGAGGATGGTTGTCGGAATAGACATGTAGTGGAGCAGATAACTGCAAATTTCAGGAGAATCGTTCAAATGGTGATGCAAGCATGACATTTGGTACATGTACCCTTCAAGGTCCATTCTTCTCAGAAATACCGGTGGCCACGCGAAAATCCAAGATGGCGGTAATTTTTCAAGATGGCTGCCGTGCCTGACCATATATTGCTTAATTTTTTTTTAATTATTACCTGGTGAACATATTAAGAGAAAACAGTTTCTTGCTAACCAGATTAATGAGAAGCACTGTTTTAATCATTGTCATAGTCTATAATTGGAATTTTAGAATGGCATCCAAGATGGCGTCCATTAATTTCATATGTTCATATCTAAGCAACTACTGAACATATATACATGATTTTTGGTGTGCACATACATTCTTTGAGTCAGATAATCCAATGGAGCCATTTTCACATTTGTTAGTAAGGACTGAGGCAGTGATGAGATCTTGCAAATATAATAGAGTGATGTCAACACACAACCAGGGCACACTGGTAACATCGCTGCTGTGCAACTCAGCATGGGGTTCAGTGTCAGCTTATTTTACTGTACTATACTATAAGTTGTAGTGTAGTTTAATTTAGTGTCCCAAATACTTTCTAACAGCCCCATATCAATTAGCTACTAGACAGTAGTTGGTAGTTAGTAGATAGAGTTAGATAGCCGCACCTGAATTGACAGGGTGTGCCAGCGCGGGAGAGCCGAGCCAAGGGTAAGGGGGCTAATCATGACTTGCTCATGTACTTACCTGGATGGTGTACAGATCACACGGGACTTAAATGGCACTGGATGAATGATCGGGCTAGGTGTAGGTCACCCGAACATAGTTGTATCCCATAAAGTAATGTGTGTGTAATTTCGTTAAGGTGGTAAAAGGATAAACCCTCGGCCTTAATCAGAAAGCAAAATGGCAGATTCAAAATCCATTTTTCCCATAAGACAAATTGACTGGTAAAAATGTTGTCTTTGCCAGAAAGACAAAATAGATGAAGATTTAACATCACCTAGAACCCATTATTCCCTTGCACATGACGGTTATGCCATGCTGGCTACCAACATACCGATGTTTCATGAAATCCAGGAAATGCCATTGATCGTGGATCCAACAAGGCTTGATGAAGGTGACGGCATAGATGCCACTTTGAGAAGAAATTAGGCAAAATACCATGTCAACTGCTGGTTGTTGTTTAACAACAGCAAGCTGAATCGCGCAAGGAAACGCCGATCTAATCGTCAAAGTAGTGAGTCTGAAGACAATCATGCAAAGCAACGTCGAACTAGCTATGATGGTCAAACTTGTATTTTTTGTGAGAAAGTGGCACCTGCATCTGATCTCAGGCAGGTAATGACCATGAACCTTAACAAGAGGCTACAAGAGTGTGCAGAGGCACTTAACGATGGCAAGCTTCTTGCTAAATTGAGTGGTGGAGATGCTATTGCACAGGAGCTAAAGTACCACAGAGTGTGTCTCAGTGCCCTCTACAACAGGGAAAGGTCCCACCTGAGAAACCTTGAGAAAAGCTCAAGTGCCACTGATCTGGAGCCAGATGTTTATCCATTAATTTTATCAGAGCTGGTGACATACATTGTTGAAAGCAACCTATGCTCAGAAGAGCCAGTCACATTTCGCCTGGCAGATATATGCCACCTTTACCAACAGCGTCTGGCACAACTTGGTGTGGATTTACCACGTGTAAATTCCACCAGACTGAAGGATAAACTTCTGGAAGAAATTGCAGAACTTGAAGCTCATAGACGTGGAAGAGATGTACTTCTTGCATTTCAGAAAGATGTGGGCAAAGCAATTACCCAAATTTCTGATTTTTCAGATGCACCCATCACTGCTAAAGCAGCAAAGATTCTAAGAAAATGCATGCTTGAACATCAATCAAAATTTGATGGCACATTTCCAGCTGGTTGTGTGCAAAATGCCATACCTCCCCTCCTGCTTCAGTTTGTGGGGATGGTTGAACATGGAGCTGACATCAAGTCTCAACTGAGATTTGGAGTTTCAAAGTCTGATCAGGCCATTGCCCAATTGATGCAGTTTAACTGCTACTCCCGATACAAAGAGGGAGCTGGTACACATAGGCACTCAAAAGACAGAGAAACACCATTCCCAGTCTACATGGGACTCTCAGTCTATGCCGAAACCCGGAAAAGAAACCTGGTCGAAATGCTGCATGAGCATGGCCTCAGCATCTCATATGACAGGGTGTTGGAGGTCTCAGCTGAATTAGGAGATGCCACAGTCAACAAGTATGTCGAGGAGGGTGTGGTCTGTCCACCAGTACTGCGTAAAGAGTTGTTCACCACTGCCGTGATGGACAACATCGACCACAACCCTTCCGCAACAACTGCCACAACCTCCTTCCATGGGACTAACATTTCTGTATTTCAACATCCCACCAAGGTAAATGGTGGCCAGGAGTGTCAAAAACTCAGGCTTGGACCTGAGAAAGTCAAGGACGTTCCAGAACTTCCTGACACATTCACAAACATTACTCCTGCATCCTTCAAAGCAAAGAACCCCCTGCCACCAAAACTTCCACTGCCAAAGCCAGCCACAGATGTCTTCGGCCCACAATTGGCCATGGAGTACCAGTGGCTAGAGAAAGTAATAGTGACTGAGGAAGTAGATGGTGCAGTGAACTTGACATGGTCAGCACATCATGCTTCAATGAAGAGAGGCCCAGAATTTGAAGTAAGCATTACTTCATTGCTTCCTCTTCTGCGGGACCAAGCTCACTCTGTTGCTACTGTCAAACATGTGATGAAGAAAGTACAGGATGTAGTAGCTTATCTAAACCCTGGTCAGGTACCTGTTATCGCAGCTGATCAGCCAATCTATGCCCTTGCAAAACAGGTGCAGTGGCAATGGCCTGACCAATATGGAGAGGACAAGTACCTGGTCATGTTTGGAGGTCTGCACATCGAGATGGCAGCGCTAAAGTCCTTGGGCACTCTCCTCAAAGACAGCGGGTGAACAGGAGCCTCGGTGGAAGCAGGTGTGGCTTCATCAGGCACTGCAGAATCTTTCCTGTCAGCTGCAAGTGTTACAAGGACACGTCAAATGCATCAGGTTACAGCATGCAGCCTGTACAAACTCCTGAAAGCTGCATATGTGGATCACTGTGCAGAGCTACCAGATCACAAAGAAGAGACATTGAGCTTTGAGGAGTGGTGTGCCATTCGTAAAGAGCAAAGCCCACAGTTCCACTTCTGGCACATGGTGCTGTCAATGGAGCTTGTCATCTTCTTGCTCATCAGGTCTTTCTGTGAAGCCAACTTTGCTCTCTATTGCCAGGCATTGAGTGAGTTAATCCCCTTCTTCTTTGCCAATAACAATACAAATTATGCCAGGTGGCTTCCAGTCCACCTGAGGGACATGCTCACTCTGGAGAGCACACACCCTGAGCTGTCTCAAGAATTCAAGAAGGGAAACTTTGTTGTCCACAAGACAAGTCGTGACTTCTTCGCAATGGCCCTTGACCAAGCCCATGAGCAGGTCAATGCCATCATCAAGGCTGATGGTGGAGCCATTGGGCTCACTGAAGACCCAGCAGCACTTAGGCGATAGATGGTTGCTGGTCCTGAGGTAAGCCGTTTGGTGTCCCTGTATGAACAAGAGGCTCAAGCTAAAGAGTCAAGTGAACACACAGCTCACCACGAGCAAACACCGCAGGCACAGCTGACTTTCCTGGAAAGAGTCAATAAGCTGTCTCTGACTTTGCAAGAGTTGGGCAGTCCTTTCCAGGATGACAGTCAAGAGCTGTATTCTATTGACAACAAAGACATAGCTCACCCCAGCTCAGTGGAACTTCTGCAGATTCACTTGGAGAGAGGCCAAACTAAATTCCAGGACTTTTCTGAAGCCTTAGCAAATAATCCAGTTTCCTTCTATGAGTCAATCAAGAGGAACAAAACTGACTTCTTCAGGCAAGAATCTGCTCCTATTAAGAACTCAAAGCAGAAGCTGCTGAAGGAGGACTACAAGCTCTTCTCAAAGCTGTTCATCTCCTGTCAGAGCAGACAGTGTGATCTGCAGGAGTTCTTCCAGCATGAGAATCAGGCATTCCCAGCTGCACTGAGTGAGGGTGGAAGGCTGTACACTTGCCAGAAGTCTCAACTGACCTCTATCTTGGAGACTCATGTTACATCAACAGACGAAGATGTCCTGATTGTAGATGGGTCTGCTTTGGTCCATGTCTTGCCACCAAAGAGAGGAGAGACCTTTGAGGGCTATGCAACTCTGGACTTCCTGCCATTTATTCACAGCTATGCTACGAAGTACAAGACAACACATCTTGTCTTTGATGTGTACAACCCATCCAGCCTCAAAGCCGAGACCAGGTCTCAACGTGGCCAGGGAGGAAGACGCAAGGTGACAAACAAGAACAACATTCCATCCAATTGGCGTAACTTCCTTAGGCATAATGACAACAAGATGGAGTTGTTCCAGTTCCTGGCAGACAGGGTTGCCCAAATGTCTGCACCAAACTTGGTAATTGTCACAAAGGGATCTGCAGTCCTCAGCACTCATGAAACTGGTCTTCAAGGACTGGACAAGTGCTCTCATGAGGAAGCTGACAGCCGCATCTTTGTGCATGCCAAATATGCTGCAGAACATGGGAGCAAAGCTGTCATGGTCAAGGCAAATGATACAGATGTTGTGGTCATTGCAGTGAGTGCCTTTCCAGCCCTTCAGAGTTTGGGGCTAGAGCAGTTATGGGTGGCATTTGGTCACGGTCAAAGCCGGCGCTGGATCAGTGTGCATGGCCTGTATCGCTGTATGGGGCAGGAGAAGGCTAAAGGCATGTTATTCTTTCATGCCTTCACAGGGTGTGACACTGTTTCAGCCTTCCGTAACAAGGGAAAGAAAACTGCCTGGCATACATGGGATGTTTGTCCAGAGGCCTCCCCTGTCTTCTCCAAGCTGAGCCAGTGCCCTCTTACAGTGGAAGATGGTGACCTGGAGATACTGGAGAGGTTTGTCATACTGATGTATGACAGGTCCAGCACTGCTACCACTGTGGATGAGGCCAGGCTTGACATGTTTGCCAGAAAATAGAGGCCTTATGAGGCCATTCCACCAACAAGAGCAGCTCTGCTTCAGCACACTAGACAAGCTGCCTTCCAGGCTGGTTGTGTTTGGGCCCAAGCAACCCAGTGTCAACCAGAAGCAGAGAGTACTGCTGACTGGGGATGGCAGAAGGTTGGTGAAGAATGGCACGTCTTCTGGACAGCCAACTCCCCCATAGCCAAGAGTTGCGAACAGCTGACCAAATGTGGCTGTAAATCAGACTGTCGTGGCAGGTGCAAGTGCTACAGGCTGGGTCTCTCCTGTACAGCTCTGTGCACTTGCAAATGTGAGGTGTGAGTCTTTGATTCTATGGTATTTTTACTAATGTTATTTGTACTCAATGGATATGTATAAATGGTGTGAATTAAGCCGTTTCCTATGATATAATCTTCCTTCACTTTGTCTAGTTACTTATGACCCTGATGAGTTAATAATGTGACAAGTCTTTCTAAATCTCTGACCTCAAAAATGTAGGATTAGATGAACAAATTATTTGTCTAGCTCTACTAATAGCCAAGATATCACAAAATTTGTCTTTAACCCCAGAAGGCCGATACACTACTCAAATAGCACGGCTTTAAATAGCCTGCTGATGGCTGCTATTTACTTGTATGACGTCACGGTACTTTTGCGGTAATTTTCACCGAGTTCCAATATCACCGAAACTACCGTGATGTCAACACAATGGGTTTAAGGAAATTTCACTATGGCAAAGGTGCGTAAACACGGAAAATCACGGAAAAGTTACCTCACGAAAACAAGCAATATCTCAGTAACTACTGGGCCTATAGAGCTGAATTTTTTTACGAGACAAAAGCTGAAAATTACCTCTCTCACGTGGTTTATGACTCATTCCTCTATTTTTATTCTTTGATTAGCTATTAAGCCATAAACACTACCGAAAATCGCCAACAAAATCCGGCCTCCTCGGGTTAATGGCGGCCATCTTGGACGCCATCTTAGTTAAAGTCTAATATGCAACTGCTTTGGACAAAATTACCTTCACTTACCACGTTAGAGCCAAAAAAAATAGATTGGACAGTATTCATGTCTTTTTTTCTTTCAATTAACTGACCCATAACAGTAGGACTCAGTCAGATGTGTCGGCCATCTTGAAAAATGGTCGCCATATTGAATTTTTGCGTGGCCAGCGGTATGTGCTTTGAAAGTGAGCTTTGAAGAATACCTGTACCAAATTTCATGCTTGCATCACTATTTGAACGATTGTTTCACTTATCTGCTTCACTAATGTTCTTTACTACCGTAAAGTACTGAAGTATGACCAAACCTCCAATAGATACCCTCAAGTTAACAGACCCTATTGCAGAAAGGGGCTGTCCATTTACATCATACAAAGGCTTTGCTGTATCCATTACCAAATCAGTTGAATGTGATATTTCCTTCAATTTTGCTTCCGAAATTAACCCGTTGAGCCCCGGCTAGTTATAATATTTTGTTCACCCCAGTCCCAAGCCATTTTCACTTCTTATTTTTTTTGGCTAAAATGGAAGACAAGGATGAGAAATGAAAAAAAAAAACAAAAAAAAATCACCTCGGATATTTTTTTTTTTTGGGGCCTCCCTAAAATTTGTTGAGCCAAAATGAAAGAGAATGGTGAGAAATGAAAAAAAAAACTCACCTTGGTCATTTGGGGGGTGGTGGGGGGGGGGTTCGAAAGTTTGTCTCCCCCGCATGACCACCCGCCCGGGAGCACTAGGGTGAAAACTGAGTATGGCATTGTACGGCATACATCCTAAGGAGTGTCTCACATAAATCTCAAGCCTCTAGCTCCCATACGACCGGAGTAATGAAGGTTCAAAGTGGCGGTGAACTAAGGGTGTAAAGTATCCCCACTAAGCCCACCACACGGCTGTCTTGGCCCGCTCACACCTACCGGCCCGGCTCCCACACACACTATGGTACCTCCCCCTCCTATTCTCCCGCCATTTCCTACCTTACGAGCCACGTAACTGATTTTAATATGTCGGACGCACGTGATGCGTCGCTGGGAGTTGGTGATCAAACACTGCCGACGCATCACGTGCGACGCTGGGTCTCACTGGGTTAAACTAGTAGTTGCTCCTGTATCAATCATAGCTACCATCTCCTCGTCATTTACGTTAGTTTGAATGGCAATTAATTTAGAAACTACGTCCGGTGATGAGCTAAGGACCTGCAGAGCTACATCGTGTTTTTTTTTTTTTTCCATTTCTCCCGAAAGATGTGCATGCGAAGGAGTGTTTACATAACCTGACTCCGAGAGCGCCGGCACATTCCTAGGACCGCGCGACAAGTGTGGTGGGCGTTGGTAGGGGGCATAGTACTGTGACTGAGGGGGTGCCTGACTGTAACCACCATAGTGCGGGCTATACATAACCTGCGGGCGATACGGCAATTCCAGGGGGTCAGATTGATACCCCACGGATGTAGCATAGGATTGTCTTGTATACTGCTTATAAGGTCTTGCACTAGTTATTCCTCCATTCCTTTGACCAATAGCCTCCCATGGTGTAGAACAGTTTTTTGCAAAATGTGTCATGCCTTTGCAACGAGAACATTAGATATCAGGACCTTTCCTCAGACCTCTACTAAATCCAGCTAGTTTGTGCGAAGGCATGCGGCAAAGATTAGCTTTATGCCCAATCTTCCCACACCTGTTACAAAGTATTTTAACAGCCTGCCTACCATTACTGGTTGTGTTATACTGCCTGTGTTAATACATATTTTAATACATACCTTTTAAGAGCTCGGTCGTTGATGCCTTCTTCCCCGCTCCTTCCGTTGGTGAATTCTGATGTCCCGTATTCATGACTAATAAACAAACGAGAAGAGCCATATTTTAATACCACTTTCAACAAAATTCATCTTCTTAAAACTAGATGTTTATTAGCTATACTATTTTGAAACACCGCGCTAACTTTAGAAAAAGTATCAACATTAAAAAAAATAGTTGCGTATGGTAATTTCTATAAACTTGTATGTATGTATATTGTAAGCATCTACTCAATCGAAAGTGGCTCAACTTGGAAACAAAAAACATATAAATCAACTTATTTTATAACACTGGTAATGCTACTACTAGTATTAATACTACAATTTAGCGATTTCATCAATCGCGAGAAACAATTTCGGAAATATAACACGAATGAGTGGTTGGATTTGAAGCTTACCTTCCAAGTTGTAGACGTTGGCACATGCTGATCAAGACTGTCACCCCCATACACCCAAACCTGTGACATTTACACACCCGCGTATGTTTAGGCCCATGATTGGCTCGCCCATTGGTCATCGACTCGGCTGCGCCAATGTACACAACTTCAAACAAGAACGGTAGTTTAAACCCGAACAAAATACGGCCTTACAATCGGGCATGTGAAATGTTTTATACACATATTGTAAAACACGTCTATCATTCTTAATAACATTATTTCTCTGATAATTTTGTTGCAAAAACTCGCACACCTTCGCGATACTAGTTCGTGCGTACACATAAACAAACTGAATTCAGTAAACCCCGCACACTAGCGATTTTTCCACTTGTAACCTAAAGACCCATCATAAAAAACTAAAATCCTCGTGTCTATTTACAAAATCCCGAAAGTGGCGTGAGTACATTTTCGGCGGTAGAGCGTACGAGTAAAAAAAGTAAATACACTATTTATTTACGTAAAACACCACCTAATGTCCCATGAGATGTATTTTTTCCTTCGGCAAAACATTGGCGATAATTATAACATCCTTATGGTATGAACGCTTTAAATCGAGCCTACCCACTTCATCGGCTGAGAGACATCCCAGAAATTGTATCTTATTGGGATCTAATTTTCCACTAAGCGCCTTCAAAATGTGTTGGCTATTCATTTTTTTTAAAAGCCCTACTTTCGCAGCTCACGTTTCTTTCGGCGTTTATGCTAATGACCCCTTTCGTATCACCGAATATGAGAATAACCAGGTTCTTCTCTAACCCCCGTTTCAACTGAAGGCTTATTCTCAGATTGCCACTGTGTTCTAGCGGCACTGTTCCTTGTAATTCGTCGGGTGTTAAACTATACACCAATATGGTTTGCCCTTTCTTAAAAGTATCAAACTCGAGCAAATTATAATTTTCTATTCCCAGGCTGTCTATGGTGTTATAATAAGCTTGAGCGCACTCGTGGGGAAAACTGACCGTATTTTTGTAAACACTCAGTCCATTGACGGATATGGCTATTGTTACGATCGGGTCTCGTATAAATCAGTGGCTGTTATACATTGGACTAGCCTGGCATAAATGCAACAACGGAAACACTAGATCCAACCCCTGATATATAATCCCGTCGAACAAAGAACACATATACCCTCCAGAGTCATATCTGCGATAGCGGGGTATCTTAACTCTCAGTATCTATGTGCTTCTACTATAGGCTGATGTTCTCTGAAACAGCCTATTACCTATAACATATGATTGCTTAGTTATGGTACACAAGGAAAAGATAGTTAACTTAATTAAATCACAAGAGTGATCTAATGCAAACAATGTTACGAACTGGCACTCGGGTACACAAGGGCTCTCAATCAGGACTCGAATACGGCTCGCTGCCACAACAGAAACACACGATCCCAACCCCTGAGTACTGCCAGCCGAACAAAAAACACCAATACCCTCCAGAGTTCAATCTGCTATAACGGGGTATACAAGAACTCGGTACTAGTGTTCAACAACAGACTAATAAAGAGACAGGAATTATCTAGTCTGGTCAACAATCAAACAATGAAGTAAAAAACAACAACACCAAAGAATAGTGTTGGCCGAAGCCGAAGTAATCCACCCTTGACTATGAACTTAAGAAGTCCACCACCCTCTACTTCGGATCGGCACTATTACGTTACGTTAATTAATAGTCCAAGCATCGAGCAAGGAATCTTCTGAAAAAAGTTAGATGCTTCTCGGATGCTCGTAAGAAGTACGTATCGGATTTTGAACAGTAATTCAATAAGCAAAAACACTGGCAATTAAATACTACTAAAGGCTTAAATTGGCATAAGAATAATTAAAAGAATATGCAATAGTAAATGGCAAACATTAAAAGGAAGTACTCCGCAAATGCAACGGCAATAGCCTACTCGGATTGTGCTCGTGGGCCACTAATCACTAAAGTAGCCAAGCTTGCAACACATGAAATCAATAGTGCATAAACAATATCATACATAAGGAAAGCTTCAATACTATTCTGTATCTACTAATCGAGTAAAGTCTAGCTGGGTTACTGTAGGCAAAAAGGTAGCAGTGACTGAGAAAAACGGCTCGTAGCCTAGCGAAGTCCTCACGACTGTTTAAAGTATTACGTTAAAACTAACAAGTGCACTTTGAGAAATCCAGATCCCTTGTATCTGGTTTTCTCCCGGCTCCTTGACAAAGTAAAAACAAACTGTTAATAAAATACAGGGTGGTTAGGCTCTTGCCCTCACGCACTGTAAATGATTAACTCAACACAGTCAGCCGCGAAGACAACCTAGGCTTCACTGAACCGAAACGAGTATGCAGGTTTATCGCTTAACCACTGCATCAAACAACAACTCGTAACACAGAAAAGCCTTACCCCAGTCTAGCATTACCTAGACTAGCAGAAAACTGGAATAATAATAATAACACACAGGGAAATGCATATACAAGTGCAACAAAGATAAATCAATCCTATTCTAAGTTAACCCTTCCAAAATAGGCTATCTAATAGGCAAGTATCTCGTGAGAACTCAAGCAATAATACGTTGGCTGACTAGCTCTGCACCAACGGGACCATGGAAGTTAAACAGGGCAGGGAAAAGAGGAAATAAGAATGTAAGGTAGTAGAGAAAGTTCCCACCAGTCAGAAGAATATAAATAGTTAGCAAGGGAAAGGAGAAGTCGCTCTGCCTAATGAGTTCTGATGAAAAAATGGCTAGACTTCCCTTTTATACCCGGCCCTCTAGTGAGCCCAACGTGAACTACTAAGGACCGCCCACTGACAACCATTACGTAATTTCTCTCTCTCCTCTGGGATACACAAAGGCTCCCCTAGCACTGAGGGAGGGAGGAGTGCTAGTGAGTTAGGCCTACCTCCTGCCTGGCGTACCCACTGACCCCTAACTGTGGCTGTTTCTCTTCCCATCATTACAAATAAGTTTTACACACAATACTTATAACTAATGATATAAAATAGAACTCGTTGACTCAGATGAAAACAAAATACATATTCATAATACTTATAGTACAACGGCTCACATGAACTAAGTTAGGAAACTCTACATAGACTACAGCCAAAGTTCCTGCCCTGACGATCCTAGCGAGAATGGGGCATGACTAGGCGTTCTGTACAGCATGCTCACACGTGGACATGCGTCACACCTCCCCCAAGATTTTACTCGCTCAATCCTGAGCTAAAATCTGACAAACACAGAACCGCATCAAGCCCCTCACACCCAGCGACCGCATGGCACTAAAACAAAGCTGAGTTTATCAACAAAACACATTTATTATTAAAAAAAAAAAAATCACATTTATAACTCCTCCCAACAATAGCAAAAAGACACAATATCATGCTCCCAGACCGAGCTTACAGCAGCTCAGCCGTTTGATAGTTCGTGGACTACTCAAACTCTATAGGCTATGACAACTTATACGATTACCTATATCAAAAGAAAGAGTTTTTATATGATTTTTATATTTTAATATGTTTTTCCCGGCTGCACTATAAGGGCAGCCTATTTTGCTCCACTCAAACCCACACACCTGTGATAGCCTACGACTGATCATCCACCCTTGATAAACAATCCGCGATCACATTGTCACATCCAGCAATATGACGGATGTCCAGGTTATACTCCTGCAACATCAAAGACCACCTGGTCAGTCTAATATAGCGATTGTGAAATTGATTCAGGAATCTCAAAGGGTGATGATCAGTGTAGATAACCACGACTGGGCCATAGGCTGGAACATACACCTCGAAGTGCCTGAGCGACAGCACAATCACCAGTAATTCCTTTTCTATTGTATAGTTCTTTTTGTGCAGCATTGAACTTCTTAGAAAAGAAACTTACTGGGTGTTCCACACCTTCATTGTCTGTCTGTAGCAAGAAGGCACCAGCCCCTACACCACTAGCATCTGTTGCCAGCTGAAAAGGCCTGTTAAAGTCTGGGGCCCTGAGTATCGGGTGAGTACATAGCAAATGTTTCACCGAAGTGAAAGCCTTTTCACACTCAGGTGCCCACAAAAACTTTTTGTCTTTAGATAACAAATCTGTGAGAGGTGCCAACACCGTTGAGTAACCTTTTATGAAGCGTCTGTAGTAGCCTATCATACCCTAGAATCTCATAACCTGCTTCTTGGTTGTTGGGTGTGGAAATTTATTGATAGCCTGTACCTTGTTCTGAGGAGGGCACACCTGTCCCCTTCCCACTACAAACTCAAGGTACTGCACAGTGGCTTTTACGAAGTCACACTATGCCAAATTTACTACCACACCTGCTTCACTAAGTTTCCGGAACAAGGTCTCAAGGTGCTCACAATGGCTCTCAAAGTCGTCATCATAAATGATTACATCGTCCAAATATACGGTGCAATTCGGAATGTCCTTTACAATTTCATTCATCAGGTTCTGAAACGTTGCTGGTGCATTCTTAAGTCCGTAAGGCACAACATTGCACCGGTAGGTACTCCCGTCCACAACAAAACCACATACCTCTTTAGCACGCTCGGACAAAGGTACTTGCCAGTAACCTTTTACTAAATCTACTTTAGACAAAAAACGAGCATTACCAATTTTGTCAACACTATCATCAACCCGAGGAAGAAGATATGGGTTAGTTGGGGTCAAACCGTTTAACCTACGGAAATCAATACAAAAGCGTACCTTGCCATCTGGCTTAGGCTGCAGTGTTACGGGGGAAGTCCACTTAACTGTGCCTTTCTCTATCAACCCCCTACCGAGCATATACTCCAACTCATCCCTCAGAGCTGGTAGTTTTATGGGGGGCACACGGTACGGGATTGACTTAAAGGGTATATGGTCCCCCACGTCAACATCATGCATAGCCTGAGTAGTGAGGCCTGGGTGTTCAGCAAATACAGTGGGGTATGAACCGAACAACTGACAGATAGCATCAAACTACGGCTCAGGCAAATGAGCTATAGCCTCGTCAGCCCTTAGGCTCGAGTTCCCCGCCCACTGATCCGCTGAAACATGTTGATCCCAGCTATCCTCCTCTGAAGCTTGACTGTCCCCCTCTCCTTCTCCACCACGGCCGCAACAAGCCAACACAGGGACAGTGAGAGGCTCAGAGGGGTGCCTCACATACTCTTTAATAAGGTTCACGTGACATAACTGGTTCTTTTTCCTCCTGTCTGGAGTGGCAACAAGGTAATCAAAGTCTGAAATTTTTTCTACAATTTTATAAGGTCCAGTGTACTTCGCAGAGAGGGGGTTACCAACCAAAGGCAACAAAATTAATACCTCTTGTCCTACAGTGAACTTCCGGAGCCTCACTTTGCGATCATACCTGTCCTTCATCAAAGCTTGTGATTCTGTCAAATTTCTACCTGCCATCTCCAGACTCTTAAGCATGCACTCACGGCTTTCAAGCACATACTTTAATAATGGACAAGGCTGCACAGTCCCCTCCCAAATTTCTTTCAGCATCTTAAGGGGGCCCCTGACACGGTGTCCAAAAATCAGCTCGTTTGGACTAAATCCCAGGCTCTCACGAGGTACCTGCCGAGCAGCAAACAGCACATAAGGCAATCCAAGATCCCAATCCATACCGTTGTCAGCACAATAACACCTGAGCATGCTTTTAAGTGTAGCATGCCACCGCTCAAGCACCCCTTGACTCTCAGGGTGATACGCTGACGATACTACTGCTCGTATCCCATGCTGTTGCATTGTTTGCTTGAACATGTTGGAGGTGAAATTAGATCCCTGATCAGACTGAATCTCCTCCGGGTACCCGTACCTTGAGAAGTACCACAACAAGTTACTGACTACCGTCTTAGCCATTCCATTTTTCATAGGGTATGCATCGGGGTATCTAGTGGCAAACATCCATTATGGTTAACAAAAATGTATTTCCAGCCTTAGTGGGAGGGAGTGGACCAACCATGTCAACAATAATTTTACTAAAGGGTGGCCCAATCACAGGAATAGGGTGTAACGGAGCCTTAGGAATAACTTGGTTCGGTTTCCCGACACGTTGACAAATATCACATGAGTGTATCCATGACTGCACATGAGACTTCATCCCCGGCCACCAAAACAATTTCCCCAAAGCCGCCACCGTTTTCTTGGCACCCAAATGTCCTGATAATGGAGAATCATGAGCCAACCTAAGCAAACTTTCCCTGCAGCCCTCTGGCACGACCAGCTGGTCAACTGTACCTGATCCGCCCTCCCAGTTCCTTTTAGGATCTTGATATCGGTGGTATAAAATTCCATTAAAGAACAAAAAATCTCCTGCCTTTGCATACCTATCTTCTTCTAACTCCACAGCCCCATTGGTACACTGCAAAACCTCTGGATCCTCTAATTGCAACTTTCGAATGTCTGTGGGAGCCAACATGTCTAACTGCTTGGTCAACAACTCATGCCCTCCCCCAACATCCAACTTAGACATCCGGTTTTCTTGCTGCAGGTAACGGGGCTGTCTCTGAGTCTCTGCCTCCTCCACTACTTTATCAACTGTGTTAGGCACTGGAGTTACAACAGACTCGGTCAAAGGTCCTGCTATTGGGTCTTTTGGGAGAGCCACTGGTTCTAAACTCTTCAAACTTTTCCCAGCCTTCCGCTTCCCCTTAATTCCCTTCCTCCGCTGTTCTGTGGCCTGGGAAATAGGCTGTGATACCTTAAATGCTTGGGAACGAGTTACCACACACGCCATCTGTTGGCGTTGACAACTCACTACCCACTCTTGTTCCTCCCTACTCACGTCGGCCGGCCTCTCGGCAACGACTAAGGGTGGAACTTCTAAAGTAGGCACCGCAAAGTCGTTGCCGAGAAGAAGGTCGACGCCCTCCACTGGCAATTTCTCAACGATCCCAACATCTAAGTCCTTAATCACACCATCAATTTCCAGCTCCACATGAACCAACGGGTATGACCTGGTCGCATTAATACCCTGAACAACAACCACCCTTGCCGCATTAATTGGTCGCCCCGTGAAATTCTTCAAAAGTGTCTGTGAAGCTCCAGTATCACGCAAAACTTCCACCTTATGCTGGCAACCCGCCCAACTTACCCTACCGGTCCCTCTATGGGCGCAAAAGACATCACGGACAGGGGACGAGCCTTCCTGAGTCTTATACATAGCCTGTGACCCTGCCGCTGGCAAACTACTCTGGGTAAATCCAGACGACATTTCAGCCACGCCTATGCTGCGCACCAAAGACACGGCTGCAGTTGGCAGCTTACTAGGACAAGATTTTGCATAATGCCCCTTCTTTCTACAATGAAAACATTCCACTTCCCCTATCGGTCTCTTCTGATAAGGGGCGGAGTTCTGACCCTTCTGTAATGGGACGGCTGTAGTCTTTGGTTCAGTCCTGGTATCTTGGCTTTCAAGAAAGGTCGCCTCCCTAGTCTTTGTAATACCCCGAAACTTCAATCGATATGTTTCCGGTTGCAACTCGTATGCCCGTAGGACAGCTCTCTTCAATTCTGGGTAGTCAATGCAAGACTCTAAAGGCAGTGAATCATAAGCCTTCAGACCCTTACCCGTAAGTCTTGAGGAGACTAGAGCTGCCCACTTCTCTTCAGGCCAATTATGCTCCCTACACTTCTTCTCAAAACGATTAAAAAATTCTGTGACTTCAGTTTCACTAAATACCGGCACCAATTTGACTAAGTGGGCCAAGGACTGTTCTCTTACTTGGCCCTCACGGCCCATCCGAGTCCCTGTCGACTCTGCATGAGTCTTATCTAAATCTAATTTAGCACAATATTTCTCCGAGTCGTACCTAAGCTCAGCCTCATGCCTCCTGGTCTCATCCTCTTGCCTCCTGGTCTCATCCTCTTGCCTCCTAACCTCAATCTCATGCCTCCTAGTCTCATTCGCCTGCTTCCTAGCCTCAATCTTAGCAAGCTCAAGTCTAAATACCATATCTGGAGACAGGCAGGAAGAGGGAGCTGCCACTACTGAAGGAGGGGGGGCAAAAACTGGGGAACCACCACGTGCACCACCCGAGGGCACTCCAATCTGCCTATTCTCATCCCTCTGTGGGAGAGTGCTAACCTCCGGTAACTGAGTGGACGGCACTGTGGGAGTCGAGTGAGAGGGAATCTGGGGAGGAACCCCCCCCAAACGCCCTCTCCTCCGAAACCCCATATCGCCCACGCAACACCCAGGAAATCAGCTCCCCCTTGGACATCCCTGCTACATTGGAAATGCCCAAAACCTTGGCTATCAGGTGCAAGCCACAAACATCCACCCCAGTCAGCCTCTCCTCCGTCACGTGGTACCGCTTACTCACAAAAACTCTAGCATCCTCCTCACTGGTTACTAACGGCACACCTTCAAATGACATCTCTCGCTCATCGTCAGTGCTAATGCACGACATACTGAAGTCCACAAAAAAATTCTCGAGACAAAAGTGTTGAACTTCCTATGCAAGCACTAATTACTAAATTAACTGGAGTCTCTTAAATGCTTTACTAATTGCCATACAAAACAAAATATTCTTCAATATGCACGCTAAAATACAAACAAACAAATGTTGTACAACTCTGCACAAATTTATACTGTTCACAAAATCCTAAGCAAGGTCGCCATTTGTTACGAACTGGCACTCGGGTACACAAGGGCTCTCAATCAGGACTCGAATACGGCTCGCTGCCACAACGGAAACACACGATCCCAACCCCTGAGTACTGCCAGCCGAACAAAAAACACCAATACCCTCCAGAGTTCAATCTGCTATAACGGGGTATACAAGAACTCGGTACTAGTGTTCAACAACAGACTAATAAAGAGACAGGAATTATCTAGTCTGGTCAACAATCAAACAATGAAGTAAAAAACAACAACACCAAAGAATAGTGTTGGCCGAAGCCGAAGTAATCCACCCTTGACTATGAACTTAAGAAGTCCACCACCCTCTACTTCGGATCGGCACTATTACGTTACGTTAATTAATAGTCCTTAAGCATCGAGCAAGGAATCTTCTGAAAAAAGTTAGATGCTTCTCGGATGCTCGTAAGAAGTACGTATCGGATTTTGAACAGTAATTCAATAAGCAAAAAACACTGGCAATTAAATACTATTAAAGGCTTAAATTGGCATAAGAATAATTAAAAGCATATGCAATAGTAAATGGCAAACATTAAAAGGAAGTACTCCGCAAATGCAACGGCAATAGCCTACTCGGATTGTGCTCGTGGGCCTAATCACTAAAGTAGCCAAGCTTGCAACACATGAAATCAATAGTGCATAAACAATATCATACATAAGGAAAGCTTCAATACTATTCTGTATCTACTAATCGAGTAAAGTCTAGCTGGGGTACTGTAGGCAAAAAGGTAGCAGTGACTGAGCAAAAACGGCTCGTAGCCTAGCGAAGTCCTCAGACTGTTAACACCTTACGAGCGGGCCTATGCGGTTTATTTAGGTGTACCGCACAGCGGGGGTTTTAGCCAAAATAGCTGTTTACGATCATTTTCATGCCTAAGAAGACCAGAACGTAAAAAAACAGTATCCCTGAAAGGGCAAAACAGAGCTTTCGAATGACACCATAACGATCCTTGTATGATGGATAGTTTTCTTGCAATAAACCGTGCAACGCGAGTGCAAACAGCAGGTAATTCGGTACTTTCATAGAGAGGACTGAGATTGTGTCATGTATCGCGAGCAGTCATAGTCTCTCTTTCAATTCTCTCTCTCTCAGCCACATTACGTGCTGAAATTGCCACTCGAGTTATGTCGAGCGCCGCCACATAGTCCAGCTTTATTTAACTCGACTTATGTTGCTCGCCGCTAAATAAGGGTTAAAGTATTACGTTAAAACTAACAAGTGCACTTTGAGAAATCCAGATCCCTTGTATCTGGTTTTCTCCCGGCTCCTTGACAAAGTAAAAACAAACTGTTAATAAAATACAGGGTGGTTAGGCTCTTGCCCTCACGCACTGTAAATGATTAACTCAACACAGTCAGCCGCGAAGACAACCTTGGCTTCACTGAACCGAAACGAGTATGCAGGTTTATCGCTTAACCACTGCATCAAACAACAACTCGTAACACAGAAAAGCCTTACCCCAGTCTAGCATTACCTAGACTAGCAGAAAACAGGAATAATAATAATAACACACAGGGAAATGCATATACAAGTGCAACAAACATAAATCAATCCTATTCTAAGTTAACCCTTCCAAAATAGGCTATCTAATAGGCAAGTATCTCGTGAGAACTCAAGCGATAATACGTTGGCTGACTAGCTCTGCACCAACGGGACCATGGAAGTTAAACAGGGCAGGGAAAAGAGGAAATAAGAATGTAAGGTAGTAGAGAAAGTTCCCATCAGTCAGAATAGTTAGCAAGGGAAAGGAGAAGTCGCTCTGCCTAATGACTAGACTTCCCTTTTATACCCGGGCCTCTAGTGAGCCCAACGTGAACTACTAAGGACCGCCCACTGACAACCATTACGTAATTTCTCTCTCTCCTCTGGGATACACAAAGGCTCCCCTAGCACTGAGGGAGGGAGGAGTGCTAGTGAGTTAGGCCTACCTCCTGCCTGGCGTACCCACTGACCCCTAACTGTGGCTGTTTCTCTTCCCATCATTACAAATAAGTTTTACACACAATACTTATAACTAATGATATAAAATAGAACTCGTTGACTCAGATGAAAACAAAATACATATTCATAATACTTATAGTACAACGGCTCACATGAACTAAGTTAGGAAACTCTACATAGACTACAGCCAAAGTTCCTGCCCTGACGATCCTAGCGAGAGTGGGGCATGACTAGGCGTTCTGTAAAGCATGCTCACACGTGGACATGCGTCACAACAAGAAGAAGGTTTACTTAACGTTACTTTAATCAATAATATCTGTCACTCCTTTATGAAAGAAAGTGTTGTAAAGTCCTCAAGCACCGAACAAGGAATCTTCTGAATAATGTCGGATGCTACTAAGAAGAACGTATCGGAAATGGAACCACAAAATAGCAGGAGGCAGGACAATGCACGTGTAGGCTAAATACACAAAAAGGCTGGACATATAATGTTATTGGACACAAGAATATTATAAGCGGTGCAACTGTAATAATGCTCGCCACGAAAAAGTAGTACTCCTATTAACAAAACCGGTCTATGCTGGTTGTGTCTCTACAGCAACCTAGACCTCAAAATTCTTGTGTAAAAATAATGGGTATGCATAAAAGAGTATATGATCTAATCCAGCTAATGTCTACCCGGGTTAATAAAGTCTAGCTGGGATGCGCAAAGGTACAGAATTCTGGTGGAGCAAGGCAGCTCCTAGCCTAGTGTGGACCTTGGGTCTGTGCGGCCTGATTACGTTAATATGAAGGGGTGCTCTCCTGAGGATTCTCTATCACAAGTATCGAGTATCCTCCTGGCGACCCTCAAAAGTAAAAGCAAATAGAGTTAGAACAGTGTTGGGTGGATTAGGCAAGCAGCCCTCACGCACTACAAAGTCTAAACTCCAAGGTACACAGACAAAAGATCCACCCAGGTAACCCACATAATCAGTAGTGTTGTGTAGCTCAAAAGTAGGCTACACACATTGAAAACACCAACAGCAAGGTACCTGATCCCTAGTCTAGCATTATTTAACCCTGTAGAAACATTAGTGATTGATGGAGACAGTCTGAGCAATACAATCTCCCAAAAAGACAATGACTATCTTCAACCTTAATCTAGTACATAAGAAATGTGAGATCCAGCATATAATACAGTCTGGCCACCAATTCAAGGTGTGGATGCAGAGAACTAGAGGGGGATTGATATTAATAAAAGGTGAGGAAGTAGTGGAAATGATAGAGGCAGTAGGAGAGAAAGATTCTAAGACAAGAGTGTGGGATAGGGCTGGGCAGGAATCGATCCCAGAATCGAGTCTTTCGAGTCCAGGTGAACGATCCCGGACTTGAGTCCAATTTATAGAGAATCAATTCTACTAGGCCTACAAACTTGTACAAAGACTGGCAGTCTGGAAGCGAGGCGCCTAGTAGAACTAGAAACGAGTCTTGTGGAAGCTGCGGATTATAGGAGGCTCACTGGCTGGCTCACGGCTCACACTAGGCTCACAGACTCGAGCATCATTCTAACCCCATCCACCACGGCTCACTCTCAGTCTCTCACCCACTCTCTCCTACCCGCTGCCTCGCCGATTCTTATTTACGACCTGAACCCCTTTAGAGTGACCCGAGTGACCTTTCAGATCACTAAGGTGTGTCACTGAGGGACACTGACCACTGTAGAATAAGTGTAGGGAAAGACTCGAGTCTGGAATCTAGTCTGGCGAGTCTGTCCCCAAAAAGAATAGATCGCATCGAGTACAAAAATATCGAGTCTTGCCCAGCCCTAGTGTGGGACAGTTCAAGGCAGATGCTTAGAGTATGCTGTCTGGGAAGGATCTGACAAGGATATTCCCATGGACCTCCTGGCTGGAGTCCCAGTTCGCAAGAATGGCACGAGGGCGCGTGACAGTCGCCCAGTAAGCAGCCGCGTAGTAGGCAGTGTTAGGCAGGAGGCAACGAATCCCGCGAGGCCTATGTAAGGGGGCCAGCCACGCGCCGCACTCACTACCAAGTCACACCACGCCTGTCTCTTCTCTCTCTCGCCTCTCTCCCGCTCGCCTTCCCATCATTCAACTACTTAACACAATACTTTCAATTGACTAAATAAAATAGACAGGATTGTGACAGACGAAAATAAAGAACAGTTCTGAACTGTCTGCAACACAAGCTTTTTCGAGAAGGAAAGTACACAATAATAGGTAGACTGTAGCTATATTCTCTGCGTTGGCGAGTCCTAGCAAGTAAGCCATGCAGTTCTGGGGGAAGCGGTGAGCGTCACACCTGTTACGACCGGCACTACGAAATACACAAGGGCATTCAATATTGGACTAGATGATAGGCTATATCTGCAACAACGGTACGCTAATTCCAAACCCTCGAACTATTACGCCGGTGAACAAAACACTTAAAACCCTCCAGAGTTAATCTACTGGATAACGGGGTATCAATTAACTGGGTTTTAGTGCACTTCTACAAAGGCTTACCGATGACGGCAAAGCCTACTCACAACAGGAGTACTTTACGTTAATAAAATGCTCTTAAGTAATAACAATGCTTGAATAAACTATGATAAGATTTCATAAAGGAGTATATGCTTACGTTAACTTTAGTGCGAGTCTGTACTCAACACTAAACTCTACAATGCTCTATGAAAACACTGGAAGTCTTGTCCTACAGCAATCAGATAAAGAATCTTCTGAAAACGTCTGATGCTCTAAGATGCTCGTTAATATAGAACAGAAATAATACAGGGGCAGGACACCAAAGCGTGTATCTTAAATACACCAATATGTAGGATACATATATATAAAACAAGGGAGTGCAACAACTCTGTGACAACAATAATAATCGCCACTCAAAACAGTACTTCCTTAGCCAACGTAACAGCCAAACTGGGATGTGCACTATGCATCAACCTAGGCTAAAATAAGGCGTGAATAATTCCTAAAGCATACACAATTAAAGTTAATAAGCACGATGCTGTCTTTCTCACTAATAAAGTCTAGCAGTGGCATAAAAAGGTACTAAGAAACTAGGCAGAGTGCAAGCATGCTCGTAGCCTACTGCCTCCCCTTGAACATATTTCCCTTATGTTACGTTAAGTGACTTGGAGGCTCTCTTGGTAAGTCCAGATCTCTAGTATCTGGTCTTGCCCTGATGCTCCACAAAGGTCAACAAAATGAGGTAGCAATCATACAGGTAAGAGTAGGCAAAAGCCCTTTACCGGTATACTACTACACTCGCAAAGGAAAATATGCACAAGGGTTACAGGCTAGCTAGCTTCGTCGATGTTGTACAGGCTCTGACTTGCCACATACATAACTCAGACAACGACCAAAGATACCTCCCACTGTCTAGCATTAAATAATAAGAGAGAACAGCTCAATAATTAGAAGCACCCCAACACTATGGTACCATTTGACTATGACTCTAATAATCCCTAAAACTCGGGCATACATATATGGAGAGCGGGTGCTGGTAATACGACTGGCCGACTATGGAAGTTGTATGCAGAACCAGAAGGGATAAGTAATTGAATAAAGAGAGAAGTATGAAACCGAAGAAGTTCAGAGAGAGAGATAGTAGTATAGAGGGTTATATGGGGGACAGAATTGCAAGGGACATGTAGGACCTAGCACACCAAGCCTAGCTCTGAGAAAGGTAGCTCCTCGGGACCCCTAGGATCACACACAAAGGCATGGTGGTCAGCCAATCACAGGCCGCTATGTCACCAGGCAGCAGGGCTGCAGAAGGCGCCAGGAACCACCAGCCAATCAAAACCGAGAAAAAAGGACCACGTGGGCGGGAACCTCCGGGAGGGAGGAGGGAGGAGGAAGAGCAACACTCACCTCCCCCACCCTGCTCGCTCGCTCTCTCTCTCTCCTTCACTACAATGTATCCTATATTCTAGCAATGATATAAAATACTTCCAAGTGTCACAGACAAGAATAAAGATCACCACTGATCTGTCTGTGACAACATGTACTCTATGAAAGAAAGAACATCGGTCTACGATTATTGTAGCCCATATCACTGCCCTGGCGAGCGCTAGCGAGTCACGAGCGCATTCTGGCAAGCTGGCCAGCGTAACACACCCCACCCAAGATTTTTAAGAAGCTCCAACTATGTGCTCTAAATCTGACACGCAGAACCCATACAAAATTCGCCACTCCTAGCCACCCAGCGACAATGAAATGTAAAGCACAGTTCTCATCAAAAAAAAAAAAATTTTAATAACACATTATAAAAAGTAACAACCCTTCCCAACACCATAGATTAAATTCCATAGTTAAGAGTCATAAGAGCGGTCTGCACTAGCCAAGCCTTGGAGCAGGAACCCACTAAGGTACAACTCAGACGTTCTGCTTATAACATACTTAACAAAAAAAATAACTATCAAAGGAAAGGTTTTTTATATGATTTTTATATTTTTCAAATGTTTATGGCGGCCTGCACTACAAGGGCAAGCTTAGTTTTTACTTCTATACAAACACAGCACACTCCTACTTATCGACCCAATACGCTGGGGTACCACACGATGCCAACAAGCGACAGACGGTAAACATACTAATCAAACCAAAGTCGGAGGCTTAACCCTTTGTGATGATTCTACCCCACCTACGATAAGCAATCGGCAATCACATTCTCAGAACCGGCAACTCTGGGGGATGTCTAGGTTGTATTCCTGGCAACAATAATGACAACCTGGTACAGCCTCATATTCTGGTTATGGAATTGGATTCAGGAACTTGAGGGGGGTGATGGTCGGTGTAGATCACCACAAACTGGTCAATAGGCTGGAACATACACCTCAAAGTGCCTGAGCGATAGGCACAATCGCACGCAGTTCTTTTGCAACTACTAATTAGTTATTCTGTGCCGAGTTGAAAATTTTTTGAAAACAAACTGATCTGGCCTTGCTCCAGCCATATTTTTTAGTCTGATTGAATCAGAACGGCACCAGGCCCCCAGCACCACGGGAATCAGTTGCAAAGCTGGAATGGTCTGTCTGAACGTCCGGGGCCCTGAGGATTGGGTGAGTACACAACAGGTGTTTTTAACTAGCAAAACAGCCCTCTAACACTTCAGCGCGCCCACTTAAACTTTCTATCTTTGGCCAATAGGTCCGTAAGCAGGAGCCAGACATTCAGTCGAATAGCCCTTTATAAAGCGGCGGTAGTAACCAATCTATGCCCAAATAACATACAATGGAGTGCTTATGGCTGACCCCGCTGGGGAAGTGGTTAATAGCCAATATCTTGTTCTTGTGGGGGTAACACACTGGCCCAAAAACCCATCATTGAACCCCCGATTACTGCACGGTAGCCCGCACAAAAGCACACTTTCCCAGGGTGACCACCAAGTTTGCCTCGCGTAATTTCTTAAATAGGACTTCTACATGTTCACAGTGCTAGGCAATGTCTTGAAATGTGGGTCAATGTAGATAATGATGTCGCGTTTCATGGTACACGTTATAGTCGGGAATGTCAGACACAAAACAACACTTTTTTGTTCGTTCATCAAGCTTGTCGGAAGGTTGCTGGGTGCGTTCTTTAGACCGTACGCGCATGACATTACAACGAAGATGTAGAACCATCCACCACAAAACCACACACCTCTTTCCGCCGTTCAGACCAAGAGCACCTGCCAGTAAACCTTTTACCAGGTCTACCGTGGTCAAGAACTTGGCCCTGCCAATCTTGTGACACCAGTCATCGACTCGGGGAAGAGGATATGGGTTGGTTGGAGTCCAGCCATTTCGCCTGCGGTAATCAACACAGAAGTCACCTTGCCCTCCGGCTTAGGTTGCAGCATTATGGGAGATGTCCACTGTACCGCCCCCTTCTCGATCAGCCCCTCTCCAACATGTAGCCTAACTCCGATCGGAGAGCCGGAAGTAAGTAATAGGGAGGTACCGCATAGGGCACTGATTTAAGGGGGGGGTGGTCTTCCAACGTCAACATCGTGACACCTCTTGAGTTGTGAGGCCTGGGAGTGCTCGGCAAAAACAGTATGGGGTATAAACCGAACAGGTGCTGGATTGCTGCACGCGGTTGCTCAGGCAGGTGCTCAAGCACTTCCACAGCCACCTGGATCGTGTTCCCCGCACACTGATCCGCCGAGACATGACAATCACAACTTTCATCCACCTGTGATCACTGCCCCCCTTCTCCTTTATCCACCTTGGCCGCTGCAGACCAGCACGGGCAGACAGTAGGTTGCTCAGGTGGGCGACATCATGAACTCTTGCAACAGATTCACATGACAGAGCTGATTCTTATTCCGCCTATCAGGAGTAGCCACAAGGTAAGATAGGCTCGGATAACTTCTTACGACCTTGTAAGGACCGACATAATTGGCCGACAGAGGGATGGCCTACTAAGGGCAACAAGACTTAAACTCCTGTCCTACCCACAAAACTCCCGGAGCTTTGGTTGACGTCATATCGATCCTTCATCAAGGCTGGAGTACCCAACCAAATTTCTCCCTGCCAACTCCAGGCTTTTCAGCATCCTGTCCTCATCTAGTGCAATAGCCCCATTACCACACAAACTCTCACGACTATGATCTTCTAGTTGCATCACGTCATATATCAGAGGGTGCCAATGTCCTGTCCAAGTGCTCCTGAGCAACTTGTAGCACTGCCACAATACTGGTTGCTAAAGCACTAGGGGGGACAGGTTCTGCGGGCCACTCCGGCCCTCAAAAGTGGAGTTGCTGCAAGTACCGACTCACCAAGGAGTGTCGCTGGTCGAAAACTCTTAACCCGACCACCAGGCCTTGACTTTCTCCTTCCGACCCTTCCTCCGCCTGGTATGAAACCTGGGCTACTAGGCTGTGACACCTGAGAGGACTGAGATCTGGTGATAGCACAAGCCATCTGCTGCACATCTGGCACATCTCGAGCCACTCTTGAAACTCCCTAACTCGTGTCGGCCACCCTCTCGGCAATGACTAAGGGTGGAACCTCGGAAGTAGGCACCGCAAAGTTCGTTACCGAGAAGGAGGTCGACCCCTTCAACTGGGCAATTTCTCTACAATCCCCACATCCAAAACGCCCGCTGGTCACACCATCCACCACAAGTTCCTTACTCTCACCAGCGGGCCAAGACCGCCACAGCATTGATGCCTTGAAACCACTACAACCCGAGCTGCGTTAATAGGCTTACCAGTGAAGTTCTTAAGGAACGTCTGTGAAGGACACCATATAACGGCAACACAACTCAAGGCCTATGTTCCACACCCGCCACCCTAACATTGCCATGTCCCCTATGACCACAAAAAGCATTCTCGGAGCGGGTAGCGAGCCCTAATTATGCTTCTTCACTGACTGTGACTTCGCAAAACGACGAGGTACCCCGGGCAAAACGCGGAAGACCTCCAAAAGACACCCCGAAGTTGCTCACTAGAGGGAACACCACCGCTGTAGACTGTGTGCTAGGACAATGAGCGCGCAATATGCCCCTTATTATGGCAATTTAAAACACGTCCACCTCACTCCTTGACTGCCCCTGCGGGTGGGGAAGGGCCCTGGCCTTGCTTTAACGAGAAGGATGTCCGGCTTGGGTTCAAAATTGGCAACAGTGCTCGTAGTAGGATAATTTGTTTGTATCATTAGTGCGGTTGGGGGTGGGGTGGTTACGCCCCATGTTACCTGTCTCAGCTCGTCTGGGCAGAACCGCACCCACGAATTCACGACAAACCTGAGGTCAGACAACTTAACCGCCTCCTGCAGAGTTTTAGGTTGCTTTGCTTTCAGGTTAAGATGTCAATCCCCCACCAATGCATTTAAAGAAGTTGTTCTAACAACACTAATT